>KV429048.1:150056-346340 GCA_001632345.1 Daedalea quercina L-15889 | reverse complement strand
CCTACCGACATCCACACCAACACCCCCCAGACCCACACACCCCAAGATCACCAAGCGACGCACAAGACCACCTGCATCGACACGGCTATGCAAACTAGCGGAACGATCCAACCCAGTAGACGAACGCCTTGAACCACTCGCAGTACCCCCCTGGAGGAAAACAAGTGCAGACTTCAACAACCGCTTGTCGATCACGCCAGCGATAAAAGGGGTCACAAAGGAAGACGCAGCAAAGTCGCACAAAGAAAAGCTAAGCCAGCTAGCCCATGACATTGACGCAGTAACACTATACTCTGACGGATCACTACTCACAGTGCACGGACAACGACGGGTCGGGGCGAGCCACGTAGCCCTCAGCAACAACAGAATCCTATTTGGCCGCAAGATCGCCATGAGCCGCAACGCAGAGGTCTACGACGCGGAAATGGCCGGCCTGTCATGGGCCGCAAGAGACATCGACGCGTACATGAGACAGGACAACACCCACCACTTCAACCACCTCTACTTCTTCGCAGACAACACATCCGCCATATCAGCAATATTCGAAGCCAAACCAGGCCCGGCACAAGGTCACTCCCGTATCTTTCGCGAACTTGTCCTGCGTTTCCTAGATGCTGACGAGAACCACAGAGTCACAGTTGCATGGACACCGGGACACGAAGGGATCACAGGGAATGAACTAGCTGACAAACTCGCGAAGGAAGCAACCGACTTAGTCGCACCCAACCAACGAGCAACGAGAGCCAATGCACTCAGAAGGGCAAAAGAACGCGCGATGGAGAGTTGGACAAACGAGTGGAAGAAGACAAACCCAACTGGACGATTCGCAACTGCGAACCGCCTACCACCGAAGAACAAACCACGCAAACACTTCCTTAACCTACCGCGGGAGGTGCTCGGACGGGTACTACAGTGCAGAACAGGACACGGCTTCATTGGCGAGTACTACCGATCCTTTGTACCGACAGAACAGGTTGACTGCCCATGCGGCGCGCCATGCCAGACACGACAACACGTACTACAAGACTGCCCGCGACACGAACCGTACCGAGACATCCTGCGGGAAGTAAGCAAGACAATCGACCTCCCCACCGTCCTCGGGACAGAAGACGGAATTGCAGCACTCGCCCAATTCCTCGAGAAAAGCGGAGCATTCACGAAGACCGGAGAACCAAGGGAAACGAACCAGGAAGCTGAGGTGGAAGAGGACGGGGACACCGCCGACGAAGAACCAGGAGAAGGAAACGACGAGGCCGAAGAACACAGCGACGAGACCCAAGACGACGAGTGAGTGGCACTAGCTGCACGGCGACATGCCACTACAACCATACGACAACCCCCCCACACACCTACGACTCCGCGTGCACTAGGGGAACAAACACGGCTTGGGCCCCTAGGAGAAGACCCGGACGCGCCGAACATGGCCAACATGCCCCTCTTTCTTTCATTACTATCTCTCCCCCTACTGTACATACTCATGCACCAAGATATGTGACCCGTCCGAACGACTACCTTACCACACACCACAGACCACACAGACCCTAGTACCGATGCCCAACCATTACTACATACACCTCAGAACATCACCACCACCCACAAAGCCCCGAAGAGAGCGTCGGCCTAGGTGGCGCGTTTAAACGCCCACTATTGTACAGACCGGCGCTCGCCGCGTCTTAGCACGATTTGTTTGCTTGTTGCGGTTGATAAATGCAGATTTCATCATCATCATCATCATATGTATGTCCATATCGACAAGTGCTGCTTACCATGTGATTACGGGCTAGCCTAACTTATTACTTACGAGTAAGATATACCAATACTCATGTACAACAGTTGAACCTACCATCCCACTGCGCATTCATGGATATCACGAGATTCAGACGAGATGCGAGAGGAACATACAGTTCCCTCATGGCCTCCTTAGATTGCGAATGTTCTAGCTCAGTGACAATATTTAACAAACGTTCACATGATAGCAGGGAAAGTGCATAGACCTCAAGCCGTGATAAGCTACAGTATAACAAACACGTCTTAATGACGGGCTATGAACGTCGTTCTCCGGATACCGGAGGAGTCGAAATTGTGCACCGCCGTCGGGATCGCACTGATCGATCTGAATTTGACGAAGAAGCATCGAATTCAAAATCGGCGCTTACGCTGAGCAGCAAAGTGCGGACATGCGGTTTACTTCCGCGTCCTTTAACCGTCCCCCACGAACCCGACGAACCCGCTGAGGAATATTCGTAAATAATGGACACAGAAACTCAGAGAGAAGCACTGAGGAGGCCAGAGCCTATTGGCCCTACCATGCAGGAGCCATACGCAGCAACAGGTGCGTGAATTTGAATGTCATGATCCCTCGCGCGAAGCTGACGTTCGGGCAAAGTACTCGTCAAGAAATTGAGCCTCACGGACAAGCTTCTGACCCCTGCAATCCTCATCGCGATGGTTGTGGGGGTTATCATCGGCGAGTTTGCCCCCGGCGTCCAGTCCGCGTTCGACACAGCGCGGTTCGCTAGTGTCTCTGCACGTACGTCCCCCGTTTCGCCGACTCAACCACAACTAACTGATACATACAGCAATTGCCATTGGGCTCATCGTTATGATGTGGCCCATTCTCACCAAGGTCCAATACGAAGCATTGCCGCGTATGCTCTTTACTCGCAGCATGCTTGTCCACATCCTGCTCTCGCTCTTCCTCAACTGGATCATCGCGCCACTCGTCATGCTCGCGTTTGCCTGGGCTACGCTACCCGACCTGCCCACCTACCGCACTGGCGTAATCATGGTCGGTCTCGCGCGCTGCATAGCCATGGTTATGGTGTGGAACCAGCTTGCGGGCGGCGATGGCAATTACTGCGCGGTGCTGGTCGTGATCAACAGCGTGCTGCAGATTGCCTTGTACTCGCCATATGCTGTTTGGTTCGTCAACATCATGGGCGGCGCAGGAACGGACATCCACGTCTCCTACGGCAACGTGGCAATATCAGTGCTTATTGTAAGTTGATCTCGTGTCGCATTGAGTGGGTAGTGAACAAAATACGTTACGCTGCACAGTACCTCGGGATCCCTCTCGGTGCAGGGCTCTTGACGAGATTCTTCTTCCTCTTCGTCATCTCCCGCGAGTTCTTCATGACACGGGTCATTCCTCTAATCTCCCCGCTCGCACCACTCGGCCTGCTCTACACAATCATCGTCCTCTTCGCCTATCAGGGCCATCACATCCTGCACAACCTTGGACCCACGTTCCGCGTCATCGTGCCCCTGGTGCTGTATTTCAGCGTCATGTGGGCAGGTGCTTTTGCGCTGGTATGGTACCTCGGACGGCGTGCAGTTGCGAAACGACAAGCAGGAGCCAAGGCGTGGAGTTATGAGATGGCAGTCGTGCAGAGTTTTACGGCTGGTAGCAACAACTTCGTACGTCGTCTGGGTCGGCCGCAAGATGTTGACAGGTTTTGACGAATACATTGACAGGAGCTCGCCATCGCGGTCACCATAGCCGTGTACGGTGTCGGATCTGATCAGGCTTTGGCGGCGACGATAGGTCCACTCGTGGAAGTGCCCGTACTCCTAGCGCTGACTTGGCTCGCACTCTATCTCGGAAGGACTCTACAATGGGGTACAATGCAGCAAAGGGACGCGTTGGAGGATGCCGGGTCGCAGGAAACAGCGGCCACAGCCACCAGCGCAGAGAAGGGGAGCGAAAAGGAGGCACTCGACGAGGCACAAGCTACGGTCGTCCAGTCATGAGTGCCCAAATTCACAAACCACCGTGTAGATCGCACTCACGCATCATGTCGCCGCCACTCATATGTGCGTTTCTTGCTATGTTCTGCCCACCACTGTGCGCTCCTTGTCCCAGGGATCCTTCCAGATTTCAATATCTTTCATGTGAGCCTTCCGGTCCAGAATCTCTGCGACCGCACTTGCTTGGCCTTCTCCGACCTCGAGGACCACTCGACCGTCGGGCCTTAACAACTTGATGGTCGGATTCGCGAGTAAGTCCGCGATCGTGTGATAGAATGTCAAACCTTGGGTGTCTCTGTATGACTGCGTCTCATCGGCAGGGTCGCCGATCAGTGCACGCGGGTCCTCCCAGTTCCTCACGGACGGTGGCAGACTGTCATAATCCCGCTTCGTGATGTACGGCGGATTTGACGTGATGAAGTCGTACGGTGGGCGTAAACCACCTGCAGCCATGAACGCAGGGTCGCTTATATTTCCCAGGAGAGGTAGGAATGTATTGCGTTTCCACGTGCCAGACCGTTCTGGCGCCGCGGTGCCCTCAGGCGGCACAGCAATATCGCAGAGCGCTGCATTGTCCCGTGCAAGTTGTACGGCAATTTCGGAGACGTCTACGCCTGTCGCATGCAGAGAGCCGCTTGGCAACAGGTGGCATAGAAGGATGGGAATGCAACCAGAGCCGGTACACAGGTCCAGCAGAGAGGCCGGCGGCTCGCTCCAGGAAAGAAGCCGTTCCGAAAGCCGGATCGTCCAGTCTTCCGTTTCCGGCCGGGGAATCAAGACTGGCGGACGCGTGAGGAGATTGAGCGGTCCGAATGGCTGATTTCCTAAGACAAATGAGGCGTGTTGTCGATTCAGATGCGACGTAACTGTGCAGTCACACTGACCTAGGATGTACTGCAGGGGTTCGCCGTTGAGACGACGTCGAAGCATAGTCTTAAGGTCCGTTGAATCCGCAAAAGGTGCCACTGGCTGCGTGAGGGCTTCTTGCATCCACCTGATCTCATTCCTGGCCTCTTGCGCACCAATCAGCTGCTTGAGAAGGGTGAAGAGGCGAGCGGTCGCGGCAGGCAGACCTGGCACGGCGGGCATGATAGGCTACCGTGAGCGCCTGATCAACCACTCCAATGAGCTCGCTACGCTGCCCAATACTGGGTCAGGAGTGAAGCATGGAAAGAGCAGATGCGGCCGCACCGGTGAAGCAGAATCGGGGGTGAGTCGGAGGACTCGCCCCGTCACGACGAGGTACTCAGCGCGTTCGAACTCCGGCACCTGTGTCACCGTACTATTGACGCGTCTGTGAACGTCATGACATGGCCAGTATGTCTATCTGCTCACGATTATCGTGGCTGCCAGACCAACGACCTGCAGGTAGAGCTATCGCTTGTGTGTTTTTTTTCAGAAAGAGAGGCTCGCAGAACTGGAGGATCACTAAGTAGCGAAAGTACTGGAGCACTCAAAGTCCATCACGCGCTGGTGGCGCGCGTGACTGGATGTGACCGTGGTTGTGTCAATGGGCTGAGAGACGCGGCGGGTGCTTCTGCACTGTTCGGGCCGGAAAACTTGCGCTCGAAAAGGCAGCCCGCGCGCCTCCTGGCGCTCACTTGACAAGTGCAGTGATTCGCGCGTCCAGTTCGTCTTCACATCCTTTCTCCTGCCCTCGACACTCACGCCGCCACGCCCTCCTGTATGTCTTCCGCATGCTTTCTTCTACGACATCGCTCGACGACATCCGAACTGTGCCTACAGCAATAGCCCAACGACCTTCCCTCCCCCCTTACCACGCCGCCTCCGCCTCCTCCACGGTCTCGGAGGGCAACCATGCCAGTGCAGACCCCAAGAAAAAGAACGCTATAAAACGGAAAAGAACGCAAGATGGCACCAGTGATAGCACTGACTCCTCCTCACAACCCAGCCGCACGCGCGAGGGTCCGAAGAAGAAAAAGGCTAACCGTGCATGTGCGAGTTGCCAAAAGGCGCATCTCACTTGCGATGACTGTACGTCCCATATTTACTTGCAGCGAGTGATATATTATTATGCAAGACACGAGGACTGGCTTGTACTGGACTGCGTATTTTGTCGTCTCAACCACACACACCTTCACAGCGGCCTGTTTTATGGGCGAGACACTCCACTCTACAATGGCCGACGTCCTTGCTAAGGGGGATGATTCCACACGTCTCGTATGCGCAAGCTATCTGCGATTCGACCTCCATTTGGCCAATCCCGTAACCCACACCCCCCGGTGAGATCGCCATGGAGTGCTCTGTTCTCAAGGCTTACATGCACTTGCGAATTTTCTACGAGTCCCTCTCCCGGCTTACCGTCATCCTTTGGTTTGCTACGCGTGTTTCTTGCTCGTGAACTCTCGGAGGAGCTAGTCCTCGCACGGCCCGATTATGCAGTAGCCTCGTGCCATGTTACCAATGTCACGAGCCTGTGCATAATCAATTACATTGGCCCGGCATCTTTGGGATCCTCAGCCCTGTGTCTCTGCTCGGTCGTCTGATTCAAGTTGGTTTCCACCCGAGCGTCTCTGCATGATTACTCAACAGGCATGATCGTCACGTAGCGCGCCCGTGTCAACGATGCGTCAAGCGTGGAATGGCGGACCAGTGTACGGAAGGTCACCGTAAGAAGGCCAAGTATCTTCTTGATGAGGAAGAACTAGGCAAGTCTGATTCCTATCGTCCCCTATCTCCTGCTTATGGCCGTGCTTATGATCCTCGCCAGACGCCATGAAACAAGCAAAGTCTGGGGATATTTCCTCTAAAGCTCCCGAATCCGAACCAGCATCCCAGCGTAATGCCTTCTATTCCCTTCTATCGTTCATTACAGATAACAGACCTGCTCGGTCAAACAGCGCCGCCAGAACCTCAATACGCACCTCCAGATTCCATGTACCCATACTCCAACCAGAATTCCTATGGTTCTGGGTCTGAAGGCGCAAATCTCGAATACAGCATCTTATCCGCGATTTTGGGCAACTCCCCCGACTCTCAACCAGTCGGAAGCCCCACGACCAGCCAAGCTGCTCCGCCCGCCTCCTTTTCAACCCCTCCCAGCGCTGCGAATCTAGTCACCGCACGATGGCCAGCCGAGACGTACAATGCGTCCTCACAGCAAAGCGCAGGATACCCTTCGAACGCTGGCGCAGGCCCGTCGAACTACGCAGAGCAAGCACAGCTCGCTGTCCAACCATCCTCGTCCAACACTCCTCTGGCTAATCCCGCCCTCGCGTCCGAATACGGTGGATATCCCTCCGGGTCAGGGTTTACCCCAGGCCAAGGGAGCCCGCCGTCTATCAATGTCCAAGGCCAGCAAGCACCAGCAGCTTATGGAGACTATGCTGCGCCCTCTGCCGCACAGGCATCGCCCTCATCGCCCACACAACGGTTCGCCCCCTATTCGCAACGTTCAGGCATATCAATACCAGGCGTCATGCGTCCAGAACGGGGGACAGCTTGGGCAAGTCAGCCGGGCGTTGGCTCGGGCACGACGCTTGCCTCTGGTGGACATGGTGCGGGCGTGTATCAGGCTGTCACGAAGCCGTACGACTACACGGAGGGATACCACTTCCTGATGAAGCACCTACCCACTAGGTATGTCCCGATTCTCGGAGCTGTCGTCTCTTTTTTTGCTGTCATGTTACTAGGGGTGGCTCGATACTAATTAATCGTCGCACTTTGCTTAGGTTCGAGAAGAACGATATCCTCCGGATCGTGCGCGCGCTAGCGATTTTCCGGCCATCGCTCATCGCGCTGCAGATGCCGTTGTCGGAGGAAGACGAGGTCTTCGTCGAGAAGTGCTTCCAGCGCTCGCTCATCGTGCGTGTGCTCATTTTCGTCCGGTGTGGGAACATCTTGACGGGTTCTTCACAGGAGCTCGATAAGCTGGTCTCCTTCAGCGGCACACCGACAGTTGCGTGGCGGCGGACTGGAGAGATATGCCTGGTGGGCCCAGAGTTCTGCATGCTCACAGGCTGGGAGAAGGAGGAGCTCGTTGGGCGGAGAAAGTACATCTATGAGGTACCCTTGAGCAGGTTGTCTTCTTGGTTGGTTGAACTGACGGAAGGCACGCGTTTTCAGCTCTTCGAGAACCAGTCTGTAGTGGAATACTGGGAGAACTTCGCCAACCACGCCTTCGAAAACACGACCCAGAGTGTATACTCGCATTGTGTATTACTCAAACCATCCGGAGCTCCGGTACCCTGCACATTCTGTTTCTCCATCAAGAGGGACATCATGGACCTCCCTAGCCTTGTCATCGGTACGCGGCAAATCTTCCACAGGTCTAGAAGCATGCTGACCCGCTGTGCAGGACAATGGCTACCATTAATTTAACCATTCACGATTCACAGGACGTTCTGCATTCCGCATACATCTGTAACGCTATCTCGCTATCGTTTTCACGATTGCTTTCCACCTGTTCACTTCACCTTCGTATTCTTAATAGCTGTATCAGCCACCACGCCCTATTTATATGCGCATCGCGCTGCAGTAGCCTGGGGTGTTCCTGTTGAAATCAAATCGAGAAGTGTATCTGCCCTGTACAACAGCTTTCTGTAGTGCATGGGCACGTCCGAACGTGCGGGGAAAACCGAACGATCTACACGAATAATCCAGCCAGCGGAAGAATCACAAGCGGTCCTATCCCGGCTAGCCATAACGAAATAAATAGATCTGATATCACAACCCTGCGCCCCCGCCTGCATTACTATTGCACCATCAGGAGCCCACTACACCGCCTCTGAGACGGTCGCGTACTCGCTCTCGATGCCGGGCTCCATAATGGAAGCATGGCCAAGAATGAGGACGCCGGACGCGCCGACGAGCCAGAAGAACGTGCCAAGAGGTGAGGACCACCAGAGGAGGGGGATGCCGATGACGAACAGCGCTGTGTAAAGTGTCTTTTGCGTGATGAGTTGGTCGCCCATTTGCATCGGCTCGGGTGCTAATCGTTGGCAAGTGACAGATGGGTGAAAGAGCAGAGCAGATGGACATGATTCATTGAGCGGGACGATGAGGACGATAGCGTATATGCACATACCGAACTTGTTGATGGCGGTGAACCCTCCGAGGAGGAAGCCAAGCGAAATAAGCAGGAGCCAGTTTGTGAGCAGTGCGTACACCGCGAGCACGGCGACAATTACGCCATAATTGCCTGCAGAACGCGGTCAGCGTCGTGGGTTCGGTATGCTTGCTGCGTCGGCACCGCCAATTCAAGCAGCCCAACTCAGCTACACATACCAGAGAAGTATCTGGTGTTGTAGGATATACGCTAAATGATAGAGTGTTTGTGTTCAGAGAACCCGACATGAGCAGAGAAGATCGACTGACAGAGGTGGCTGTGTTCAAGTCCGCAGGTTTTGAGAGACGGTGGTGGTCGAAGAACTCGCTCAGCGGACGGAGCGCACTAAGGCGAGTCTCCTATACAATTCGAGCCATCGGATGAGCATGCTGGCATGATACCGAGAAGCCATATGGGTGCATGTCACGCTGCACGAAGACGCACCCGGAACGACTTGACGGTGTCAGTGACACGGATGAGAGTCTCCATTTTCGCTGCGTCGAGGTTTACGCAAAGACGGTGATATGTGGAGAAGACAGAGGGAGGGTAGTAGTAGCGGTCTTCGTAGTGTACAGAGGAGGAGATGTGACAGGCTGGTGAGAGTTCGTATGTGCGTCGTGGAAGTTTGGCCGCCGCCGCGTCGTGTGCCAGCGCGTGCGCAGCCTGCGGCGCAGGCGCGCAGAGTTCGCCTTTGTCCTTTCCGGTCATTGTCCTGTGCTCATCCCTTACTCGGTCTTGATCTACGCAACCACCCCCTTAGACGTGTGCTCTGGAACTACAGCATGATACGGAGGAGTCCAACACTCATCGGGATGACCGATGCGGACGTGCAACAAGTTCGCGATATGGTCGCTGCTGCCAACCGCGACCGCAAGGCCGAAGCCGCTCGCAAATTGGCCGAACTGACAGATAAACAACATGCTGCCTTCGCAGCTGGCGTGTCCTCCTCACAGCCGTTTGTCGCTGCCGAAGATGCTAAGAGGAAGAGGGAGGCAATGACGGCTGAAGAACGCCTCGGGTTGCGGTGAAGACCTGCCAATTCCAAGGTGCGGTGCGCTGGTGGTCGTCGATGCATACCTAGACTCACGAGCTGTTGATAGGGTTGTACAATTAGCTATAGGTGCACCAAGCTTGTACGATATGCGTGGAGCTCTAGGCCGTCGACAGATAATTTGTACTGTGGGTGATTGATACCCCAATATGAAGGGGCGGTTGTCCGAGATACGCTGGTATGGACCGTCTCGACATCAAGACTATGCATGTTCCCTGGCGCCAAGTTGGTAGGAACACTTCCATCATCCTGTCCCTTATTTCTATAAACTGCTACACACCTGACTTGTGCTGGCTACGTCAAGAGACGCGACTCACTGGCTTTGTTTCCTCCTTCATAGCAGAAAGGCAAAGTCTTTGTCCTCGCATCACGCTTGCTTTGTCCTAAACGCTTCCACGATAAGCGCACGAGGCCACAGCTGCACACTGGCGTGGCAGGACAAAGGCTAGAACAATGCATCCAGGACGAACACGTCTCTAACTATGTCGTGAGTGGCAACAATGTTTGTGTCGGTGGCCCCCGCTTCTGTTATATATGACGGGTCGCTTCGCCCGCTTAACGCAGTGCTTCGCCTCTGCCATGAACACTCCTCTTTCCCTTTCCGGCGATGGCGACGTTCCGCTCTCGTTCAGCAACCTTCCCGCTGAGCTCGTTGACAATGTCATCGACCATCTCCGAGGAGATGCGGTCGCTCTATCGGCCTCCAGTCTCACCCACAGCTCAATGCGCGTTCGGGCACAGTTCCACCTCTTTCATACCATCTGTTTCACCCCACAGCGATGGTCCGAGTACAAGGAACTGGTCAAGATGTCACCACATCTGGGCTATGCCGTGCACCACCTTATCATCACACAGCCTGTATCATCGCTCTTCAAGCTCGAGTCTCAGGATTCTTGTAGCTTCATAGAGTTGTCTAAACCGCAAGCCGAGCGGACTGCACCGCTGTTCCCAGCAGTCACGAAACTGCAGCTCACGAGGTTGGACCATACGGCCTTGTTCATCCCGCTCCTTCGTAATGTCTGTGACACCCATATAGTGGAATCCATCCGTATGCATATTTGCGTCATCCCTACTATGGCCTACGTCGCGGAGTTTATCTGCTCCTTCCCGCGCTTGAAGAAGCTTGCCATCAGTGATCTATTCACCAGAGATGCCTACGCCGCGGGTCGTAGAAAGGAGACATCAATTGAAGGCCCTGTGCCGATAGCTTTTCGTCCTTCAATCGAGGTTTTGCGCTTTCCCTCGGCCTGCACCCTCGGAGAGGTGAACTCAATAAGCATGGTGAAGTGGCTGTTCGAGCGATCGATGCACGTCCACCTCACCACGCTGGAAATCATCGTTGCACGTCAAGAGGATGCGGTTGTTCTGCGCATGGTTCTGCACCAGCTTGGACCCCGCCTCCAACACCTCTACCTCGGCGTCGAGCAGCTGACAGAAGATGGTAAGCCCCCTGCGTTAGCTACTGGACACTACTGACAGCGGCGCAGCTTCCTTCAGCAAACCTCTCACCTTGTCGCATAGCACCAGCCTTCGTACCTTCGGCCTCTGGAGCCTGAAGCTGCACGGCGACGAGGGCAGACCACGGCCGTCGCTTGCATGGGTTCCACGCCTACTCATGGAGCTGAATTCTTCCGCCCTGGAGCACGTCCACTTCCGGCTTCGCGCAGGAGGCGCCTTGCCATCTGACCTCGGGACTCTTGACTGGGCCGCGGTCAATGACATCTTATGCGAGCATCGGTTCGACAGCCTCCGGCGAGTCACAATCGAGGTTCTTCGGGGACACGGCATAAAGGACGTGTTGTGGCCGCACGTCAAGGACCGCATCGCAGATCTGTACGCTCGGCGTACTGTGCTCTACACTCAAACCGATGCGTAGTCACCTGCTCAACTTCCTGCTTTGAACTCATACACCTTCACCTCGTTGGGCAAGCCTTGTGAGATGATCGGGAGAGAATTCGCTTATCTACATGTTTAACCTACTCGATTATACGTTTATCTATCGGCAGTACTTAGGAGGCCTAGTCTGATGCATGGCTTGCGCCTGAAGAACCGTGACACTGGTATGTATACTCGACTGTCCGATGACTGATTTACCATCCAATACACAAGGGGCGCGCATTCTTCCACGTTTGCGCCTTCGTTCGATAGCCACTCTAATGTTTTAGAGCCTGTCTACTTGTACAATTATTGGTGTTGCCTCTCTGTCGCGGAGACGTGCTCAAAATGAGTAGTACTAGTAGAAGGTACCACCTCACATTGTGGCGTCGACGATCTTACGATAGCATTACCACGGTCAAACTTCTCTTCCCACTGGCAGGCGACCAAAAGTGAGCAGTGCAGGGACCTGTTTTAGATTTCGCATACTATCAGGGCTGTTGTTGTGCTCCAACAGATATAATGCTTCCCCGGCAGTAGGGATGCTCAACGTATTTGCTGAGTGGCAGACCCGGGCCTGCCAGTACTTTAGTTGAAGACAGCCGCCCAAGACAGCTCGCCGAGAGGATCCCGAGAGATAGAATTCACGTGCCACGCACACGACGGCAAGCTACTTTTGAATTGAGCAGCCACTGGCACGGGAGCTCGACCATCGCATTTGTATATATAACTGGCCCGGCTTCCGACCTTATTGCTTCCTTCGAGGTCACTTGTTGTTTGTCTACCACCATCATGTCCTTACCTCTGCTCGTGAACGGCGCGGACTGTGGCCCTGTGAACCCACTGCAGAGTCTGTCCAAGACTTTCGATCGGGACCGTGGCATTCAGCAGGTCATTATTCATCCTTAGCGGAGTGATATGTCTGCTCAAGTGCGCACTCGTAGGATCACATTGGTGCAGGGCGGGCAGGGTCGTCGAAGGAGGTATGCGTGCCCAACCTTCCGACGTGTTTCAGCCACCTATGCATTACCTTAGGTGTTCCGATCGCAACACTCAGCCCCTGCAGGGTCAAGCCAGGATGCAGCTCGTTTCTTCGCCACAAACCAAACGTCCCAAGCTTCTCCATCCCCAGCTCTTGCGTTCGACCTCACTGCGCTCAATGCGGCGTTGCCGCAGACCCGCGCGCAGATACCCGTTCTGACACCCCAGATGCAGATGCAGATGCAGATGTCGCCGTCTAGTGCGTCGTGGGCCACAGACTTCCTACAATATCCCGGACAGCAGCAGGCTCAGAGCCCGGCTGAGGTTCAAGTTCACTCTCCACAAGAGTCCGTCCATGGTCAATCGCAGCCATTCTCTCCTAGCGGCATGGCTTCCGGTGCGTACTCTGGCTCTCAAATACCCGTTCACTTATGTAATTCAGAATCTCTGTTAGGCCTTCGCCCGTTCAGCCCTCTGGGATACGGTATGGCTGGTATGATGCCCATGGCTGCTCCACCTTTTGCAAGGCCTCTAAACGCCCAGGAGCCAGTCAGCCAGATAGACGGTACGTAATGCGTCGTTCGTCCATTGTGTATTAGAATAACCCAGCTCGTAGCTTCACATTGGGAACGGGAATTCCAGTCGCAGGAAGCTTCCTTGGCCACTCCAGAGCAACCGCAACAAGAGACGCCTACGTCTAACCGGCCACATGACGGAGACGAGCTTGCACGTATCGCAGGCGAGCTGGTGGACACTGTCAGCGATGCCGCTAACCCGAAGTTCAAGAACAGTGCGTTCATGGGTCTTATGCGACAGCTGCGAGATGGTGATGTAGTTGTCGACGGCGACAAAATGGTGCCGCGAGAGGAGGCTTCGCCCAGTGCTGCCCTAAGCTCTACAGATGCGAAGGGAAAAGGCAGAGCAGTCGAACCTACTATAATTCACACCGCATCCCCGAGCGTCGGTGCCCTACGGGATGCGCCTCCCATGGGGCAGCATGGGCAATTCCTAAGTGCTGGCTCTGCGGATCCTGTTTCTCAACCCCATGAAGACTACCAAGAAAGCCCCATCGATGCCTACCTCCGACAGGAGAACGAAGACTACATCGAAATGCAGCAACAACGTGACGCTGCGCCGGTTGCCGACGTCAGCTACGAGTGGTGGAACTCCTCTCAACGCGGCCAAGACGCAGACTGGGGCAGACTGCAGAGAGACTGGGACTCCTTTGAAGCGACGGCGACCGGTATCAGGCCACTTGCCCATTACCAATTCCAGCCGCATAACCCGTATGTCCTCGGGGAAGCATCGCGAACACATCATCATACGATGCACTCTGACGCCAGGAACTCCATGTTTGAGGTGCGTGGCTCGGCTGCTGCTCCCGCCGTGATGTAGCACTAATGTTGTTTTTTAATATGATATCGCAGAGCGTTCTTGAGCTAGAGGCCGCCGTGCAGCGGGATCCCACGAACGCGTTGCGATGGTATGAGCTCGGCGTGAAGCAGCAGGAGAACGAACGCGAGCAGAAGGCCGTGCAGGCGCTGCGTCGCGCGCTGGAGCTCGACCTCGCTCACCTGCCGTCCTGGCTCGCGCTCGCGGTGTCGCACACTAACGAGAGCAACCGACAGGGCACGTACGCAGCGATTTATGAGTGGGTCGAGCACAACGAGCGCTACCGTACCACAGTCCAGCAGTTCCGTGCGTTGAACCCAATAGATGACGAGATGACGCAGACGGAGAAATTCGCCAATTTGATCCAATGCTTGATTGCTATGGCGCGTGGAGACCAGGGCGGGGAGATCGATGCGGACATTCAAATTGCCCTCGCGGTGCTGTTGAACACGAATGAGGTGTGTCGGAACCGGAAAATCGCCGGCATTCCTGCCGCTTACTCGCCTCTACAGGAATACGCCAAGGCGCGAGATTGCTTTAATACCGCGCTGGCTATACGCCCCGATGTACGTCCCGGTAACAAAACACCAAGTGCCTGTACTGATTGACCGCAGGACTGGTTGTTGTATAATCGCATCGGCGCGACGTTAGCGAACAGCGGGCAGGCTGGTGAAGCCCTACAATACTATTATCGGGCATTGGAGTTGAATCCCGCATATATTCGTGCGAGGTAGATTCTCCCGGCATTATAGCCGACGAACCCGCTGACCACGTCATAAGGTTTAACCTAGGCATTTCTTGCATCAATCTGCGGGTGAGTGGTTACTGGAGTGTTGTCTCAGCGTTCTCATTAGCTCTTGACATCCTCTAGCGGTATGATGAGGCGGCGCAGCACATCCTAGACGCGCTGTCCTTACAAGATAGCGACAGCGTCCATGAGGCTGCTGGAGGGAGCGACAAGCGAGGCGTCACCACTGTGACACTGTGGGAGAGCCTGAAGACTTGCTGTTTGCACATGCAGCGGTTGGATCTAGCCAACCTATGCGATCGGCAGGATCTCGAAGGTTTGTTGACGTTCCCCCCCAGTTAGCTGGGAGCAGAACTTGACCCGCCTCTTGCAGCATTCCGCCTCAACTTCCAATTGGCATGATGATCGTCGCAGAATTCCTTGTACGAGGCGCTTTATGTACGACTTTGTGTGTCAAAGGATTGAAGGAGAGACTGTTGAGATTACCGCCGTGCTGATACAGACGTCTTCGTAAGCAAGCAGCCCGCGATGTGACGACAGGTCCCGGGATGTAGATTATAAAATCAGTTCGATTCCGACACAGCTTCGGGTCGGTCCCGCATTCTCAGATTCATAGAATTGCTCGGGGAGTGCTAGTGATCAAATTCGCTGGGGACGAACTAAGAGTGGCTGGGCGCCATGGCTTGGCCGGGCAGACCCCGGGTCCATCGGCACCGCAGCTTATGTACGCAGACTCTGCCGCAGCGCGCGCGGCGCTGACGGCGATCACAACAGGTTCCTTCGTTCTACTACGCCTGCCTTATGAGGAAGTCCCCTCTACCAAAACCCGTAGACCAACACTTGGTCTGACTCGGATCGAGTAAGGAATATGGCCAGCGCATGTTGTCTCTCTACCTGTGCGCGGTGTACATGTTTTATTCATCAGTGGACTTGACTCACATCCTGCCATGGACCTAAAATCGGGACTCGCTGATGGACAGCTGCTCCGAACTCACTGGCCGTGTGTGCCTCAGCAAAGTAATGGGAAACCCTCGGATAGCAAGCGCGTGTTTTGCTGTTATTCCGTGCAGTATGGTACTGACAGTGTTAACGACGAGCGGTATCAAACATGCAAGCGTGAGACAACGGTCGGACACTGGTCTGCTTTCGTTTGTATACCCTCCGCCTAACTCCAGCGAGTCTGCGGTCGGGGAAGGGGGGGGGGCTGACGATGTAGAAAGCATTGCACCGTGTCCTTGCTTCGTGCGGCTGACACTGACAGAAAACTGATACAGTAGCACTGTCAGGCGCACAAGCTGGTTGTCCGACGAATATCGGAGAGGCTCCGTTTCAGGGCGTTTCATTGTGCCTCATTCATGCCTGAAAATGTGATACATCGAGACAAGTGAACTCGTCTACATACTGTCAAGAAGGGCGCAGTGAGTGCCACAGTTCTGCCAGCTGAACGACATTCGAAACAAGGTCTATCGGGCGGGATGGTATGTATTCAGACTAGCTGCGAATTGTATGACTGAAAGCAGTTTGTGATCGGCTCTACTGCGCAGAGGCACAGTGCGTCGCGTTATGCCACGGTCAGATTCATGTCGTTGAGACTAAGGTTTGCCTTCTGACGACAACGAATGACAGCCTGAGACTGACAGTGACCACACAAAAAGAGGCCCGGGGGCATGCAAGGTAAGGAAAATCGGACAGTCTCTTCGGATAAACCTCTAAGCAATTGAACCACCCGCTAGCGCACAGGAACTCCATCGCAAAACGCGTCCTTCCCTGCCCGGGCCTTTGCAATTCCCGGTGCAGTTGAGTACGGTCAAGCCAAATGAATTGCGAAGTGAACATGTGTCCATGGCGCTGCCGCAATCCATTTCTCCTGCCGGGTCTGACGGCCGTTCTGCTTAGGACAGGTTTAGGATGTGGTGCCTCAAGTGAAGCAAGTCAACTCGGAGAGAAGAATTGGAGATCCCAACCAAAGCGGTCTTGAGTATGAAACCGAGGTGATGTATCCCTGTTTGAAGGGAATGCTAAAACGGCTCGTCGGTGAATCCCATTCTCCCGAGCGTTTGCTGCCACTCACCCGATCTCAAGGGGTGTCCAGGCCCGGGAGACCACAGCGCCCGAAACCGGCGTGTGGTGAATCACCTTGAGACCAGCTCTCCGCGCTTCGCGGACCGCTCTGTCCGTGGTGCACAGCACTGGGAGAGAGGGTATGAATGCTGTGCTCTTCGTTAGGGATGGCATGATTGCCGCCTGGGCCCGAGATAGCGGACGCATTCCCACATGCTCATGCAGCACGCATTCAGATCGCGGTTCTCATTCCCGATCGAACGTCGTTCGTTCTCACTGCGCCGCACCGGAAACTCGAGGCCCCCGGGTTCGACGAGCGCGCAGCTGCGATAGACCGATAACGTGTGCATGAGGGCGCCGGAGAACGACAGCTGGGGGGTATGCATTGCGAGAGCTAGCGGGAGAGCGGCACAGCAGACGTACGGTACACAGAGAACGTGGAAGAGGACACGGTGCTGATACAGAATACTTAGACTCAGGTCCCGACGTGAATGGATAGGTGGCATCAGACAAAATGATCGTAGTCAGTGCTCGCTGCGGGAAGTGGAAGTGCTTCGAGCATCCCAATCGTCGTCCGGGGGGCTCAGCCGTGCAGCTAGTGCAGCGGCTTCAGCGGTCTCTCGGCATTCGACCGCACCATCTGAGCGCACTAGCGCGGACCCCGCGTTAGTAAGATGCCCGTGACAGCGAAAAATAGACATACGGTGCCTCTGTCAAGGACAGTCAGTCCTCGAGCAGCCAGCAAGGGGGATCGGGCGGCTACTTACGTTCAGAGCGTCCAGGCGACTGAAGGTCTTGCCACAACCTTGACAGACGTTTGCTTGTGCCTTTGCAGTGTGCAAAGCCTGATGTCGCCTGAATACGGTACGGCGTTCAGCAAAGTGAGCAGACATTTGGGGGGGGGGGAAGCGAGACTCACTTGCAATCATGTTGCCTAGCAAAGCCCTTGTTGCATCCCGGCCACTCACACAAGAAAGGCCGCTCCGCCGTATGGGAGCGCAAGTGTCCTACTGGGCGTATGAGTGCTATGTCAGTAGACAGCCGAGCGCTCCGCCCACCTCTCAAATTAAATCTACGAGTGAACGTGCTTCCGCATCCTGGGACTGGACACACGAAGTGCGCCTCGTTACGGCGCCTGCTGGCGCTCGCAGCTTGGGTGGCACTAGTAGTGACCTGCTGCTTCTCTACCTGCAGAATCGGAGGTAGACGGGGCAAAGCGGCGGCGGCGGGTTGAGAGCCCGACGATGCGCTGCCTCGGCTAAGAGAGGACAGTGGTGCGAGAGTCGGCCTCGCCGCAGCGTGACTTTGGTACGGGGAGGATGAGGGTGACCGCGACTGCTCCGGCGAGCCTCTTCGGGCATCTCGGCCCATGGCCGAGCTCGGGATTATTGAAGGAAGTGGCGGAAGTACTGGAGGTGGCGGTCGTGACACAGGCATCGTAGGCTGCAAGATGGGCCATGTTTCCCTCCTGAGAGGAAATCGGGGGCTTGAGGCGGGCTCGTAGGGAGGCAGTGTATGTCGGCTCTTGAGTTCGTGGGTGCGAGCTGTGGGCGCTACTGGATAGTAGTTCGCGCTCTGCTGTGCAGGGCGGGCGCGATCGTCGAAATCGCTACTCGGCATGAAGGTTCCTGGCTGTGTGCACGGCGGCGGAGGGTAGTGGAGAGAGGCAGATGGATGATAAGAGGCGAGAGCACACTGGGGATAAGTGGTCAGAACCGAAGCAGCTCTCGAGGCGTCCACTTCCATTGTCAGACCGTGACTGACAGTGGGCGTCTGCAGATAACCGTTTCTGATATTCGGATGCTTATAGGGCTGGCGTTCGTGACGGGGGCAGTTGGTCAGAAGGGATGCAATTGACAGTTGGATGCCAGCGAGGCAGGCGTGTGGTCTGGGATACGAGTTCTGCGGGGGAATCAGCCGTGCGGCGTGGAGATGTCAGTACGAAGGAAGGTCGAGAAGACGGGGTTCATATATATGTGGGCTTTCCCCTGTTTAGCAACGCAGGAGTCGGGCGCACCGTCGCTGCTGCTGATTGGAACGCTGTGATGCGGCCGTACTGCCACTGGCACATAACCACCCGCATCGGCGCAGGCGGACATGTCCGCGCGAGAGGATGGCGTTGGTCTCTCCGGAGTGTGAGACTGAGTGCGCACGGGCGCCTCTCCTGCATCTCATCCCACCCCAGCGCGCCAATCTCAGATTCCAAATCGGGCCTGATGGGTCTGCCACTCAATTCAGCGCGCTCACCCTGACTGTTGACTCTACTCCCAGTCTATGGGAACTTCGTCCTCAGCGTTTCTTTTGACTTTGACACCTGCACAGCACCCCCGTCGCGTGCCCAGGTAGGCCACCTGCGAGGTAGGGGCGCGGCAGGCCACCACGCCCCCCAGCATCTCCCCGCGCTGCCTCGCTGCCTCAGCGCACCAGGGCGACCGAAGGTCCCGCGTTCAGCGCTGAAACGCTCCCGTTCGGACCCAGGGAGAAGCCTATCAGCGGGTGTTCCAGTTCTCAACCGCCCGGTACGCCTCGGCCGCCGCTCCGGGCATCTCCCCTTACGCAAGTCAGGGCAGGCAAGACAGCAAGTCAGTCCCCACAGAATCCGGTGAGTCCAATCATCGTCAAGCGGACGTCCTCATCCAACCACAGACCGCACAGGAAATGGCGTTCACACAACGCGGGAGACGACGCTCTCAGTCGGTGACGTTGGTGATCTGTGGCGGTACCCACCGCGGTCATCCGGTGTACGGCTACAGACCATCGCGGTACTGCGACTATTCCCCACCACAACTTGGCAGCCTGATCAGATATGACCACCGAAAAAGACTATTACAAGTCATCCAACGGCGACCAGAAACTGCTCGCATCCACGGTCGACGACTGCGTGTGACGTCCGCAGTTCTTCTCGTCAGGTCCAATTGAACGCAACGGAACGATCGTTAGGAACGTGCTGATCTAATCTGTTCCCGGGCACGACGTGTCGCCGATATCATAGGGGCGATGACCGCACTATTGCATACTGACTCAACACAGTCTCCAATGTTCATCTACATAACCGGGGGTGCTAATGCAGAATGTGGTTAACCGATGTGGTCCAAACCACATTCGTCAAACCACACAGACATCGCTTTCAAGCGCATACATATATACATTAGACCCAGTCATCAAACAGAAATACAGTCATTGGGTAACGATACACCTGCGGGACGATAACTTTACTTCATGGAGTCCGTGGAAATTAGGTGAGAGTCGAGCAGTCGGCGCCTCCTCATCAGCTCCGACTCTGAAATGATTTGACCGGCCTTGCCAGGCGTCGGCGGCTTGCTTGGAGGCGAAGAGTCCCGGCGGGATTTCGTCTGACCGACAGGCGCCGTCTGTCCCAGAAGGTCGTGCAGGAGATCGAATCGTGGCGTGCCAACTAACGTGGATACGGTATCTGCACTGTCAATACGGCTGTACGACCAGCTTTGTCCCCTGTTGTGCCTGCCCTTTGACGACGGCGACGCGTTCCTCGACGAAGAGGCCTTGTTCTTCCTAGAGTCTGTGTCAAGAAACGATGCGGGTGGCGATGCCCTCTTCTTCGGGGCGATTGTTAGGACATCATCCGTCTCCGTCTCAGTGTCGCCCTCGGTCTCAGACGTGAGCGAGGCCGACCTGTCTCCGATCTGTGGTGGAACGAGACGTCGGGGAGGCGAGACACGTTTGCTTCCCACCCCCGAAGCTAGGCCGACACCATTACGCTTTGCCATGGCGCTCTGCTTGTTACCAGCGGTTGCGAACGCCTCGTCCATCCAGTCCGCCATACTGTCGATGACAGTACGTGCCTCCTGCAGCAACATCGGCATCTGCAAGAATCCATGGCTCCACTCCGAGTATATCTGCATCGTGACCCAGTCTTCATCTCCTTGGACGGCGAGCAAATCTCGTTCACGTCGCAGCGCGCGCACCGCCTCCTCCTGGCTCAGCTCTTCCTTCGAGAGAACGAAAGATTCAATCGGTTTGGTGGTCTTGCCCGACAACGCCGCATCCAGGTCTTTCCTGCGCGCGCGTTTCGCCTCCCGCACCCGCCCTGCGAAAATGAGTGTGTCGTCAACGAAAGGGTCTTTCTCCCCGCACGCCATCAGAATCGGAGGGAACTGCGTGAGCAGGTGACTCGGCGCCTTGATTGGGGACAGATGGTAGTCGGTCGCGAAATCGGGGTTGCGGTGAGGTCCGATATATAGTATAGCCATTGCGCGCATCTGCGATTGAAGATGGGGTGAACATCAGATACGATCAGTCTTCCAACAACGGAAGACGGGGAGTGCCCGTCTACATACCATGCTAGGAGAAATGATCCGATCGGAGAAGTAGCCAGTACGACTTGTCATGGTGAGCCTTGTTCCTAGCTGGACTTGCTCTGACGGTTCTCCCTGCTCGGGTGTCGTGCCACCCGCCCCTCGAACGTGCTCGTCCACTTGCGGGTGAAAGCGCACTCTGGCCTGGAGGGGCATGTCTTCTTCCCCCGCGCGCCGAATTTCTGCGCCGTCCTCGACATCTGCCATCTCGCCGGCCTCGGTATCAATACCGAGGTGCTCGGCATGTCCCCGGCCCTTTAACGCGTTGGAAGACGTCGTGGAGTGTCTCACAGTCAGTCTGGGCCGCTCCTCTGTCGGCGACGCCAGCTTCCGTAACGCGTCTCGCCAGCTGCGGCGTCTGCGGATGCCCTTCCTGTCGCCCACCATTGACAGAGGACTGATGTGCCTTAAGTGGTCCTTCTGTGCCGCGAGGCCGGGGATGTGACCGGATGATTGCTCAGACTGCAGCACCCGCAGGTTGTCGGGCGTCATCCAGGACGTGAAATTAAAGTCCAGCGCGGGGTAGGCAAATACGAGTGCCTTCGGGAGAGGCAGTATTGACTGAGTCTCCAGGATCTTAATCATGACATTGGCAGCAATATGGGCGCCGCTGCGCGTAGAGGCCACTATGTGAGCGAGCCATGATAGAAGGCTGCGACAGAGTACTCACGCGGAGTCTCCAGAAAGGATTACATTCAGTTTGTGGCCGGACATCCCGATAATTTTCCCGCCGGACTCGACCAATAGTTGGTATACGTCAAAACACTCATCGATGGCGAATGGGTACGGATCTGTCAACAACATGACTTTGAGCATACATTTTAACCTGCGCTGACAGCTCGCTTACATTCAGGTGCTTTGCCATACTCGATGGCTAGAACGGGTTTCCCGGTGCGGACGGCCCACATGCGGAGACGTTCTTCATGATGCTCTGGCGTCATGGAGATGAAACCGCCTCCGGGATAGTCGATGATGAGGTCGGTCGCACGCGCGAGCTGGTGTGCAGGTGGCGCGAAGAATAGCCAAGCAGTAATCGGCCTGGCATATGTGGAACCGTGTGGCCGGGGGAGGACGATCCTCCGACGGATAGTCACTTTCGGAAAGTATGTGAAGAATCGGAGCTGTAAATTGTCTCAGCAATCGAGGTTTCGCGATGAAGCCTCAGACACCGACGTATGGATTAGTCGTTTTCTCCCAGGTCGTTCGGAGCATCTCGACAGTAGGGACGGCGCGGAACTTGCGTACCTGAAACGAATGCTTATGCGCTAGTCTAATCAGGACGACGGCAGGCCGACTTACTTTCTCGTCAGCCTCATTAGCATAGATTAAGTAGTACAGGGAGAATATGACAGAACAAAAGTCCTTCAGCATCCTCGGACGGATTGACATCGCTGTCGCAAAACCGGCGTCAAGGGCCGTACATATCCATGTTGCGCGATAATACGCTCTTGAATACTACGTGGACGTCAGCACTGCGTGTGGCACCCACAATGTACACCGTACTAACCAAATCTGCAAGCGGTTCCGGAGCTGTGGGTAAATGCCACGGATTTTAGCGACCGAGAGATGTACTTGGAGAGGAGCACGCGACTTGCCTTGTAGTCCAAGAATCTTGTCGAAGTTGCGCACAGCGTAAACTCCGGTCAAAGTGCTCACAATCAGTTGCCATGGCGTGAAGCGCGCTAGCGGTGTTCGTCAATACTATAACGGCATTTGCGTTCGCTGAGATGAGACAACATACCAAGAAGCCTATTTGCTCGCCTGGCCCACAACAAACGTGGACCGTGAGGGTTCCCTCGGATGATCCTCCATACCCAGAAGAAGATGACAAGGAAGACCTGGATCGCCCGGATTTGGTTAACTGTGGCTGCGGTGTGGCTAGGATGACCTTCGCGTCTGGGCCTACCTGAATGCGCTTCCACGACGGACTGGGTCTGCCCAGGAGATGGTCTATCATCTGGCAGTGGTAGTCTGAAGACGAGAGACGAGCCCTCTGTTGCGCGACACATGGACATCGTAATGTAGTGACATGGTACACGGTCAGAGCGGAGACATGTGATTCTGACCGCCGCGGAGCATCCACGATTGGAAGTGTCTCGGACGTCTTCAGCCTATTTTGGTATGCTGACGTAATGCAGGACATCGAAGCAAGCCACTCCATCGGCAGCCATTCGAAGTCTTTCGACCGAGGCCGTCACCTGGGTCAGAGAAGGTGTCCATATATCCACCTCACGGCCCGAATACCAGCCCAAATTTACAGTGCTCGACTTCGTTCAGTGCTGCTGTCAGTGTCTCGGTCCACTATCTACTCGCGAATAGCCAATCAGAACCACGCCGTCGATGCAGACTCGGACGTGACTCGCGGCCACCTGCTACCGATCCGATCTTCTTTATCGTAATCCGTGCACAGCGGCATACCCCTGCTGAAGCGCTGACTTTCGATGACTTGTTGTTCAGCTCTGCTTGTCAGCTAGCCAAGATCAGCTACCTGAAGAGACACTACAAGCAGCCAATTGAAAATCTAGGATCGGTGCATCAAGGATGGAAGCCAATCGCATTCCGCTCGACCAGTTCGCTTCCGTCTTCGGTACAGCAATCGGTACGCAGGCGCTCACACGTCATTCATGTATTTATATGAAAGCCTTTCAAACTGAAACTGCATTTGGGTACAGAGCTGTCCAGTGTCGCCTTGGGAGGGAATGTGGTGTCCTGCTCCGACGAGTTCTTCGCGGAAGCATATCATTTGTTACTCGTCGAGGTATTTACATCCGCGATATTCGCTCAATATGGCCACTGAAGGCTTCTAGCCCGCACCAAGCTTGAAAGGCAAGTTTGGGCCTAACGGAGCACTTTACAGCGGATGGGAAACACGACGGCACAACCCAGCTTATGATTGGTGTGTTACGTCTCCATTTCACCTGGCTCTTCCCCATCGGATACTTCCTACAACTCATCCGTGTGTTAGGTGCATAATCAAATTGGGGACTACTGGTACTATTCTCGGCTTTGACATCGACACTACCCACTTCAATGGTGAGTTGAAGAGCAACTCGCCTAACTCTACTGCTCAATTGAAGCGGTCGATGACCTTCGTAGGCAATGAAGCCCCTGAAGTCAGCGTCGACGCTCTCTACCAGCATGACGATCATACGTCACCTTCATCTGATGATTCCAACGTGAGCCGAGGCAAATGAATTCAATCTGTTCACTCGTTTCTGACACAGTTCGTAGTGGTCCGAGATTCTGCAAAAGGTCTCGCTGGGGCCGAGCTCAAGACATCTCTTCAAAATTAATGCGACAAAAGGATTTAACTATGTGAAGCTCAACATGTATCCGGACGGCGGTATTGTCAGCACTACCTATGTGAAAGCATGAACTACGCGCTCAGTAAGGTTGTGCAGGCTCGATTCCGCGTTTATGGACTAGTATCGCCGGTCTTCCCCGCCGACTTGTCGGCGCAGTTCGACCTTGCCCAAGTCTTTTCAGGAGGAAGGGTGGTCTTTACTTCCGATCAGCACTTCAGTGTGGGATCCAACCTCATCCTTCCCGGTAGAGGTACGAGACCGGTGAATGTAGCGGCCCATGTGACGCTTGGAGTGGAAGATGACGCTGACGGTCATTAGGTAAAGACATGGGGGACGGGTGGGAGACAAAGCGAAGTAGACAGAAAGGGCACAAGGATTGGGCGATCATCAAGCTGTACGTTTCGATCGATCATCTTCCCCGCTTCCGACTGACACTGCTGTCCCCGTGTATACAGTGGCGACGCCGGGTATCTATCCCACTCTGAGATTGATACCGCTCACTTCAAGGGGAATTTCCCAGAGTCATGCGAACTGCATGCCTTAACCAGCGAGGAGCTGAACCCTGCCAGCGTGCCTCAGGAAGAGTGGTCGCTCGTTCTACCCCGGACGAAGCTCGGGCCTCACCGACAACATCACTTCCAGCTGCACAACGTCGATGGGAGAGCTTTCACGCACGTGAAGCTCACAATATACCCTGATGGTGGCATCAAGCGAATCCGCATATTCGGGAGGAGATCAGGCGGGGATATCACGGCTCCGGTTTTGCAAGACGGTGAGGGAGAACGCGCGGTCGCTAACACTCGAGAAGCGGACATGGCCTCTACGACAATCCCAGCAGCACGAAATCTTCAATCAGCGACGAATCCGATTGGACCTGTCATTCCTGCTCTTCCGCTCACTCCAGAAGCATTTGCGCCCTTTGGACAGGTCGTTCAGGCCTACTCTGATTTGACTGCTGTGCCGTCCCCGCGGACAACACGCATCACCGGTGCCAACCAGGGAACAGCCGTGAAGTTCCACAAACTGGCCTTGCTCGAATCTTCCTACTCGACCGATGCCGGTGCTACTGCTGGCATCTCCATGTACCGGTGCAAGCCGATCGATGTTGCTGCTGGTGGACAGTGGGAGATCAAGCTACTCGAGAGGCATCCATGCACGAACCAGGCGTTTATACCTATGGGAGGTGGAGATGGCCTGGACAACCCAGGTCAGGCGTACTTGGTCATCGTGGCGCAGAATGGCGCAGACGATAAACCGGATCTCAAGAGCATGCGTGCGTTTACCGCAACTGCGGGTCAAGGAATCGTCTACAACACGGGGATCTGGCGTACGTTCTCCCGGCACATAAGCGTATCACGTCACTGAACATCTTTCCCAGACCATCCTATGGCGGTCATCGACAAGGTAAGGCCGTCTCTATTCAGGAATGTTTGCACGAAACTGATGAACTTTGTCAGACGATAGACTTCGCATGCGTCGAGACACAAGTTGGAGACGGCGATAAGCTAGACTGTGAGATCGTCTCCTTGGACGACTCGGCTGGGTTCTACAGAGTGCAACTTCTCAACTAGGAGATACAAGGTCAGACATCGAATATCGTATTGTATGATGAACGCGGGTGTACACCTCCCAATAGAAACGAGTGCTACGGATAGCAATACGCCGCTGCAGGGCGAGCTGAGGAATACAGGCACAGGTCGTTTTGAGAGAGATCGGGTAATGGCGGTGCCCATATGAACCGTCGAAGATGCAGCGTCCGTCACTGTCATAGTTCTACGAGCTAATGTTCGAGTACTTCGGGAGCATTACCGGGTCGTGTCTTCCGCGGGACTGTCGTGTCCTGGCATCGTCGTAGTGCTCAGCTGCCGAGAATCATTTACTACTGAAAGGTACGCAAGTATCATGATTGATAAGAAGAGGTCATCGAACCTGCCGCGGGCGGCTTCCTTTATTTTTGGTCTACTTTTCATAGAATGTTTATTTTCTTGCGAGTTGTGAGATAGTTGACATATTGCCAATGGGCACAGGTCATCGCATCAAATTAGCCCTAGCTGTGACTCTTCGGATGGTATTTTGTGTAGATGTTGATGCTATACTATGATGAGCAACTGCCATTACACCACATCATCATTCCAGCGCTGGCTCGGATTATATCCACACAAGCAGAAACCACACGGGGATCTCGAGGAAGATGCATGTCACATTCAACATAGGTGCGGGGACAAGATATCACCCCACGGAGAGGCTGTAGTCACGTTGAGTTACCAAAAGTAGCTTCAGAGATCCTATCGCAGTATTCTCCCGGTGGCAGGCACCACAGCATGCTCATTGCCATTTATAACTTCGAGTGACCATTAGCCAGGGGGGCAGACGCCGGGCGGTTGGTAGCACGTGTTTACTCCGATCAACGCGATCGGGATCTGAGATCGCCTCGTCTCAGCCGCAATCGAGGCGGCAAATTATCCTCGAAGCTGTTCAACGAAGTCGGCCCGGGTGCGCTACCCCAATCCTTATTCCACCAGTCCTGCTTTGCGACCAAGTCATAGTACCGAGCCTTACTTTGTGCTTGGATCTTTGAGATGGCACTGGCATCGACCAGGACTTCGGGAGGCAAGATTGAGATCGTCAACCAGCTCTTGTTGCCTCATACCACCGAATTTATCGAGATCGAGACCATAGAGCAAGCTCACGATGCAATCAAGTCCATGAAGGTAATTCGGGCTTTGTTGACTGACTCAATGAACCAACTAACTGCGTGCAATACAGATTCGAGGTGCTCCGGCAATTGCTTCACTCGCTGCTCTAACCGTTGCATTGCATCTTTCGCGGGCGTTACAAGCTCAGCCTGCACCGGAATGGCTCTCCTCACCAGAGCTTCTGGACGCATACGTCACACGGCAACTTGATTTCTTATACACCGCGCGCCCAACTGCGGTCAATCTCGGCGCGGCTACGCGGCGATTGAAGAACAGACTCCGAACCTCGCTCGAAGAAGGAAAGGGCGCACGCACCATCGCTCAGGACCTGATTTATGAAGGGCGAGAGATTGATGCAGAGGACGTCTCGAGGAACAAAGCGATGTCGAAGTGGGGGGGCGAGTGGTTGGTTGAGCAGGTGAAAAAGAAGGGCAAGTCTCCAGAAAACCTCAACGTTATGACGGTTTGCAACACCGGATCACTGGCGACGTCCGTATGTAGCGCAAGCCGTCGGGTTTAATAGTGGCTCACAGGCTCTTGTAGGGATATGGAACGGCATTGGGACTGATTACCTACCTATACGAGACAGGGAAGCTCGGTCGAGCCTTCTTTACGCAATCTACGCCCTACCACCAAGGATCAAGGTGAGTCCGTATTCTTCACGCGCATCCTTACTCATCACCTTGCAGACTCACAGCGCTTGAGCTGTTGACCTTGAACATACCATCAACCATGTTGTGCGACAGCATGGTCGGATCGCTATTCCAGCACAATAAAATCCATGCTGTTGGTGAGAGCTGTTCCGCATAGTCACTCGTACCATGTTGACGCGCCAGTGACCGTATAGTCGTCGGAGCAGACCGAATAGCGTGTAACGGTGATACGGCCAACAAGGTACGCAGTCATCGAGAATTCACCATGTCTGGTGCTGTATCAGAAATACTAGGTCGGCACGTACAACGCCGCAGTGCTCGCTTCGCGGCACAACATACGGTTCATCGTCGTCGCCCCGATCAGCACCGTCGATCTTGACATTGCCGATGGGAGCGCGTAAGTCACTCAAAGAAAACAATAAGCGAACATACCTGAAAATGCTTCGTCAGAATTCCCATCGAGCAGAGGCCCGCCATTGAGGCACGACTTGTCCGGGGTGCCGTATATCCGTCCAAGCTGAATGCACAAGGTGTCAAGGAGCAAGCGACTGTCATGGTCACTCCGGAAAACCTCGAAGGCGTATACAATCCCAGTTTCGATGTTACACCCGCTGAGCTCATTAGTGCTATTGTGACGGAGAAGGGAGTAGCAGTCAGGATGGTCGGGAAGAACGTGTTTGACTTGTCGGACATCGTGTGATTGAATGACAGGGTCCGGTGTAAACTGCATAGTTCGAGTTAGATTCCCGAAGGTTCTTAAGTGCTAAGTACCTGCCGTCGTTCGATATTCGCATGGCGGTGGCTGAGACTCAAGCTGAAGATACGAACCGCGTGACGTTGAGAAGTATCAGTAAGGCCGTGACCCGTCTATTCCGAACGCGGCATGACCATACTGTCAGTTGCGTAATCACATTTTGGACTTTCCACAGCGCTCGCGGTGGCTGCCGCCTGTCCTTGCTCGCACACACACAAGAGCCTTGGTCTACGCACCCTCGCCTTGACACTCTTGCAAGCCGGACCTTCGTCATACTTGTCTTTTCAGACGCCTCGAATTTATATCCGGGAATGAGTGACTCGTTGTCAGTGTCTTCGTCGCCAAGCGACATGACCGCGGCAACCTCCCTACCACCCTCACCTGCATTCTCGAAACTCAGCCTGGACGATGTGTCAGAGCAGGACAGACAGGAAGCCGCAAAGACGAAAGCCGAGGCCAATAAGGCGTTTACCAGTACGTCTCCTGCCTTCCTCCTTCCACCCACTCAGTCAGACGACCAGGGACTCAGCGTAAGATGATGAATTGTAGGCCACGAATTTAACAAAGCGGCGGAGCTGTACTCTAAAGCCATTGATCTGAACCCATTTGATGCCACCATCTGGTGCAACCGCGCTTACACGCGAGTCAAGCTAGAGGAGCACGGATACGGACTGAGCGATGCCTGTATGTCTCTTCATCGTCTGGTGCATCTTTATAATGATGGTCTATGTTCCATAGCGCACGCCATCCAATTAGATCCAAACTACTCAAAGGCCTACTACCGGTCAGTCGATGGAGCACCAATAGTCGGATATGATTCTCATCGACGTGCACAGGCGGGCAACATGCTATCTGCAGACATTGAAGTACAAGCAGGCCATTGCGGACTTCAAGAAAGTGCTTGCGCTTGAGCCGAACAACGCACTCGTCCGCCAACAATTGGACAGTACAGCGAAGATTATGAGGAAGTCGGAATTCGAGAGAGCCATCGAGGTGGAGGAGGAAGCCAGTCCAGTAGATCGATGTTTGTCGATCATCACTGAAGGTGAGTTCACGACTCCATTACCCCCCCTCCGCTTAATCTAGTTTATAACCAAATTTACGTCAGGCGGTTGTGACCTCGATCGTGACTACAAGGGTCCGAAACTGCTGACAGATGAGGGAGGCAAGTACAGCATCAACCTCGCCTTCATCAATGGTATGATCGAATGGTTCAAGGGGGGTAAGACTCTGCCAAGAAGGTACGTCGGAATATTTTTATGGGTTGAATTGTACTGAGGCAGCTCGCATCAAGGTACGTATGGGAAATTGTCCTGGGAGCACATCAGGCATTCGTACAAGAAGAAAGCCTTGTGACACTGAACGTCGAGGAAGGCATGACATGTGATGTGATCGGCGATGTTCATGGTTTGCACTATAGTTCGCATGTCGGCAGCCACCGATCTCACGATTATCGACAGGCCAATTTTATGACGTCCTGCACCTCTTCTCGCTCACTGGATATCCAACCGACAAACATTGTTTGCTCATGAACGGGGACCTCGTGGATCGAGGTTCATGGTCAATAGAGGTAATTCTTACAGCCTTTGCTTTCAAGTGTAGGTCACGCCGCAGAGAGTTGCTCTTATCACTTGCTGAGCAGTATGGCAGGGCTATACCCGAATCGAATGTACATAAACCGGGGCAACCACGAAACGAAAGACATGAATCGAACGTATGGCTTCGAGGGTGAAGCGAAGCATAAGCATGGGGAGCAGACGTACAAGGTACTGGAGATGCCGCCTTAACACGCGTCGTATGCTCATCACAAGAAATTTCTTACCCCAGTTGTTCGCACACGTATTCACAGTCAGTGAGTGCTATAATACACGGTTCTTTATGTGAAATTATCTTATGTTGAACAGTGCCCCTTGCGACTTTAATCTGCGCGTCCAAGCCTCCAGCAAACCCCTCAAGTGATGCCATCCTGTCGCCAGAAGGCCGAAAGCGTTACTTCATCGTACACGGCGGCTTATTCAGCAAAGATGGCGTTACTCTCGATGAGATTCGCAAGATTGACCGGATAGGACGGCAGCCGGGGCAGGAAGGACTCATGTGTATGCAGGTTTCATAAGCTTTCCTCTTACCCTTTCGTCATTATCGCTTTGCAGGCGAGCTCTTATGGACGGACCCACAAGACATGCCAGGAAGAGGTCCCAGCAAACGGGTACGTGCGGATGAGATTGTACTTGCTCGACGTTCGATCTGATCCTCGATCCTCGACAGGGCGTCGGCATTGCCTTCGGACCCGACGTCACCAAGCGATGGTGTACACTCAACGGTGTCACGGGCGTAATCAGGAGCCACGAAGTTCGGCAAGGTATTCTCACTCGATACCCATGTGACAATAGCAGAGGCTGACGCAGATGGCCAGATGGTTATGCCATCGAACATGATGGACTCTGCACCACCGTATTCTCAGCACCTAATTACGTTGACCAAGGAGGGAACAAAGGCGCCTTTGTGAGTTGTACGAAATAGAGGGCATATACTCCGTACTGATAGCTGGCGCAGATACGGATCGATGAATACGGCTCACAAGAGTACACCCAGTTTGACGCCAAACCGCATCCGCTGATGAAGCCCATGGCGTACACCTCCGGAGGGTTGGCAAGCTTGCTTATGTAGTACATTGCTACCACCCACAGCGGCGAAATCGGGTTGTACAGAGTCGAAAGAAAGCAACTCACGTTGTCACTTTTGTAGGCGAAATCACTCAACATATTTAAATAATCATAACAATGGAAGCAAGCCAACCAGAATCTATGACCTTGGTTGTTAGGATCCTCGAAACATGCTACGGTAGACAGCCCAAGTAAACTACGTGTTTTTACCACGCAAGTGCAATTTTAAGTCATGATATGAGGACTCCAAACAATCCAGTTCATCTGCAGTGATTGTGGGCCTGCTCTGAGCTAGATTATATCGCTCGAAAATGTAGCCGCATTGTATGTACTGCACTACCATGATCCAATGGTTTTCACGCAGTACGGAAAGACAGTCACCTGTTCAATAGTGACCAAGATAATCTTCAACACGACCCACCTAAGATACAGTGATGTAAGATTACTGATCCTCACCACTAGCTCATCTCATTCCGATGAGAGGCTAATAATGTCGCCCCAAAGAAACTTTGCCCATGAATACTAGCGCCTAATGGCGAGGGCGTTCGGTAGGATTTCTGACTTTGGTCATTAGGCGTGTGCAAATGGTGGGCGCCTAATGCACGTGATCCTACTTACGCTTCACAGGTCTCACACTTCGTCCCCCAAGTTCAAGTACTTACATCGTCAAGCAACAGCATTCGTCTGGTCACTCTCTTAGTACCCAACTCGTATTTGAACTATGGATAAAACGAAAAGCAAGCTGGCTGCCTTCTTCGACAACGATGACGACGAATCTTCGTTTCCAGTGCGGACGGAGACTCTTCTTCAGCTGTCTTTCGCACTCACCGACTGCTCTTCATGATAGCAAAAGGAGGTGGATGACCAGAAGCGATCTGTATTTACGCAGGGAGTAGTCAGGAAGTCCAAGAGAGAGAAGGAGAAAGAGGCCGCAGAGGCAAAACGCAAGGAAGAGGAAGAGAATGCTGCCAGAGCATACGCAGAGTTCTTGGACGCGTTCCAGGGAGAGGGTTTGGACAGGAAGAAAGCGGGCTCAGCCTTTGTCAAAGCAGGCGATAGTTCGTCGTATGCCCCTGCTGTACGAGGCAAGGCTACTGGAGGCCAGGGCATGCGAGCCTTTGAAATGGACCCCATGGTGCGTTCTCCTCTGTGGTACTGCTGAAATATGCCAAACGAACATGTTACAGCAACCACCTTCGCCTCCACCAGTTGCTCCAAAACCGAAAGGGAAGCGCGCAATGGACCACTTTCTTGAAGAAATCAAGAGGTACGCTGATAAACGCTTCTGCGTGATACGTTCTGACGACTGGCCGATATAGAGAGCAGGCTGATCGTGAGGCGAGGCTCTCCCGACACGGTGAGTTCTTCGTGTAGTGTACCACGTTGCGCTCACTACCATATCGAATAGTAACCCACGGGAGATCCGTCACTTCAATTGCCGGTGTGTATTCTTACAGTTCTTTGCGTACAAATCTTATTTCGTCGAGGACAGCTTATGAGGGCCAAAGCGGAAGTAAAGACAGAGGGGACCCTCAGGTATGTTAACGTCAGTCACCATAGAGCAGCCGTCATAACAGGGATTTTAGTCTACAAACATATTTGTCGCCAACCTGCCTCCACACGTAACAGAACAGAGCCTGGGAACATTCTTTGCTCGCTGTGGACCCGTTGGCTCCGTTGGTAGCATTTGCCATCCTAAATGATTGTGATATTGATACATCTTCAGGTGAAGATAATGTGGCCCAGAGGAGATGCTACACAAGGACCCGGCGCCGATATGACCGCTACTCGGCGAACAAAGAATGCGGGGCTGAGTGGCTTCGTATCGTTCATGAAACGTAAAGATGCAGAAGCGGCGCTGCGCGAGCTGGACGGCTTTGACTGGGGAGGATCGGTCCTACGAGTAGGGTGGAGCAAGGCCGTGCCCATAGCTGCGAAGCCTCTGTACGGTGGGTGTGCTTCGCGGGGTGTTAGAGTTTCTTTGACCAGTTCCTGCGCAGTAATGAAGAAGACAGTTTCGCGATCGCGATCTCGATCAAAGTCGCGGAGTCGCTCGCACGAACGGAGTTATCGGCGTCGTTCCTACTCCCGTTCGCGTTCTCGCTCTCCTTCCAGAGACCATGATCGCATAGGTGGATATCACTCCTTAAGACGGTCAAGAAGTCGCTCGCGAGGCCGAGACTACTCTCGCTCACCCTCCGGGTATAGACGTCGGTCTACCAGCCGCAAGCGATTCGACAGTCGGTCGCCGCGGCGGCGTTCTGCTAGCCCACGCGCAGTGCATCTTGGCCTGGATGAAGAGGAGATATCTGACAAGTTCATACGGTTGGTGGCTGCTGAAGTTAAGGGCCATGATACAGAATATGAAGAGAACCTCAAGGAAAGGGAGAAGTCGAATCCTAGATATGCTTTCTTGAAGCGGGATGTAGGTTTGGCGCGGGACGGTCGCAGCCGATTCGGTATGCTAATCAATACCCCAGCACCGCCGCAACAAGTATTACCGTGCGTTATTGGATCGCCATGACTCCATAGAACCAGAGTTTGAAGACGAGGTACGATGCACTTCTCCTGGCATACTGACAGCGTGTTGACTTCCGGAAGGGCTACAACTCCATATATTCCACGGATTCCGCGGAAGAATCGGAGAGAGAGCACTCTAGAAAGAATGAGTTGGGCAAGCGCGCTAGGAAACGGTTTGAAGCAATGCTGCGTGCTCTCAGCGGAAAACGCGGAGAGATAGCACGATGTATGGCATTCAGCCTTGAACATGCTGAGGCAGCCGCAGAGGTGGGCATGCAAGACGACTACCTAAAGTTTTGCTAACGTGATTGCAGGTGTCAGACATCATCATCGCGTCCCTGGTCGTCGATGGCACCCCGGTACCGCGCAAGGTGGCACGTTTACATCTGATTTGCGATATTCTGCATAACTCTGCTGCCCCCCTACCCATGGCATGGAAATTCCGACAGGAGTTCCAGTCGCGCCTCGGCCTAGTCTTCGACCATTTATCAACGATTTACCACTCATTTCCGGGGCGGATCACGGCCGAAACATTCAAGAAACAGATCACCTCAGTGGTCGATATATGGGAGGACTGGATCGTCTTCTCTCCCGATTTCACCGCTGAATTGCGAGCACGATTAGAGGGCTCCGTTGTCCAGGAAGCAATGCCACAAGAGGAGGTGAAGACGACAGAAGTCAGGCAGAACACCCCTGTGGTTTCCAAATTCAAGGCGAGTTCTTTCAAGCCTGCCGACGAAGTCGCAAGGGAGGCCGAGCCAACGAGCGTAGACTCAGACGAAGGAGAGCAAATGGACCTGGGCAGTGACGAGGATGAAAAGCCCGCCGAAGACGTGGATGGTGAACCCATCACTGCGGACATCGACGGGGAGCCTATAGACGACGTCGACGGAGTCCCTATAGACGACGTTGATGGAGTCCCCATAGACGACGTCGATGGAGTCCCCATAGATGACCTCGATGGTATACCAATGGATGACGTTGACGGTGAAGTCATTGGCGGTGAACCCATTGACGGAGAACCCATTGACGGCGAGCCAATGCAGGAAGATGTTGATGGTATACCTGTTGATGTCTGAGCAAACCTCCGTCCGGCCTCCCATTACACGTACATACGTACATCTAGTGTATACCTGCTGATTGTGTCTGCGTAGTGTGTAATATTACATTCGTCTCTCATTGATTAGAGTGAGGGCCGAGACACGTATGCAGACTGCAATCCTTGCGAGCGCAGTCCGAGTCGGCCCATACAGTGTGATGTCGGTTTGCCCGCTTAGGAAGTTCGTTCCCACATTCTGAATGACGAGCCAGCGGCCTACCACGTCGACATCTCCTCAACAAACCCCTACCATCCCTTAGTATTCGCTGCAACACGTCTTCGCCGTGTTGCTAGGTTTAACCCGTCACAGGTTCTGTGCTCTTCGGACACCCGTTCACCCCACCCGACATGTCTCTCTCGGCTGCAGACCTCCAGGTACGACCATATTACCGTGGGCCGTCGCGCTCGAACGGGTATGATGCTGAATGGCTCTCATTATAGAAGAAACACGGCCTCGAGCCCGAGGATCCGGTCCCCGTCTCTCCCGGGTCTCCTCTTCCCGCTCAGTCTAATGGTTCTCTCGACACCAACTCCCAGGAGGCGTTCCCTTCGTTAGCCCCTTCTAGCGCTGCCCCGAATGGAGGTAGGGCTCCTGCGTCCGCCTGGAGTATTGCCGGTCCTCGCATTCGACCCAACGTTCAGAAGCAGCCTCTTTTCTCTGATTCGTTCAGCCTCTCGTCTGCGGAGATCGCTACTGCGAACAAGGATGGCAAGCCGATCTCTTCAGGAGAAGTGATGAAGCAGGTCATGTCGCAGTGCAAGGTCAAGCTGGAGGCTTCCACCAATTCCCGGTCTCGTCAGACTACGTTCTTCCTGAAGTCTGAGTCGGAGAAAGAGCTGGACAAGGCTAAGCGTGTCCTCCTCGCGCATCTCAGTCCCGTGGTACGTATTATGTTGAGATGACTTGAATGTGATGTCAATCCTCATTCTGTAGGTGACTCTGACTCTGAACGCTCCGGCTTCTACGATTCCGACCATCATTGGACCTAAAGGTGCGACGCTCAAGAAGATACGTGACCAGACAGGTGTCAAAGTCGACATCCCACGTCGCGAATCCCTCCCCGCACCTAACGGTAATGGTACCGCACACCCGGCCTCTGGTGTTACTTCTCCTGCCCCTCCCGGTGATGACGAGGAGGAGGAAGAGATCACAGTTCCTATCACGATCACTGGACCTCTGCCTCTTGCTCAGGAAGCCGAGGCCTCGTTCAAGGAGATCATTGCTGCAAAGCGCTCCTGGGCAACCCAGCGCGTACGCGATATCCCGGCCAATATTCTTCCCTTTGTGATACCACATCGCGAGAGTTTTGAGAAGGCGGCTCAGGGTGGAGACGTGCAACTCCTGCTCAATGCGGGTGCTCGCGAGATCACCGTCAGCGGTGAACGCGAGGCGGTTGGGCGCGTGATAGACTCCATCCGGAGTGCCATCGACTTCTACAAGGCAGAGGTGACGCAGATCAAGTTGTCCCTGCCTAAGCGGCAGCATCGCCTTCTCACTGGCAATGGTGCCGAGGAGATCATGGCGACTGCTAAGTGCTCGGTCGTCGTCCCAAGCCCAGATGAGCCAAGTGACGAACTCATCATTTGGGGTAGGCCGACAGACTTGGGGAATGGGGTGCAGGCCGTCATGCAGAAAGCGAACTCGGCGTACATTCACGAGTTCCCACTGCCTGGTCCTCAACCAGTGACTCGTCAGATCTTGACCTACGTTACCCATGTTGGGTATGCACAGACGCTCAGCGAACAGAACCCTGGTTGCTCGGTATACACGCCAGCGTTGTCTGCCTTGGAGAAGTCGACGGTCCTCAATGTGGAGATGGTCGGCGAGAAGTCTGCGGTCGACTCGGCTGTCAGCATGTTCTCTGCCCTGATTGGCAAGCTGTTCGGTGCTACCAAGGAAGTGCAGATTGATTGGCTGGTTCACCGAATCATCAACTCGCCGAAGAACGCCAAGAAGTAAGAGCGAGTTGAGTCATTCTCGAGCGTTATCTTATTGACGAGCCTCTCAGGATTCGGGCCTTCCACGAGGCCCACAACGTCTTGGTCCTCTTCCCTCTGGAGTCTGAAGAACAGTCATCGGTCCTCTTGGTTTACGATCCCACGTCTCCCTCCGCATCCCCTTCTCCCGTCGAGAAAGCGAAGAATCTCGAAGATGTTGAGAAGGAGCTCTTGAAGATGGCGAAGGATGCCGCAGATGTGAAAACGCAGATGGTCTCGGTCGAGAAGAAGTGGCACGACGCTGTGGTTGGGAGGAACGGAACCACATTGAACGCCATCATTGGCGAGGACAAGACATTGTCGATCAAGGTCGGTGCTGAGGCCGGCGACGCATCCACCGAGGACGTGATCTTGGTCCGCGGTGTGAGCGCCGACGTCGATCGTGCTGTCAAGGAGATCCTCAAGATCGTTGAGGACGCGAAGAATGACGCCGTAGTCAACAGCTACTCGACTGAATTCGATATCAGCCGCGAGTACGTGGGCCGCATCGTTGGCGCTCAGGGCGCTGGCGTGAACAAGTTGCGGGACACCCTTGGCGTTAAGATTGACTTCACAGACTACTCGGATGAGAAGGAGCAGGTCGTCAGCAAGAAGAAGAAGGTTATTCACCAGAGCTCTCATGTCAAGATCACTGGGCGCAAGGAAAATGTTGAGGAGGCCAAGAAGAGGATTCTTGCTCAAGTCGATCGCCTTGCGGACGAGACTCAGGAGGTTCTGAAGATCCCGCATCAGTACCACTCTGGGCTCATTGGCCAGAGCGGGAAGTACGTCATCCGTCTGGAGGAGAAGTACGGTGTGAAGGTCATCTTCCCTCGGGAGGAGAACGGTGAAGCCAGGACGAGGGAGCAGCTGAAGCCGGACGAGGTTCTGGTGAAGGGTGGTAGGAAAGGTGTCGCCGGCGCCAAGGCAGAAATGCTCGATGTGGGTGGAGGTTTCCTATCTGGGGTACCAATATTTGACGCGTCTGTAGGCGGTTGAGTTCGAGAAGGAGTCCAACAACGTCATCACGTTCACTATCCCTGCTCGGGCTGTCGCCCGTGTGCTCGGCAGAGCCGGGGCCACTATCAACGAGATCAAGGATACGACCGGAGCCCAGATCGATGTCGACAAGGCTGGCGATGACAAGGTCGCCAACATCACCGTGCGCGGCACCAAGGCTGCCATCGCTGACGCGACTGCCGCGATCCTGGCCATCTCTGACCAAGTCACCGAGGAGACGACGGACGTGGTCCAAATCGAGAGCAAGTTCCATCGTACGATCATCGGCGCTGGTGGGCAGGGTCTCAAGGAACTCATCCTTCGCTGTGGAGGTCCTGCGGATTCGAAGGTGCAGGCCGGTCTTGTCCGCTTCCCCAGACAGGGCGAGCCAGGAGAGGAAGTACGTCTCCGCGGCGAGCCGAAGGTCGTAGCCAAGCTCAAGACGGAACTGGAGAAGATCGCGGCTACGCTCCGCGACCGTGTCACCCTCGGCGTGGAGGTCCCGGCTGCCCAGCACCGTGCCCTCATTGGCCGCGGCGGTCAGCACCTCAACGAGCTGCAGAACCGCTTCGGTGTCCAAGTCCAATTCCCCGGCTCGCGGTCCTACAACCAAGTTGGGGTCCTGGAGAATGAGGCTGAGTTAGCGGACGTGGACCACGCAAACCTGGTCAAGGTAACTGGTCCTCGGGCGGGGTGCGAGAAGGCGGTCGAGGAACTGAAGGGTCAGGTCAAACCTCCCGCTCCAGAGGCTGTCACTGCCACTGTCACTGTTCCGCTCAAGTACCACCATGCGGTGACGCAGCAGGGCAACTTTTTCCGTAACCTGAAGTCGTCCGGTGTGCATGTAGAACAATCGGCTCTTCCCCAGAAGCCTGCGGTGCCTCCGCACCCTATTCCTCAGGCTGACGCCACCGAGGCCCGCATCGACGATCCCGACGCTGGTACCGCGTCGTCTGGCGTCCAGTGGCAGGTCGTTCCTAACTACCAGGACGCCGAGGAGGGTGACTCTGAGTGGACCTTCAAGGCGCGGGACCAGGCAAGCTTGGACCGCGCGTTGAAGATGGCACAGGAGGCCATCGAACACGCCGAGAAAATGTCGCATGTCGGGTTCCTCACCCTGCCCGACCGCACGTCTTTCCCGAGAATCGTCGGGTCGAAGGGTGCCAACGTTGCGAGGCTCCGCAACGAGAGCGGCGCAGACATAACTGTGAGCCGTGAGGACAGTACCATTGTTATCGTTGGTGAGCCGCAAGCAGTCGTAGTCATGTTCGCGTTGGGACGATACTAATGGTTGCATAAATGTCCAGGTGCCGAGGATGCTATTGAGACTGCGAAAGAGGCCATCCTGAAGATCGCCACCTCTGGCAACAACCGCGGTCGGGCCCGCCGTGACGCATAAAATTTACCTTGCTTTGCCATTGCTTTGTGCTCATGTCTTAGTCTCTCCACGGGTTAATGTTGTTGGGTAGTGGGACGTCAACCAAAGTACACGTACAAGCTAGCTTCGGGATATACCACACATATCCGCGCGCGCATCACTATGTCCTCATTGATGATAAGTACACTGAACAATATAATGATAACGATTTAGCAATATGTGGGACTCGGTGCGACAGTAAGTTTTACTGGCTGCAACAGTCCCAATGATCATTGATACTGAGGTCTTGAAGTCTTGAGCCTGATGATACTTACGACAGCGGCACGTCGACGGCGTTTGCTGCTTCGCAGCTGGCTCGTAGAGCGATGGACAACAACGTAAAGTGGATCATTGACCGGATCCTGGATCAATCAAACCAATGCACTGTTTACTTACAGAGCAGTACATGAAACAGCCTGGAGATGACCTCGACGCTCTGGAGGGAGTCGGGAGCAAGTTGAGACGCCACGGACGACGTGTCTGGACGAGCCTCGGGCATTCCTCGGTCAAGGCATACGTGGTCAATTCGAAGACATGGCCTGGTTATATCTCCGTCGTCCTCGCTTCCGTTCAGCCACCGTCCTTTCCGCCCGTACCAAATGTTACCTCGACATCTACTCGCTCTCTCATTCAGTATAATATGTGAATCTCTTGTATATGCCTCCCAGTCGCCCTCATTTCTGTCGGAATCTGTCGTGCGGAAGGACCAGGTGCAGAATGTTCTGGAGCACGAGCCGGTGAAAGAGGCTGTCTGTGAGAAGCATGTATGCTGGTCCTTTTGTGCCACGAGACGTCTGTTGATACGATTGAAGCTTACAGGTCCTATAGAAACTACACTGTGCGACTACGAGACGATTGAGAGCATCAACGACGACCTCTTCAATCAGTTGCACGCTCTGGTAGAGACACCGTTCTTCAAGTACTTCCGTGTTCGTCCCTTTCATCAATGATGCTTCGGATGTCCCACAATCATGACGCTAGGTCGATCTTTATCGTGACTGTCCATACTGGGAAGAGAACGGCTTTTGTGCGAATAGAGAATGTGGAATCACTACGGTAGACGAGGTGAGCACGTATAATGTGGATGCGGCGGCTTATATGTGTGCAACCCCTGCTTCATCTGGTGTGACAACCCCGGCATTCAGCCGTTGCTATATTTCAGGACAGATCTGCTGTCTGTCCTGACAATACCGCAGTGTTCGAAGTGGCGAACAATGTCTCTACACATATGCTGTTGTCCAAGTACACGTTCTTTTGTCTGCGTTTTCTAACACAGTACACAACATAGAGCGAAATACCAGAGAAATGGCGAGCAGCCGCACTAAGCAAGGTCAAGATGCCTTCGAAGGACGAGGTGCGTTCGCTCTGTTTGTCCTAATTACTCGGCTCATAATGTTCATTTGCCGACAGGGGATCAGCCTCCCTGGTTGCTACTATCGTGACTCCGACTATTGTTTCCTCGACGACCCTTCAGGTTCGTTGGCTGACATGCAACGCCAAGCACGTACTGACCACAATGGGTATGCAGACGGTGAATACGTAGATCTCACACTAAATCCGGAACGTTTCACGGGCTATGTCGGGCCCTCCGCGCACCGAGTATGGTCGGCCATCTATTCTGAGAATTGTTTTGGTCTGTCACAGCAGACTGTCCTGAAAGACTCAGCCCCGGAGGTCGTGCAGGCAGATGGAGAGTGTCTTGAACAACGAGTCTATTACAGGATCATCTCGGGTGAGCACGCCTCCTACTCCAGAATGAAGCTGACCTAACAGTTGGCTCTCAGGTCTTCACACTAGTATTTCGACACACATCTGCCACGACATGATGAACCAGAGTACTGGCGAATGGGTATGTCACACTGTAACGTGCGCTGCACGGCCGCTGATACGGACGTCTATATTGTAGGGTCCTGATCTTCAGTGTTTCATCAACCGTGTGGCAGCACATCCGGAACGCCTGCAATATCTGTACTTTGATGTAGTACTCCTTCTGCGCGCCGTCGCGCGTCTTGGCCCGTACCTCTCTGCATACGACTATTGTGGCACCGATGAACACCTGAAAGGCGTGGATTTAGAGACGCACAGAAGGCTCGGCCGAGTGATTGATATCGCGACTACAGTCGGGAAGTTCGACGAGACCGCGTTATTTCGTGGGGAGAATGCGAATGTGCGTTACACCTACTTCTTGATGCACTGGTACTGACCGGGACACCGTGCAGACTTTGAAGGAGGAGTTCAAGGAGCACTTCCGTAACGTTACGCGGATCATGGACTGTGTCGGCTGTGACAAATGTCGCCTCTGGGGTAAAGTGCAGACGACTGGTGTCGCCACTGCGCTGAAGGTGCTTTTCGAGTTGGACGAGAAGGCATTAGAGTGCGTAACGTCCTCTGTGTAGCTCCCTGACAGATCTAATGGTGTTCGACGCAGTCCATCTGCGAACCCCAACCTCCTCCAGCGCTCGGAAGTCGTCGCCCTTATCAACACCCTCCACCGCTTCGCTGAGAGCCTTGCGGCAGTGAATGATTTCCGCAGGCTGTGGGCGGCAGCCGACGCGCGAGACGAAGAACGCATGATTGAAGCAGCGTCCGCCGTTGCAGGCCCTCCTAGGGTGCGTCTCTCGCCTCATTCCTTCCCCCTCGTTCGCCGGGCGTCTTAGATACTGACGTATCTTCCTTCCGTGTGTTCTCCGTTCTCACAGTCGCTCCACTCGCCCACTGCCGGGAAGAGCACCGCAGCGGATGGGTTCCTGGCCGATTTCCTTGTGTGGTTGCAGGCATGTAGGGATGGGACCGTCGGATGCGTGCGTGGGCTCCTGGAGGGGTTCCAAAGCGTGCTCGACGATGTCGTTTCGCTGTTTAAGATGTCGGGCAAGGAACAGGGTCCGAGAAGTGATCTTTGAGGATAGTTGCTGGTCGCGGGCAGGGTGAACACGGCACGCGCGGCAGCTTCCGTTGCCGGACTATTTTTGTACTGTACTTGGGGCGCTATAATAGCTATGCAATGGGACGCGTTCAGGTCTCTCTGGCGGCGGCGTGAAGAAGCCGTGTCCCGAGAGCAGTGAGGAGCAGTGCTGTGCCAGCGTCCCTCCAGGGACGATCCCTCCTCAGGCATTAGCTCGGCCGGCTGTGCAGATGGCCTGCCAATCTGTGAGCGACGTCCGCAGGACGTGGGTGCGATGTTATGCGCCATAGACAGTGGTGCGATCCATGGGCAATGGACTTTGAGAGCGCCAGAGGTGGGGACAGTTCATCCGTACATGATGGAAGCTTGATGTTCACCGGACGGTTGGCTGCCAATACATGTACAGAATTGTTTAACTTACGGGGAGATGAATCAACCACAAGGATTCCCGAAAAGGCATAGGGGGACAATGGTGCCTGTGACGAGAGAGAGCGGAAAAGGCATATGTGACGCGTGACTTTGGCGGCGGGAGGGGCGCGTGAGAGGGCGACGACGACCGAACGCCCATCCCCTCCCGCCATTCGCCATCACTCGCCGCTCGGTCGCTCGATGCCCTCCACCGCGCGTCGGTGACGATGATTATCCTCGACGACAGCGAAGATCCGTTTAATCCTGAAAAGCTTCTTTCCGACCCTCGTGCTGTCCACAGACCTGCGACACCCACCCCCTCTCTTCCTAGCTACGAAATCTCTCAGTCCCAAGCCCAGGCACTGCAATGTCCTCCAGAGGAGCTCGAGGCACAGGCCACCCCGCAAGAGGAAGAGGAAGAGGAAGATCAGCAGTCGAGCGAGAAGGTCAAGCGGACGTGCTGGCCGAAGAACATTCATCGTCGTTTCCGCAGGGCGCTACTCTACGCTCTGGTAGTGTACTTCTTCCTCACCGTCGCCGTCGCCGTTCCGATCCTTGTGGTGGTGCGTAACCTACTCTGTTTTTTGTGATCTTGGTATTCATCATTCGGTGCAGAAGCTTCGACATCACGCCTCAGAGCACACTCAATTCTCGCCCAAAGGAAGCAGCGGCATAAGTCTGATATCCGACAGTGTTTCGAGTATTCCACCGTCTCTCGCAGCAGGATGCAACGCATGGACAGAACAAACTTCGTTTTCGTCTTCGTACGTCTTTCTTCTACTTCCACTTCGGTTTATCGTTCATCGCCTCCGTAGCCTGTCATACGATGTGCCCCTCAACGACCTTGTGTTCTTGCAGTCGAACGTGTCGTATCAAAGCGACCCGTCGACGCTGCAAGACATTTCTGGAACGCTGTCTGTTGGCGTCAACGCCGACCCCAACGCAAGGGAAGGCGTCGTCTCCGTCACCATGGGGTACTCAGACACGAGTCTGAAAGACCAGACGAGTGTATGTCTCATGAACTTCTCGAACAGCAGTGGATTGTATCTCTACGTGCCGTCGAACCTTTCCTCAAGCGACTCCTTAACCTTCAACGTCACTTTCCTATTTCCGCAAGCACCGCCGTTGTATATCTTGGAGTTCATCACTTTACTGCCGCACTTCGATCAGTACTTCGCAAGCCTCTCGTATTGGGTGAATTTCGACAAGGTGACATTGGGTGGACCGCGATCGCAGGTGAATGTGGCGGTGAGTCCTTTGTTCTTTGCTCGTGCCCGCAGACTCTGATCCAATACGCAGTCCATTGATGCTGCAGCATTGGAGGTGAGGACGGCACTGGCAGGGATTCAAGGCAGCTTCAATGTCACAGAGTCATTGGTGCTGGAAACCGTCTCTGCGTATGTACACCACATCGCGCTCCTGATACTGACACAGGCTGATTGATATTTTCGCAGTCCCATCGACGTAAACGTTACTCTTTATAACCCTGGGAATGCAGGTCCAACCTTCCTAGACGTCAGCACGGGCAATGCGTGAGTTATCTCTCGCGGGACCTGGTTTGGTTTGCTGACTTCGCGTAGGCCATTAAATGCCAGCGTCTGTCTCTACTTGCCCCCAGATGCCGACTCATCGAACATGCCCAACTTTATGACACGTTTCGAAACCTTCAACGCCCCGCTCATGGTGGTCGTTGACCACGCTGCCGAGTCAGCGCCCGGAATCTTGCGCCTTCGAGCGGAAAGCAGTGTCGGTTCGGCGCTTGTTGCTGTCGACAGCGCCTATTCCGGTACTTTTGACGTCTCCACGACATTCGCGGCCGCGGACGTCTTCAGCAACAACGTCGACAGCCTAGAGCAGCTGAGTCAAGTTGATCTGAGCTACTTGGAAGGAGACATGAGCATCACGGCGACGGGCACGACAAAGGCGGACGCCGTGGAAGCGGGACGGACCTTGATCTTCGATTCTGTACAATCATCGAGGATAGCAGGCTGGGTCGGAGTACCTCCGAGGCCATCGCTAGGACCATCTCCAAAACATTTCGGCAAGCAGGGTGGCATTGAGGTCATCTCAACACTCAGCCCCGCTGCGCTGGTGCTCGGCGCATAGCCAGGCGCGTGCGCGGCCCATTTGCAGCCCTATGGTGGGCGCACGGACCGCGTGCGCGCGGGTGCTTTTCGCTGGGTCGGTTGTCTGCTGGTCGTGTCCCCCGCCGTGTACGATAGTGTATTTTTAGCTTCGGACAGATGGGAAGGGACACGCCCGTCTTTCTGCTTTACTAGGGTCTCTCCTGTTTTGTGTGCTTCGTGTACATAGGGATCGGCCTGTTCGCTCGTTCTCCGCTACTACTCATCATACAGAGGCGTCCTGCGACTGCGCCATGTGTTTACTGCAATCGTATCCTAATCACGCTCATTAGAGTCCGTGGTATGCATCATTGTCTTCCTATTGCATTCCTCATATTAGTTAATCGCATGCAATTGAAACACGCTTGAGCATTGGATTGCATGGTGGCCCCGTCGCAGATGAGAGGGATTGGCTAAAGCTAACGTTCTGGTTTACAATGTACGTCTGTTTCCTGCATCTCATTGGACATCGGAATATGATTACTCTCTTGGAAGTACGATCAGTAACATCGATCTCACTGTTGGAATAAAGCATGGTGCCTGGGGCCAAGTCGTACGAAAGCACGATGGCTACCTCGTCCGGCTTTGGGACCAATGACCGAGCCACGTCAAACGACTCCAGGGAGACAGGGGGAGCAAGTCGTAATGCTGGTTTCCCTCGCTGAGGAGCTCCTAGTACTGAGTGGACTTTTGCATGTCAAGCAACAGCCCAAGCTCCACCTTGAGGATCTAGCAGAAGAGCTGACATCCAGGTGCTCCAATTCGAGCCAGGCAGCCGCCATGTCGGCGAGCACGTCGTCATTGTGCTCCTCCACCCAATGGTTTCCTTTGGAGACGAGGAGATGACGAGGATTAGAGGGAGATATTGCGAGGTTGCGATAAGTGACCACGTCCTCGCCGCTGCGAAGGTCCCGATTGGTGAGACGGCGTAATACCCCAGGGATGCATTGAGAAGCGACGACCGCAAAGAGCAGCTTCGAGAGAGCGGCTGCCGCCGCCGTGCCAAACCCGACTTCATGCTCCTCAACTGCGGGGAGCATAGCCATTGAAGTCAGCTGCGCATCTTGATTTCGCACTGCATTTCACAGAAGTTCTTGAGCGACGAGAAGGCGACGGCTAGCAGACTTCGCAAATTGGTATGCACGCGGTCAACGGGGGGAAGAGAAATCCACATTGTTTCCAACGACGGAAGGGACGGTAACTCTATGGCGTCGCGTACTGTTAACTCAATGTGCGGGCACCTAAGCAGTTTGAGGTTCGATGGCTCGTGAGGTGCGTGCACAGCGGGGCCAAATTCTCGGGGGACCCGCCAGAAGCATCGCAATGAACGGATTCCAGAAGGGGACAAATGGGGCGCAGAGCACTGAAGCTTGATAGGATGACCTCGTTGCCCTATTGATCCAGCCTACGGAATGGGTAGGTGGATAGTGCGACTCTCCAAGCTCCGGTCCTAAGAAGTGACGCAGGCACTGGTATCCGACAACAAGGTCATTGCTTGGATGGCCTCAGACGCTCGGAATAGGCCAGCTCAATAAGTCAGCTCTGGGCCAGCTGATGGTTCGTAAGGGAGGAATCCGATGGCAGATGGAAATTGTTCGGTAGTTTTCTAGCGAGATCCGGTCATGTCTGTACCGAAGGAAGCCCCAGGCGTCGGCCAGATGTCTGACCAGCGATGCATACTTGTCGAAGATATGCCAATCGTCCGTAGCAGCAAGGGTTCTTGTCAGCCTCTAAGGAAACATCCGGAAGCAACTTGCATGGAAACGTATCGAGCGACTGTTAGCTTGTATTTATGACTCTGGCTTTTGTACTGACCCCACGCACCGCAGGGAAGGAGCTGAATGAGAGGTGTAATGTTGTAGACTCCTCCATGGCAGCACAGTGATGGCAGGGCCACTGGCAAGGTCTCGTCATTAATGGTATAGTTGAGTATGTAACGCACGACCTCGTCTACTGTGAACAGCCAGTGCATACCGTCAGACGAAGCGAGTTAGTCAATGCGTGATAGATCGTTCAAAGGTCACTTGAGAGGACGGGAACGATAAAATGAAGTGGTTCGGATCTTCTGTAGTAAAGGAGGTTGGTTTCCTTTTCTGGAACGTCTTCCCGATTCTAAGTTAAGTAATCATGTCTTTCATCCATTTGAGGCAATTGTTGTAATTCACAGACTAGTTCCACAGCATGCGGTTTGTCTCGCATCAATGTCTTTGTCACTTGGTTTGCACACGAATAGTCCCATGCGAATGTGTTTAGGATATTGAGGTATGAGAACTTGGAACAACGGACCAATCCTTGTACAAGCGTATCTTACGCACCTAGTAGGCCGAAGCTTGTGCTTCAGCCGATTATATCATTGGTCCGCTACGCTCTACGTTCTACTAGTAGCAAGTGGATCATGTACCACCGACTTACAACGAACGAGGAATATTCCGGGCTCCTCACCCCCCTGGATGACCAAGCAGTGCTAGTGAAGTGAACGGGAAGTCCGAGTCTGTCGTACACTATGGGGCATGACAACAAACACCAGGTACGCCTCGCATATCCCTCTTCTCTGCATCGTGGTGCTTTGGCGACCAAGAAACACCGCTTTGGTGCTCATTGAATGCTATGATAGGACCGGCAGCTTCCATCTGTGCGAAGGTACGGACAGCACAGGCGACGACATGTTCTCGTGCATACTATGGATCGCTTCACGGGCTGCAGCTTGGTATTCAGCATCTAGGTAGAGCATCATGATCCGGAAAACGTCGATTGCTGACGGCATTCTCTCAGGATATCAATGATCTCGTCGCGATGATACGTGCGGACTTAATTCGCGGTTTACATAGCATCCCTGTCTTCAAGGCCCCCACGCCCCGACATGAATGCCTCCTGGACTCCGAAGGAGAGCCCATCCGACTTATGGCTCGAAAAATCTCTCTTCGCAGGACAACATATCGCATCGATGGGCTTTGGTAGGAAACGTTCAAACGTATACCAGTAGGGGCGGTTGGCTGATAAATTATGCGCATCAGGTGCCCACACCCTCGTCTTCTTCACGACAATTTACTACATATTGAAGCAGCGGAATGGAAAGAAGCCACGGTGGCTTGAATATGTCACAGCTATCTTTGTTTCCTCGCTCGTCTATGTTGTCTGCTCGATCTATCAAGAGGAGATAGTCTACATCAACCAACGTGACTATCCTGGAGGTCCGTTCGCTTGGATCACCCAGAGAGAGGGCGGCACGGCGAACATTATCGGGCAAAGCGGGGGCATAATCTGCCTGGCATTGACTGATGCTCTTCTAGTGCGTCATGCTCGAGTAGACAACGCACATGTTCACCAGCCCTCACATTCGGTTCAAGCTCTGTCGCTGCTTCGCAGTGTGGGGTCACCAGTGGTCAGTCATCGTCTTCCCTTTCCTCATGTACCTGGCATCACTAGGCGCGTATCATTTGAGTCACCACCATCGTCCACAAAGAGACTCACACTCCAGAATACCAGTTATGGGAAGCTTGTTCACCGCCCAGTTGGCTCAACCAGACCAAGGTTGGTGGGGCCATTCAATACAGAACTTCAGTCGGCCGTACTTCCTCATCGTCCTGTCCTTCAACATTATCACGTCTGCGCTGCTGGTTGCACGACTACTCTACATGCGCCGGTTGATAATCAGAGTTATAGGCCCGGAACATGCTAGGGTCTATACTGCCGCCGCCACCATCGTCATTGAATCTGCGCTGCCCCTCGGTCTCTACTGTCTCGTGCTCGCCGTCATTTACAGTATCCAGAACTACGCAGAAAACCTGCTGATAGTGGCGCTGGTCCAATTAGAGGTGAGTATCATCCGCTGCGATGACCTCGGTTCGGATGGTCACGGGCACGTTCCGTAGGCCATGGCGTCCGAAACCATCATCCTCCGTGTCGTGCGCGGGAGGGCTTGGACGCGCACTACGACTAGCGATATCATTTCAGAGTCGGTTGCGTTCCGCCACGCCACCACGGAGCAAATTTCCGGGAATGATCCAGGATTGCTCTTGGATTTTCAGGCAGGAGATTCCCGGGAAAAGCCCTCGTCGACTGTTCTCCGCGAGCTTAGCAATGCATCAGAAGAACCAGTATGGCTGACGAACCCAACCCCCGCGGTGCATCACCAGGATCCTTCAGGCAGCCGAGTCACAGAGGTAGGATCCCTACTCAAATGTCATCATATGCGACAATCTCAATCGCTAGAGTAGGGTGGCCGCGGCAGCCATACTTCATCAGCCGTGCTTCCCATCGCTGTTGACCTTGGGGGAACCCCTACTTTCGAGTACGCTTTGCAAGCACTCTCATTCGACGAAGGAGCTTCATCTAGCGAGAGAACCCAGAGTCCTGACACCTTTTCTTAGCCGCCGTTCGTGCCTCAAAGGGCGGGGACTACCGAGCATGCGTTAGTTACTGTACATGTATTGAAGTCACAAGTGTAGCCATATACACGCCGAGCTACTTTCCAGATATATGCCCACCAGCCCCGGCCCATATACGCCCTCTTGGGATGATGACCCAGCGCACGCTGCGTGCATGCTAGTGTCTTTTGTCTCACTGTACAGCGGGTGTAAAAGTAAGGCAATTTCTCAGATAAGTTATTTAAATATAACAAGACAGTCTGCTGCCACTTGTATGATACATTGCGTTATACACTACCACGTTAGTCGAGGGCATTGGCACTGTACTCAGGCAAGCCTTCCTCGTCGTCCTCGTCCCCAAGACCAAGCACTTCCTTATAGAACGCGAGCTCCTGCTCGATGGCCAACTCGATGGTCTTGGTCTTCCTCCACCCATGCGACTCGCCCTCGAACAGCCTGTACTCCACGCGGACACCCTTTGACCTAACGGCCTCCGCAATGGCCTCTGCTTGTGCGGGAGGCACGATAGGATCCTCGCTTCCCTGCATGATCTGGATCCACCACAAACGGTCAGGTGAGTCTGAAAGGCAAGAACTCAGGCCACTCACCAGAAGTGGCGGGAAGCCGACCTTGCCGATATTGCCGATGTTATGTAGGGGCGTCCGCTCCTGATAAACGTCAGGGATCTCCTGCGGCGAGCCGCCGAGGAGTTTCTGGACGTGGTGCAGCTGGAACTTGTGCATACCCTTCACGAGCGCTTGCATGTCTGCGGCGCCATACATTGATGTCGCCGCTACGAATGCCTTGCGGTCCTTGCAGGACGCAGAGAGGGCGAGGTACCCGCCGGCGGCACGGCCTCGGATGATGCTCCGCCGGACGTCGATGAGTGGATGTGGTGCAGCGGAGAGCGACTTCATCGCGTGGATGCAATCTTGAACGTCGACGGCACCCCATTGGCCATTGAGCCGTTCGCTGGTAGTTCAAGCTTAGCGGCTACGGATGCGTAGAGAAGTGACAATGATACTTACATGTACTCCCTTCCGAAGCCACTGCTACCGCTGTAGTTAACATCTAACCTGCGCGCAGAACGTGGTCACTTTTATGAGCCATTGAACGAAGCACAGAGGACATACCATGCGAAGCCGCGGCTTGTGAAGAACTGTATTTCCCACTTGAAGCCTTGCGAGGCATGGATTGTAGGGCCGCCGTGCGCATTCACGATACAGGGAGGTCTCTCGCCGTCGAGACCCCTATAATTCGGGTTCTGAGGGGCGTAATACAGCACATGCAAGGGCCCGTCATGAGCGGGGTTCTTCAGGGTGATCGACTTCGCGACCGATATCATGGATGGGGAGATCGGCAGCACGAACCCGCCCGTTAGCTCCTTGAACGTCGGGTTCAGGTCCTCGTCCAGCGTGCAGAGCACGATAGCTTCGGGCTTGTCAACGCTCTCCGCCTTGAATACGACGACGTTGTCACGGACGCGCTTCAGCACGAGGATGTTCACGTATGGGCACTCGACTTCCTCCGCCTCGCCGTCCTCGAGGCTAAGCACGTACAGATAACTCCGTCCGTCGCGCACGGCAGCGTAGAGGACGCGGCCTGCCTCGAGGTCCAGCGGCGCGCTGAACTCCCAGCCGAGGTACCAGCGCGGCAGGCAGAAGTCGACGTCGACGGGCTCCTCGAGCACCGGCACCGCCGTGCCCGTGGAGACGGTGTATTTCCACGGGTTTTGGTAGCCGGACTCGTCGCTGGTGTAGATGAGCACGTCATTCGACGCCCAAAGCGGATACGCCGCGCTGATGGTGCCCGCCACCCCGCCGACGTGCTTGGTGTTGCTTAGCTTGAGACCGGAGTCATCAACGAGAACATCTGCGACGTAGATCTGGCCACCCTCCCACGACATGTCGGGGTTGGACCATTGCTCCCAGGCGATGTGCACACCATCGGGTGAGAAGGATGGCCCGGAGTAGAAGTCTGCGCCAGAGACTAGCGTAGATACAGTCTGCCTTCGGCTATTGATGACGCATAGGGAGTTGACAACCTCTATGGGCGCTGGCTTAGTGTGGTCTTCTAGGATGGCGATTATGAGGTACGGCTTTGAGGGATGGCTCGCGAGCTTCGCAAATCTGTGGCAATCGTTGACTGCAGGGATATAGTTGAAAAGCTGCTATATCGTGCAAACAGTTATGGTCGTACCAGGCGTGATTGGTTGCGGGTCTTCCGACCTGCCCACGGCGTACACCCGGTTGTCCTGTACGTTTGAGAAGTAGACGATACCATCATATGCTGACGCGGGTGCACCTCCATACTGATAATTGGCATGAGTGTGGCTGGAAGCCATAATGATCGTATTGCTCACCTCATGCACACGACTCCTTGCATCCCATTTCTTGCGCATCACTTCACGCTTGGTATCCGTGAACATGATGGCACTGCGACCACCCTCGGACGGTCTCCCTTCCGTGTGATAGATTGTGCCAGTGATCGGGTCGACAAATACGTCGTCCGCTGGATCCGACTGAAAGGACACTGTGAATCGAGTAGCCTCGCATTCGGTAGCAAATCACGCACGAGGTTGTAGCAGACATCCTGAGCCTCGATGGGCGACGACCAAGTGCCATACCGCGCCGTCTCAGCCATGGCAGTCCTCTCTTGTATGTCGGGCTGTAAGAATGCCCAAGATTGGCGTCGTTTTCGTCGTGAAAGTTGCTCAGTTCCCTATGTGAAGCTGTGCAGCGTTTCACGTATGCCGTGTTTGTGCGCGATCTGATGTTGCAGTACCACTCAAGATGTCACGGTATCGCAATTCGCTACGTCGGCTGCGGAGAAGTCGGACTAGGATTCGGTTGACAGACAAAGACAGCACCAAAATGTAGAGAAAGCAAAAGATGGGTAGGAGACTGAGCTGCGGTGAATCCGTGCATCATTGCCTTCGACATAGAGGCACTGTATTGTCATCTGGATCTTACTCGGATCTGCCGATCGGGCACCGGGAGTCATCTGAGCATTATGTACTAGTAGGTCATGAATGTCGGGCGCTTATACGCGCTCTCTACCATGAGTTGTCCGAGTCTTTATATTGGGGAGCTTGGTTCACTGCCATCTCAGGCGGCGATAGAAGTTTCAATGTTTCTCGAGTGATGTGCGTAGTGTACAGATTGACCAGAAACTAACCATGAGCTATACCAACGACATGATAAGACCAGGAGAATAGCAGGAGTAGTGAGACAGACTATAAGAATACCGTACACGTCGGGAGCATAATAAGCAATCTGTAATGTGGACGGGAGATAAGCTAAGGGTACGGTGGTCGGAAGTCCTGGAGAGCAGAGCAGCACAAGCTAAAACATCCAGAGCGACATCATCGATACTTGTTGTTCGCCAGTGATGTTGTTGTCGAAGATGATTGGATGGAGCTTCCGCCGTTCCGTGGCGCAGTAGTCGGCCCCGAGCTCAAGCGTGGCTTCTTCGATGCACTCGGTCCGTCGCTCGAAGATGCCCGCGGTGCGCCCTCCTTCATGACCATCTTGGCGTGGATCTCTTCAAGCTTCGCGGCCTTTACCTTCTTTGGCCAGAACAATGTCACGAATCTATACATCAAATGAGCGGAAGGCAAAATGGGATGCCTGCGGTGGCACTCACGTCCACAAGTGTCTACGCCATCTATCACGATCTTCGCCAGTAGACTGCTTCTGAGCGAGGACCAGTTCTATGCGCTTGCCGATAGCAGCCAATGACTCTTTGAGGATGGTGACCTTCTCGTCCCGAGGGATGTCGCCGCCAGAGAGCTTAAGGTTTTTCTGCGCGGAGATGAGCACCAGAAGCGATATCGAGAAGAATGTACACACCAGCTGCTTCTTCACGGGCCGCAATTCTTCCTTTGTCGCTGCCTCATCCATGGAGGGGCTATATGTACTATATCAGCAAATTTGTCGTCGAGGGAGATCAACGTAACGCACCATTCGTCAGAGGAAGAAGAGTCAGTGAAGGTTGGCGTTGGACGCCGCTTCCGACGCTTCGTGCTCCCCTCATCGACCGACGCAACAGCCTCACTCTCGGCCCTCCGCTTGAGCCCGTTCGAGTACGACGTCGAGGCAATAGGCGGCGGCGGTGACGCAGACATGCCGAGAGATGCACCTTTGCGGTGCAGCGTCGTGGTAATCGCTTTGATCTTCTCGTCATGCTCTCGCAGCTGGCTGAGCAAGTAGTCTCCTCGTCGCACGAGGTGGATGGCGTTTGGGATAGGTTTCGTCGAAGAATCCTCGCCCTTCTTGCCTTCCTCCAGGAAGAACTTGCCCTCGAGGCCGAGCTTGGGATCTTTGGCCATGGCTTCCCAGTTACCAAAGCCATACAGGTATGCACCGACAAGGAGCATGGAGTCCTCCTGTGGTCCCCAACGGCCCGACCAGTTGAGCGTTGGACGGATGTTGTCCACAGGTATCTGCCACTGGTACACGTCTGGGAGGTCCTTGAGGTAATCATACAAGATACGGAGCTCGCGATGCCGTGACAGAACGGTCTCCGCGTTGATGTTCCCGACGTTCTTATATGTGACCAGAACTGCCTTGCTCTTCTGGGCATTCGTCAGAGTCTCGCCTGCTGCCATTCGCGTCCGCTTTTCAGAGTTGCTCTCCTCGACCGCCCGGGCACAAAGTTCGACGATCTCGTCTGCTGTGTCCATGATCATGCCACGATTCTTGTCCTGAAGCTTCGCCTCCGTAACCTGGAGAAGTGCTTCAGTGACGACGTCGATCGCAACAAGAGCAGCGACTTACAATGATGTCGTACCGCTGCCGGATGTCTCCCCAGCGTTGCAGACTACGGATGAGCACACGGACATCACGTTCCTTGAGCTCCAGCGCCTTCTGACTCGCAGATTTGCGCTGAGGAGGTGGATGCCTTGGCTTCTTAGGAGGAGGCTGCGAAGACGTATGGTCACCGTCCATGCCTTCGTAAGAGACTTGGGCATGCGTTCGTTTCCGATCCTTCGTCTCTTCGGCCGCGAGTTCCTCTGCTCTCCGCTGATCCTCTTCACGCTCGAATTCTTGCCGCGCCTCGACGGGGATGATATCCTCCCAGTTCATGTCGTTTTTTACGTCGCTGACGTTGGCGAACTGGGCCAAGAAACCTTCACCACCGAGGGATGCACCGTCAGCAGAAGAGGCGACGGTCTCGTGAGCCTCGGCTCGGTTGAGGATATCGTCTAGGTCCATCTCGTCAAGCTTCTTCGACTGGTCAGTGTCATCCTTGTCGAAGCTTAAGGGAGAGTTCAAAGTCAGAAGGAGCGGTCAGGGAGCGGAGTTGCACTCACATCTTCTGTGCGCCGTACTTGAGCACGGCATGAAGCTCGTCCTTGCTCAAGTCGTTGGGCTTAGACGGGTCCTTGGTAGACGACGCCTTCGAGCTGAGGTGCGCTTGCGACGTGTCCATCTGATTGATGACTGCGCGGAGAGATGGCGTCACGACCAGGCCCCAGCCTCGTTGCGTGAAGAGCAAACTTACTGGCGTACTCCAGCACCATCTTCTTCTTGGCACGCTCGAGCATGTCCTCCTCCATGGTGTCCTTGCTCACGAAGCGGTACACGCTGACGTGCGACTTCTGGCCGATACGATGTGCCCGCGCCATGGCCTGCAGGTCATTCTGTGGGTTCCAGTCGCTCTGCACAGGGCATGAGGAGCACGTTCCGTCGCGGAGAGTAGAGGATTACCCACATCAAAAATGATCACCGTGTCGGCCGTCTCGAGATTGATACCCAGACCACCTGCGCGTGTCGAGAGCAGGAACGCGAAGTCCGTCGAGCCTGGCGCATTGAAATGTGCAATAGCCTTCTTACGGAGCTCGGAGGAAATCATGCCGTCTAGTCGTTGGTGTGGGTAGCTTCGCATGACCATGTAATCGCTGAGGATATCCAACATCCGGACCATCTGGCTGAAAATGAGGACGCGGTGACCGTCCTGGCGGAGTCTAGCCAGCAGTTTGTCGAGTAGCACCATCTTCCCACTGCTCATGACCAAGCCCTTGAGAGTCTCTTCATCGTTGTCAGTCTTCGCCTCAGCGCCATCGAAGAGATATGGATGGTTCGCCGCCTTCTTCAACTCCATGACTGCGCAGCGACATCAGGAACATAAGAGAGTGCCAACGCCGAGGATGGCTCACCAATATTGAGCAAGCTAATGTTATTATTGCCATTGGCGCTCTTGACGAGGCCTTGGAAGTTCTGTGTGCACATCGTCACACGATGCCACCACACGTAACAAATACCAGAGAACCCACCTTCGTCAAAATGTTCTTATAGAAGTGCGTCTGGAGCGCACTCATTTCGACACGAAGGATCCGCTCGCTCTTGGAAGGCATCGACGTGAGGACATCACGTTTCAGTCTCCGTAGCATCAGGGACTCAAGTTGCTTGTGCAGCTCCTTGATCTTCTCCTCATGGTCGACGTCCGTGAGGTCGAACTCGTTCGAGAGTTGGACTGCGTTGCCTATCAGGACGTCGCCCACAACCCTTACATATAAACACTTACACTTCTCCGGCATGAGGAAATGCATCAATGACAGCAACTCTACGGCGAGCGAGAAGCGCAGTTAGCGCCAAGCGCCTATACGGAGGACGGACCTCGCACCTTTCACGTTGTTCTGCAGCGGAGTGCCCGTAATGAGCAGCTTCGACGCGGCCGGAAACGATCGCAGTGCTTCGTAGAGCTGACTCTCAGAGTTCTTTAGTCGGTGGGCCTATTTCGTGAGATCAGCGAGTGCCCCATAATCACTCACAGCAGTAAGCGTAACATACCTCATCGACCGCAAGCATTTGCCACTTGATATCGCCGAGCTCTTTTGAATCACGTAGCGTGATTTCGTATGTCGTCAGAAGCACATTCATCTTGAGCTTCTTGTTCGAGGACCCGAACTCGTATCTCCTGATGACGTCCCGAGCCAGAGCGGTACCGGTGTACTTGATCACGTTGAGATCCGGTGACCAGGTCGCAAACTGCTGCTCCCAAGCTGTGATCGTAGACAACGGAACGATCACCAGGAACGGACCATATTGCCGCATCTCGTGAAACAGGTACGCCAAGAACGAAACCGTCTGGACTGTCTGCGGGGGGAAGTGAGCAGGCCGCAGGAAAGCGTCTACGACGAAACGCACCTTGCCCAAACCCATCTCGTCAGCCAGTATGCCGTTTTCACCCTTGCTCCAGAGGTATGCTAGCCAGTTCAGGCCCGTGAGCTGGAAGTCCTTAAGCTCTCCGCCCGTTGACTTTAGATACTCGGGGTCTTCCTTGATCTTCTGGAAGGTTGGCCTACCATGCCGAGGGTAATTCACGCTCTTGTACGGGAATTTTGCCTCTGCCTCACGTTTCCTGAACGCCTCGAGCTGGTCCTTGGCGATAGGCCGGACTTCTTCGAGTGGCTCCCACGTACAATGGTCGTAGTTGAGGTTCGTCCACTTGCAGAAGTACTCCACAGTTCCACTGCCCGTCTCCCGCTGAGCCACGATCCGGTCGACGGTCTTGTAAGTCTCTAATTCCTCCTTCTCGCGCTCCTTGGCGAGTATGAGCCCTTCTTTCTCTTCGCGGGAGGTCTCAGGCGATGCAAGGCGCTCCTGATAGGCCTTATGCGCCTTAATGTAGTTATCTACCCGCTTGATACCCTTGTATCGCTTGAGGAACTCGTAGACTTCGTCTGTGTTGTGCAAATGAGAGAAGTTCTTCCACTTTATATGGAAGCGCTAAACATTATGGTGGCCAGTCAGTGAGAGGGGCGCTCAAGAGGATGTACGACACATGCTCACGATATTCCGTGTCCAGTCGTCCTCTAGATCGTCTTCATGACCCTCATCTCGACAGTGCCCCAAGACTGCCTCAATTTCATCGTGGGGCTCACCGACAGTCTCGGCATAATTCCCTTCCGGAGCCTCCTCATCGAATTGCTCAAAGTCTTGAACATCATCCACATAATTCGGGACCCTGCCGCCTCGACTAGAGACACGGATCTCGGACGTCTTCGCTTTCTTTTTCTTCTTCGACCTTGACCCATAGTCGGAATCTGAGTCAGACCCAGAATGCCGGATGGGTATCGCTAGAGGGGTGTTACTTTCATGTATATAGAACCGTGCATGGAACGCACCCTTTGGCTTCGGCCTCGAGGGGGCCTTCTTCTTTGGTGCCTTCTTCTTGGAGGACCCGTACTCCTCGTCCGCATACGACGCGTCCTCATCGTCATCTTCGGGTTCTTCTGGCTCGTCTTCATAGCCCTGATACGTCACGTCAGCGGACAAATATAGAAGGTTGACGGGAAGGTCATGACATACCGACTCCTCATCCTTGATCTGACGCGCATATACCCATTGTCCGTCAATATATACTTGCGAATCTTTCACCTGAATCACTCACTGCTCGGTTCTTCATATACGATGAACTGTGACCATTGGTCTTGGCGACGGGTTGGGTCTCCTCCTCATCGACCTCTTCACCCTCAGCATCGACATCAAGATCCTTCTTAACGTCGACATCGATATCGGAGTCGAGCTGCATTGAGGCGTCGCTGTCTGAACTGCCGCCGAAGGGGGAGCGGGAGGCCGACTCGACGGGGCGGTCGTCGTCACCGGGCGGCGACATGGATGATTCGTAGTCTTGGGCGAGTGAGTTCAGGGTGGGCAGTGAGGTGGGCGCGGGGAGGGCGAGGGGGACGGGGTGGGAGGTGGGAAGAGGCCCGGCGATGGCGTTGACAAGGTCTTTCACGAGCGCCAGAGCGGCCAGCCCAGCTCGGACAGGGTTCGCACGCGTGCGCCGGAGGTGGCCATCGCAGGGCTCGTCACTGGCCAGCGTGCCCAACTCCGCCGCTCGCCACGCATCTTATCTCTCTGCCGCACACGGGCCCTCTACACTCTTCTCCCTCACTGCTCGCCGTCTATCGCCTCAGCTGCCCCAGCCCGCCTGCCTCTTTCAGCCGTCCACCATGCCCTACTTCGCACTAGCAGCGCCGGCGTCGACTCACACTGGCCCCGGCGCGCGACCATCACACCATCCACTGCCTCGTTCTCCCGTCCACGCGCGAGCGCGTGGGAGCCTGCATCGCCGAAGCGCCGCCGCGGACCACACGCCGTGACCCCCGGCAGCACGTTCTCGAGCGGTCGTCATCGCCGCCACCAGTGACGACCACCTGAATCTCGACCACGAGCCTGTCACACATGTGCTGTGACGCCTGTCACACTCCGCCCAGTCGGGTAACTTCCCACGCTACCACCCTGTTCGCTGTGTCCGACGATGAGCAGGCATCCACGTCGACGGTGATGAAGTGTGGCTGCGCGCTGTAGCATAGGCCGCACAGTTATGTGTGTGACCTCGGGCGCCGCACCGTGGAGGACCGCATTGCTAAGTGACGGTGACGGCTCTTCTCGCGGCCGGGGTCATCGTCCCTATCGGCGCGTCTCACGTCCAGAAACCGGGAGCTGCCAGCGCAGCGCGCTTCGGGAACCCACTCCATGGGTGCGCCTGACTGATGTCTGACAAGCACGTTGGTCATGGTAGATGGCCCAGATAACCCGGCGCGCGATGTTCGCGCGCGGCGCACCGACGGTGGGAAAAGCGAAAGGTACTGTGGTCTCATGCAATGTACTAGGATGTTACAATAATTTATGTACGTGCTCAGTGTCCATGTAACCCCAAAGCAGTGTAACTACAGACATATATGAAAGCAAAGACATCGAGCAAAAGAGTGGCCAATCCCCGTCCGGCGAGTTCAGTAACGACGGTGTGGTCGTTGGTAACGGGGGAAGGGGGGTTGTTCGTACACGGGCAAGCCTGCGGGCGCGGGCTCGTGCAAATGTTGGTACTGTCTGCGCTTACGACTGCCAAGGCATGCGGCTGCAGCGACAATCATCAGAATGGCGACGGCGACACTGCCAGCGATAATATACGGCAGGTAGGGTTTGATCTTCTGCGCAGTAGAGTCACTGGAAGACATCGCCCAGTTGGTGGAGTTCATAGCCGGCAGTAGGTGAAACGCGGACGTGTTGTCGACTCCGCCGAGACGTTGGTCGACGAAGTCCTTGTGCGCTTCAGCAGGGTTAGTGAGAGTTAGCAGCTGGATGTACGGGTCCGCCGTTGACGCCGTCGAGCCATCAACATAGTCACCAAGATCCACGAGAAGATACGCGTTCCGCACTGTTGAACAGTCAGCTCGTTAAGAGGGAGCGACAGACTAGCGTTGGTGAAACGCACAGAATGCCATGCCAAGAATCATATCGAATGTCGAGGAGGCTGCAGTGGTGATAGGCTGAAACGAGCCCACGCAGACCTCATTACCGTCACTGCCCTTAACATTCAACGCGCCTAGGTTCGTGTCAAGTGGGTTGACCGGGAAGGAGACACCTCCAAACTTGAAAGTAACATTCAGCTCGACATTGCAAGGCAGGGTCCACACGTTGCCAGAGGCAGCTGCGACATTGACGAAGCTTGCTCCTGGTACCCGCGAATAGATGGCACTTGCGACCGCACTGCCGCAAGGTCAGCCAATCAACAAAACCATGAGACATGAACTTACGTGGGCACTTGAGGAAGCGAAAATCCGGTGTCGAACACGACCACTAGCTGATCCAACCCCTCCACTACACTCTGTGCCTGAATAACCTCCCCGTCCGGCCCTATGATACCGTCCTTGTCCAACAGGGTCTGCCAGTGCTGTCCGCCTGTGTCCTGATCCTGCAAGACCGACAACTTAGGCTGCGAGGTGATGTTCTCGTAGCCAGCCACCACTTCCCCAACGGTGAGATTCCCCGGGTACGGATTGTCGGTGTCGTCCGAGCGACCGAGGAGGACGGTGAGGTAGTTGGGCGCGCTCGTGTTCGTCTCGAATATTCGGTTCAATGGATTGTCTCCCGCGTCATTATCGAACTGCTCGTAGATTTCGGACGCACTATTAGGTCCAAGACCTATCACGCCCATGTTTGCGGGATGATCGCTATCGACAGCGACGCTGACTAGCGCGAATGTGAGACACGGTGACGACACGAGGATCTTGAATGGGAAGTCTCACTGAAGGCCTGGTTTTGGACGCTGTACTCGTCAAACTCCATCGCCGCCGTCATGATTGAGCCTACAAACTCGACATGAACAATAACGACGTTGATCAAAGTACAGCGGACGCACCGCTAGCAGCACCGATGGCATATGTAACAGAGGCCGTCTTGCCAGTGCTTTGCGCACTCGGCACGTTGCCAGCAACCCATAAATCAGAGCTAGATGTGACATATGTCAGCAAAGTTCGCTTGGGATGACATGTAGCAATCGATTGCACTCGTGGGTGAGTAGCCCATCATTATATAGGCCCATCGTTGGAAGGTGGTCTATTCAAAACACGATCACGAGTGAGTGGAGTCGATCCGTCTCGGTCGATACTACTCACTTATCCCGAGCGCACCTGCCACTGGGACATGACAAGACCACTACACACGCTCTCGCCCACCCATCTCAAGCTAACGGACAACATAGGAAATTCTGCAGTGCTTACCTCCCCGTGTCAACCAGAACAGAGAATTGTTGTCCTCCCAGAGAGACGTTCGTGTAATACCTGACATCGCCCTGGTCCTGCAGATCCCCCTGCATGGTCGCTCTTCTGCCAAGGCCTACACCGACCCGGTCGAGCTCATCTTGCACCCGCGGTGCACGTCTCCCAGAAAGTGGCATCTTCACCGCCGCAGTCGTGGGCAGGCTCTCCAGAAGAAGCGAGACATAGAGAAGGAGTGGCGGGGCGAGCCTTAGCAACATAGCAGACGTTGAAGCAAAACAGCGAACGCTGTGTGAGCGCCGGCGTTCACGGTCGAAAGGATATATGTAAGAAGGGTTTGAGAGAACGGTCGAAAGGCAGTGTCAGGGCGGGACATGGTGATTGGCATGGTCGGGCGTGGTAGTTGCCAAGGCGCCAATCCCCTGCTTCGACGGGTTGACCGCCAGCGCTGTCCAGCCACGAAACAACGGCTATACTCCCATACGGGAAGGTCGAGCTTGGGTCGACAACTCATGCAGAGAGCTAAGCTAAGTGGAGGACAGTCTGAAATGCGTTCTAATTGTGGGTATTCAATACATGGAGCACAAATCTAGTCCTCTACGTGAGTCGTGACCAGGAGATGTTAACATGGTCACAGTCAAGCGTGGATGCAAAGAAGCCAATGAAGGGCGTCGACCTGAAGACCTGTGTTTTTTAATTGCAGCCTGACGAAATATTATAGCAATGACTGAGTCTCGAGAAGCAGAACGATACCTGGGCGCACGGTCAGCACGTCAAAGCAGCCATGAACACGAATGACAGCTTACTGTGCACTATCTCCGGCACGCTCTGCTGAGAGAGGTCGGCGGTCAGGTCTGGCCGCTCCGGAGTCTCATACTCCTCATCTACACCGGGCACATGCTGCAGCTCGCCCTTGCGTGCCCGTGCATACACACTCCTCCTGTCGTGGGCCTCGCAGAACTCGAGGGGGGTGGCGACATGGACAGTGAAGAAGTTCCCGCCGGCACCGGCGGCGTGGATCACCGTGTCCTTGACAGCATCCCGGGCGGCCTGGCTCGGTGCGATAGGGGCTGCAATGACGGCTGCGCCTGCGCGAGCGAGCTCAGCAGCGACGAAGCCTATTCGCTCGAGGTTCCTCGCCCGTTCATCGGGCGTGTAGCTGAACGCTATCGATGGCCCTGGTAAGGATCTGCGGGAACCATACGCAAGCAGACAGGATACGCACGTGTATCGAGGTCGGCGCGGATGTTGTCCCCTGACAAGACAGACACGCTTCGACCACCCTGCTCGTGCAGCACGACCTGGAGAGCCTTGGCGATGGTATCTTTACCAGAATTGTGTAGACCTGTCAAGAAAACGACGAAGCCTTGCTTCAGGCGAGGCGGGTAGCTCTCACGGAGAGTCTTTACAACCGCTCTATGACTCGCGTCAGCCCATGCGGCATGGACTATAGGGAAAGGGAGACACACTCATAGCTGAACCAGTCAGGGATATGGCCACCGGTCTTGAGGCGTCTCCGGAGTTCAGTGCCGGAGATGTCAAGGGTCTCTTCACCCTTCGGGACTTCGTCGACAGGGACATACTCATCCGTCGATGGGAGATACTTCATTTGCTGGAACGGCACCATTTCGATGTCAAGCTCCTCACGGTACTTCGATACGAGGTCCTGTGCGTCATAGGGGCCGTAGAAGTCCTTTCCCTGCGAGTTCTTCCCGGGGCCAGCATGGTCGCGGCCCACGATGAAATGTGTTGCGCCGTAGTTCTTACGGATGATTGCATGCCAGACGGCCTCGCGCGGGCCGGCCATGCGCATGGCCAGCGGAAGTAGGGCGAGGTGGCCCATGCCTTTGGGGTACTTGACAACAATAGCCTCATAGACGCGAACGCGGGTATAGTGGTCAACGTCACCGGGCTTTGTTAAGCCGACAACCGGATGAATGAGAACATTTGCTTGGCGCAGACGGGCGGCGCGGACGGTGAGTTCGCGGTGTGCTCTGTGCATGGGGTTTCGTGTCTGGAACGCAACCACCTTGCGCCATGCTAGCTTCTTGAAGTGAGCGCGCAGCTCGGAGGGGGTATCTAGCAGGCTCCAATAAGCAATGCCGCATTATCGCGCAGTAACACTGCACTCACATCGCAGAGCGACGTAGTCAAAATGTACCGGCAGCTGGATCACCTGGACCTTCCCTCCAATGTAATGTTCCTTCACCTTGCGGCGTAGGTACGAAACAGATGGGTGCGCTGGATCGTCAGCACCAAAGACATGGATAGCCTCCTTCACTTGGTCGGGGCGATAGACGTCTTCCACTAGGAAATGTTAGCCTGCCGAGTACGAATGTACTTCACCGAGCTCACCAGTGATGATAGCGAGTGCCTGGTCATCTCGAGGGTCTAGAAGAGCGATGCGGGATCCAGACGCGATGGAGAGACGGTCGCAGTCATCCCGGGAGACATCCAAAGTGATGGGCATGGGGAACAGCGTCCCGTCCGCGAGGCGCAACGACTCCACAACGCTGAAGGAAGGTCAGGCCAAGCACATGTGACGAGATATAGGGATCGTGATACTTACTTGTTGTAGTCTGCCTCATTCATAAACCCCTCCAGCGGACTGAACCCACCATTGATGATGAGTTCGAGGTCGCATAGCTGACGCTCTGTGAGCGTGATGTCCGGCAGCCTCCGAGCCTCCTCCTTCAAGCTTTGACGTATGTGCTCATCGCGGGCGAAGAGGTCCTTCCCCAACTGTTATTAAGAAGTTCCATGACTCCTCGCATCGTTACACACCTTGAGAACGCCACCATGAGGTGTGTTGGCCATCGTTTATACGTAGGATAAGGAGGGCTTCAGATAACTGGAGCGCTGTACGAGGAGCCGTTAAGAATGACGAATCCATTTCTTTCAAGATTGGATGCCTTTATGCAACAGGTCGAGGAAACGATGATGAGGGTATCACGCAATCGAGTCGTATAGAAATTTCAGTAGACGCGGGAAATTTTTGAAGAATATCACTATCGACGCTTGCATGTCGTGCCGTGCGCGAGTTCAATCTAGCAGAAGACGTGGGCGTGTAAACATGACTTAAGAGGTCGTCTGGGGACGGGTAGATCCTTGCGGGCGTAGACGGCGAGCATGCGTGAGCTGAGGACGCGAATCCTGAATTCATGCGAACATTCCGAATTAGTGAGCGCCGTAGTCTTGCCATATCCGGAGTTCATACCGAACGCCCGATCGTGGCTGCGCTGAATGTAGTTCAACGCACAGCGGCAACTTAATACTTACAATTTCAATCTCATCTTTCGTATCAGCGTACCTCTACTGTCCTTGGACTTTTATCTTGCAAAGTTCAATGCCCTGTGAAGTCAGTGACATGCTTGTTTCCGCTCATACCCAACTTTCACTCACGTGGTAACACGATGTGACAATGCCGCTCTATCTCCACCATGTCAATGCCATGTATCGGTGACTCGTATTACCCATAAAACCCCTCTTGGGAGTTCCATAACTTACCACCTATCGATTGTTGAACGCGTGATTCCCCCTTCTACAAGGTACTCACAATGAATGCACGCCGCCAGAAGCAGGAGAACATTGCGAGGGATCGGACCAATTAAGGCCCGGGATGATGAGCACAAGCTACAAATACATTTCCAAATGGTAGCACGTCCAAGGAAGTCTACACTATCAGTACAGTCACAAACCAACATGATAGTCCTCCACTGATACCATAAGTAGCTGACCCATTATACCGAAACATGCCATTCCAATGGAGACGACTGCGACTGGTACCGTGCCGATGACGAGGGCCGTATTGTGATAGTTTACGATCATGACTATTACTTTCAGAAGCAAGAAGCGTGATGCAGTGGCTAGCCCAGAACCGGTCGGCAGCAGTTAATCATCGTGTCACGTTGATCCTGAGGTACGGAAGCTCCAGGTTAGACTGACTCTGGATCTAGTTACAATACACGTACTCTCGACCTTGCACATGAATAGCTGGTCGAACTGTTCCCGAGCTTCTTTTCCTATGTCGAGGTGCGGATGCAACAGTGACGCTGACGAGTGGCTGTCGATCGCCTGTAGCGGATGTCGAGGGCTGCCCAGGGAACGGCACCGAAGATGAGGCTTCTGGTTGGTTCCTTTTGCTCTGCGAAATGCGACGGGGGCGCTCTGAGCTCGCAGCAGGCTGCTGCTCGGCTGCTGCGCGTGCAGCTGTAGAGGTGGAAATCCGTCACTCGGTGTACACCCAGGCTTCGGAGGAAGCTTCCACAGCACCACCTACGCACCTTCAACGACCTTCGCGTCCGCCTCGCGGTGGAAACTCTCCATCAGTGCCGTGAAGCGCCGCACCTGCCACGCCAACTGGCTCGCACGCGCATAATTCCCCTGGCTCAGCGCCCACTTGCGTTCCTCCTTGAACCGCCGCCGCTCCGAGTCCGCGAGGCTTGCGCGTGCACGAAGGATTGCCACGGCGCGTTCCTGAGGGGTCATGCGTCCATCCGGGTCAATGGAGGACGGTACGGAATCGAGGGAGATGGAGGGTGCGGTACTTGCATAGGTGAGCGTAGGCGTGATGGGGCGCACCTCGAGGCGACGAGGGTTTCGCTCGCGCTCGCGGTCTCGCTCACGGTCATCCGAGTCGCGACGGTGTCTATGGCCCTCCTCGCGTCTGTGTCGTGTGCGCTCCTGACGGTCGAACGAGACGAGCCGCAAGCGTCTGCTCGGTTCGTGCGTCTCGCGCGCCGTCGTGGTAGTGGCGCGTGTCCGCGTTTGAGTCTTCGTCGAATTGTCCTCAAAGCTCTTGGAAAGTACATCGGTGAAGACGACACCAAGTGCCACACCAAGGAGGGTGCACACGCACTGCGTGGCATCAAGGGTGCGGGAGTAGTCCAACAGAAGCTTTGCTGCGATCCCGAAGCCCACGGGGAAGACCATGAGAAACAGCTGGGTGAGAGACGTGTAGAGTAGGACTCCTTCGAAGAGTCCATTGAGCAGACTATCTGGGGTGGAGGGTGGCGCGTCGGGGCCGACGAATATTGAGTTCAGGAGTATGCGTGCGCCGAGCGCAATAAGGAGAGCTGAGCTAGTCGTAATTTCCATGAAAATTCTTGACTAGTCATCAAGGCATTAGATATCGCAGGAGATTAGGCAGATGGTAGCAGCTAGCGACTGACTCGCTGCCGCCGGTGCAGAGTCGGAAACGGAGCCTGGAGAAGAGGCCAGTGCCTGCACCCTTCTGAGCGCCCATATTCGAACAACATGAGGTGAGTACTCGCGCTCACGTGCATGACGTGTTTCCCGGGTCTTCAGGCCTTCAGGCTCCGCGATATTCACTAAGACATTCACAAGAAGAATCGAGACGCAGGGCGTAAGATTAGACGTAAGAGATACAACGATACAAAAATATCCTCGGCAGCAATGACAGTAAAAATACAGTAAGGATTTCTACAAACAACTACGCCTCCGTGTCGACGTAGTTGGCCATAGGGTCCTCCGTCATCCGACGAGTCATCCTGTATGCCTCTACAAAGGAGTTAATTCTCAGATCGAGTACGAAGCAAAACAAGCGAACTTACCAAGGTCCTCCTGCGAAACCTCATGGCTGCTACCCTGTCCGCCCTTCTGACGCTTGCCATGCCGGTCATCGTCATCCTCGCCCCTCGTCTTCCGCTTTTTCTCTTCTTGAATAGCCTTCGCGAGGCGGCTCTTATCGAGCGCTATCTCACCCTCGCCTAACCGTTTCTTCGAGAAGAGCTCCTCTGCCTTTTTCTTGCGGTCCTCAGCAGTCTCCGTCGACCGCAGTGCACTCTCGGCCGGAGTTTGTTCATCGTTTGCTAATGTTGAGGCGAGGAGATTCTTCGCGCTCGATGCTTGTGTCGCCTCAATACCCGCCAGACCGGTACAGTAAGAAACGTGGACGGTTGAGTGGCAGCAGGCATAACCCCACTCTCCGGATGTCGCGTCGTACCACGAACCCCAAACCGCCGTGTGATTGTTGATGAACACTGCAACTCTGAATGAGCACATGCAGGACAGGATGCGAATGGAATACCCACCGTCCTCCGGATACTTCGATTTCGCCGCCGCACGCTCCTTCCCTTTAACCACCTGGCCCGTTCTCGAGAACTCAACATACTCCTCCGTCTGACCCTGCAACAGCTCTTTGGGAGCCTTCTCCAGGTACTGCTCGCCACCATACTTTGTGAGGATGCTGGACTTGTTGACGACTTTCAGCTTCTCCTTCTTCTGCTCAAACTCTTGGTGCAGAAGCTCGCCCTGCGTCGGGTTGGCGTTCATGTGCACGTCGTTCCCTCGTGCAGCTGCGTTCCATGCGAACAGCTGCAATTTCTGCACTTCGGGGGCTTCACCCGAGTACCGGAGGAAGTTGTCACCAGTAAACCGAGCCTGACGTTATATCAGTAAACAAAGGGCTACAGTACCAGCGTAAGACATACCTCTTCTGGAGGGACGTTCTTCAGAGGGTTGTCACGCATGGAACGCGTCTTCGGATCGTAGTACGCGCTCGAAGGATCCAAGTTGATGAGGTACTTAGCAGTATCCTCCCGAATTCGCAGATTCCGGACAGTGATACGGGTCTTTGTGTCAAGTTTCTGGCCAACAGCATCCGCCGATTCTGCATACTTGTCCGCATCCTCGTCCTCGTCTTCACTGCTCCCAAAGTCGTCGTCCCGCTCCTCGCCCTTCTCCTTCCCAGCCTTTGCGACCTTTCGCACAGCCGCCAGGTCCGTCGTCGTCTGCTTGTCGATCTCCTCCTCCCGGAGCTTCTGCCGTGCAGCCTCCACCGCGGCGTACTCTTCGTAAATCGTCTTGTGCTCAGAGGGGTCGTAACCATTCCACCGGTCCCGCTTCGCGTCATAGCCCGTGGCAACGTCCTGAATGATTTCGTCCGGTGCAATGTTGTTGTTGGTAAATTTTGCGCCCCTCCGCCGCGGCCGCTCGAGGCAGTCCTGCTTTTTGTGCGTCATGGCGCCGCAGTTCTCGCAAGCTCCTTTGCGATACTTCTTAGCGGCAGGACCTGTTTTCGCGCCACGGTCGTACCAGTTATCAAGCTTGTCTGAGGAGCGGTCGTAGTCTGGTATGCGCTGGTGACTGAGGGATGGTGCACCAGTGTCGAGATACCATGGTGCTTGAGCGATGTATTCTGAATGAACGCAGAGTTAAGATCGGTGAGTACGTATAAAGCATTGCGTCTCATACGTACGAGGAATGTGCGGGTTGATGGGCTTCCCCTCCTCGTCTAGAGCAGCCGGTGCTGTACCTGCCTTTCGAGCTGCGTCAAGGTCCTTCTGTCGGCGGAACTCCTCACGCGACAGTTTGCCGGTGACTACGATTTGACATCAGAAATGGATATGGAGCGAAATGCAAGATAGACCAGACCTGAAGCTGAAGCCATAGCGAGAAGAGGTAAAAGAAAGATCACTTAAGGATATGGAGGGAAGTGAGAGACTGTATGAACAAGCGCCTGATATGCCACTACTCCTACTTTCGGCATGCCGCCACCAGCCGTTCCTACGCCCAGGACAGTCCATTTCTGAGTCAGCGGTTCAAAAACTCAAGCTTAAGCTTTCAGGTCTTCCAACCTCTTCCAACTGTACGAGTGGTATATGTGGTAGTTACGAAATACGGACAATAGAGTGATGCTGCTGCTTCTATGTAGTATGGACAGAGGTGTGCGCTCCACACTCGGTAAGTCTCTGTAGCACCGCTGTGAGAGAAAAATTTTGGCAATCCGCCCAAATATGACAGTGACGAGATTCGAACTCGCGCGGGAAACCCATCACGGAACTCTTTAGAGCCTAAACGTGACGCCGTAACCACTTGGCTACACTGCCGACACCAAATAGGTCCTTGCAGGTATATAGATCTCCGCTCCAAAATACCGCATCTCACCGCTGGATCCACCGCCACGGAGATAGCGCGGACGGGCATGGCGACGGGGACGAAAGGTGGACGTTTGGGTGCAGCGTATGTAACGGGTGATTGGGGACGTCAAAGGGCGGCGATGTGAGACAGATGCGGGGGATGCACGTGGGATAGACGCCCATTTAGCGGGAGCATTGTCGATGTGGCTCGTATGGGTGGGAGCGAAAGTCTGCGTCTCAGTCTCAGCGCGCTGCTTGCCTCTGGCCTCGCTCACGCCGTCTTCCTCGTCCGCCACGATGTCTCTCCATGCCAGCCCCGCCCGCCCCGCTGGTCCTCGTACCCTCCAGCGTTCAGCCTCTCCATCGCCCGGCCTCACCCTTCCCGACATCACGCCTCTCAACATTCGCAGGAATGGTGCCTCCCCCAAGCCGAAACTCAAGCTACCCGCAATCGACTTCAACAAAGTCGAGGGCGGCGCCTTCAATGGCGAGTACACCGGTGGAGCCATCGCCATCACGCCCAATCTTAACGGCAAGACCATGAGCCCCGGCGACCTGACTGTCAAACCTGGCGAGCAGACGGTTTCGCCGCGTCCGCGTGCATCCTCGAACGCCTTTACCATTGACCACATCCGAGAGAAAGTTCGCGGATTTGACGAGTGGTCAGACGACTACCTCGAGGAGCTCGATCGTCTCGGGGAGGGCGCTGGCGGCGCCGTCTACAAAGTCAGGGACAAGCGGACGGGCCAGATCATGGCTCGCAAGACGATCACCACTCTCGAAGCACCCATGAAGCAGCTCATGCGCGAGATTCAGATAATATCGAGTACATCCCATCACAACATCATCCACTTCTACGGCGCATACATCTCGCCCTCCTCCAGCGAGGTCAAGGTTCTCATGGATCTCTGCGAAGGCGGCAGCCTCGAATCCGTCGGCAAGCGTCTCAAAGAGACCGACAAGCGCGTCAACGAGAAAGTCGCAGGGCGGCTCGCCGAGGGTGTGAGTATCATCTCTCTGTCATGGTTACGTCGCTCCCCCTGATACTGATACCGATGCTCTCGCGCCGCAGATCCTCCAGGGTCTTGCCTACCTGCACAAGCAGAAAACCATCCACAGGGACATCAAGCCACCCAACATCCTTTTGACGCGCGAAGGCGTCGTCAAGCTCTGCGACTTCGGTGTTTCGGGCGAGTTAGTCAATTCGATGGCGGGCACGTTCACCGGCACGAGTCTCTACATGGCGGTGCGTCCTCTTCTGGGCAGATCGCTCCTAACGTGCCCTATACTGATCTGCCCTGTAGCCGGAACGGCTGTCCGGCCTCGAGTACACCATCCGATCGGACGTATGGTCGACGGGCATCTCCCTCCTCGAGCTGGTCCAGAACCGCTTCCCCTTCCCCAGCGATCTTGCCGCGATCGAGCTGATGATGTACATTACGCAGCACGAGGTACGCCCCTCATCGCGTTTCTCTTCTCCCGTCTCGTCTTCCGAGGTTCTAACGCCGTTCCCATCTTTCTCCGTAGCCACCAGAACTGGAGGACGATGGCCCGTTTACCTACAGCGCTGAGATGAAGGATTTCATTAAGCAAGCGTACGTCTTATCGCGCATCTGTCTGTTGTCATCCACCCCCATCTCACGTCCGTGTTTCCTGATCGCAGGCTGACCCGGGACCCCATACTCCGCCCAATACCTGCAAGGATGCTCGAGCACCCATGGATCAAGGACGTCATGCAGCAAGAAGTCAACATGGCTGTCTGGATACGCAAGGTGTGGAGCCCGCCCCGGAGCAGGCAATCAGGCGAGACGTAAGCCACGTTCCCTCCTCGTTCCTTCCCGGCCCGTCCCCCACAGCATTGACTGTTTGTTCATGGGCGCTGATGGTCTGTTGATGGACAGATCTTCGCGGCCAAGCTCAAGCCGTAGTGACCCGCAGTCGCTCGATGCGGCGATGGCGAACATGTCCCTTGGGTCAGAGGCACACTGACCAGCCCGCGCGCACGCACACCGGATTCTTACCTCCGTTTCTTCTCTCTCATATCTGCACAATCCACAATACGTCTATATCTCGCATGCAAGTCGTCTCGTCATCTCATTATCTCGTGCCTTCGCTTCCATCTCCATCCAGCAGTAATAGCCCGCCTCAGCCCCCGTTCGTCCCCTCCTGCCCGATGCTCCGTTGCCGGCCCCCCTAATCTATTCTGTTTGTTTTGATTGTCGAGTTCCACCTGCCAAAAGTACTTCCGCAAGCCTTGGCCGTGCTTCCTTCTCCTTCGTCGTTGTAAGTAATTTGCTTGCTGGCGAGAGTGTCGGAATGGGTCCGGATGATGCCTGGTGCACTTTCGTCCCCATCGCCCTCGGATGGGTGTTGCACACGTTGGAGTTCCAACGAGGCGAAAGTTGCGTAACGGACGATGCACAGCAGAGTGTATATGTACAATGTCCTGTAATACCTGCCAGTCATATATGGATCTTAGGAAGTTATCGTTCGACCCCATGTACAACAGTCATCGGAGATCAATGGACTCTTAACTTATCTCTTGCAACCTGGCTCGGCAGGCTAATATCTTTCAGGATTACGTGCGCATTAAATGTTGGCAGTAAGGTACACATAAAGACGGCCGGGTGTGAGATCACCAGAACAGAAACCGTCTATTGCGATGAAAACGCTGTAGCGACCTGTATGTATGCGGTTGTTCGATAGCTTAGAGTACAGTTGACAGGGAAAACGACACCGAAACCATTGCAGCTTGTGATCATAACTTGAGAGCAGAACCATCAGCATGGAGACGAGCAACGGGACGAAGACACTTACCTTACGACTTCACCATCAAGCCGCCGTCCACTCGCTCGGGCTTATTGACGGCACTGGCCACTACACTGCGTCCGCCTCTCCCGCGAGTTCTTCCGCCACCACGCTTCTGACCTCTGCCCCTGACACTCCCAGAGTTCGCAGAGGTATCGCTCACGTTGTCTCGCAGCCCCAGAACTTGGTGGGTTCTGTTGTCGCTCCGAATGTTTGCAGCCGTGCCACGAGTAGAGACGCTAGGTAGCTTGACATGTACGACATCTCGCCCCGCCACGAGCTCCGTGGCGGCACGATTGTTACCTGGCGCGAGCCCGGTCGAGAATGCGTCGCGCCGAGGGTCGGACATCTGTATATGTTGTTCAGGTAACGGAGGAGACAGTAGGTAGCTCAGCTGAGATACTGGCGCATCCGCGGGCAAGCTTGGATCCATTGAGTGAGTCCGAGTGCGCGAGCGAAGGAATCCACTGTCTGCGGAGCCCAGTTGGACGTTGTCTAGCTGCGATAGAGAATCTTCTTCAGGGACCGCAGAGAGCCGCCGCTGGATAAGGCGGCTAATAGGAATTGAGCGGGTCTGATGTGAAGAGAGCGTGCGGGTGCGATTTTGCTGGGGTGACGGCGGTGACGGCGGTGCAGCCATAGCGGGAGTCGGGGCTTGTTTGTTCTGAGTCAGTCGTCCGCGAGACGCAACCGTCAGAGGCGTGTTGGGCGGAGGCCGAGGCATGGCTGGTGAACGAGTGAGAAGGTTCTGCAGAGCTGCATCATTTGAGGACTGGCGAGCATGATTCCGCACGTACGCCTCCACAGTGTCCGCCAGAGTATATAAAGATGGGCTAGTCGCATATAGCTCCTGCAGATTGTCCATTTGAGCAGCGGATGCCAGAGCCGCAAGGTCAACATCGCTTGGCTGGGGTTGATGAGGAAATGCAGACGCGGGACCTCGCAGGAGTTGTTGAGAAACGTCTGACAGCATACCAGCAGGGCGAGAAGAGACGATAACAGGAGAAAGCTTTGAGAGGCCAGATACGCTAGAGAATAGCTCCGGAGAGAACGTAGACGAGGGATAGGGGGTGAAGCTAGACGACCAGATAGGCGAAGAGGAGTTCGGCGGAGTAGGTAGCACATTTTGCTGCTGTCGTTGTTGAAGTTGTTGCTGACGATATTGCTGTGCTATCTCGAGTGCGGACTGTCGACGAGGAGTCAAGCGTTCACTGGCATGCATCGCGAACTGCGAGAGGGCCGGGGAGTACTGTGAAACACTGCTGTATTCGTCGAGTGCGTCAGTGACACCGTTCTGGACCCGAGAACGAGCAGCCAGGCTTTGGTTCGTCGGGTTGGAGCCATACAACCTGCTATCCTTGATGATGTGGGATGTGGGCACCTTGTTCGGCCAGTCAGTTTCACCAAGGTCCATGAGCGTATGAGCACGAAGACTTTGAGGGTTCCCAAGCGCGGGGTTCGTGGCAAGTTCAGATTGAGTTAGCTCTAGTTCCTTCCTGAGGAGATCGGTAAGATCTATAGGTTCTTGGCCGCGCAGAGGGTATCCAACTAGCTCTTCTTGTCGCATGGACCGATACTCAAGGGGACTGGCGCCAGAGACGTTCGCATCATGCAGATTAAGGCCTAAGAACTGTGACGCCAGGTCAGAAGACGTGACCGGCGTGCCCTTCTGCAAGCGTGGAGGAACATTGGCCTTGTTTGATCGGCTTCCTCCTCCCAGTGGTGACTTCACGGCGACCGGATGCTGAGCCACATTAGCTCTCGAGCGAGAAGACTGAATGTCCTCGCCCTCGAGGCCCCAGATCATCCGGGGCAGATTTTCAGGCTCCTCGATGATAGTCCCTTCAGCACCGCTGCGAGGCATCATCAACTGGTATGAACTAAACCTTGATAGAAATGACTACTCACGAAGGACACCGGGCATATGGCAGCGACAGCGGTCCGTGGAGAGCAGGAATTGGCCTGGGCGGAGACGACGCCCACGAGACCCATCCTGCAGGACTTAGTCTCATCAATTGTATTTAGTGAGATGACAGCGTCGCCAACCTTCAGAGTCAGGTTCAGGTTTTCGGGGACCACTATCCCCCGCCCGATCACCGCGCAGAAAGTTGTCTGCTAGATGGTTCTTGTTTCCAATGATGACCACCGACTCGGGAGAGGAAGGGGGTGAAGGTGTATGCGGCATGTCAGACACCTGGGATTGAACGCGCGCTCGAGACGGCCGGTCGCCATTGGAGATGAATGGTAATGTCTCGTCATCCGACCCGTTAGGGATACCAGGTAACAAAGTTGCTGAATCGGTGGCAGGCAGAGGCGTAGAGACGACACGGGGCGTTGACTTCAGGACGCCTTTCGCTGAGTACAGTGAAATTGTCTCTGGCAAGGAAACAACCCGAGACGTAACACCATTTGTTATGTTGTTCGTCCTTCCCAGAGACGCCACGGCCTGTTTGTAGACTCGCGTGGTGGTCGAGATCGTAGGCTCCGGACTTGGGGTACCTGAGCGGTCAAAGGGTTCCTCGACATGACTGCATGTACTGTCGAAATCAGTGGACTCGCGCGAGCGCGACTCGGAGGACAGCTCAAATTCGGCGACTTTCTCCGTCTCAGCCACAGGCGAAAGGATACTACAGTGATGCTCGGTCTTAGACGACGTGAGGGAGTCGTGAGCCTGGTGCAGCTCCGGATCCGTTTGCACTGCCCGGTCGACGTGGCGGGCCGAAACCATGCTTGCGTTTGGTAACATCTTCAGGCTGGAGGGCTCGTTAGAGGATGCTGGCAAAGGACATGGAGGTTGAGGACAAGAACGAACCAGCGGAGCTTGAATCATCTGTGAAGGACCAAAAGGGACGTGAACGCGTCCGTCACCCGTCAAAGCTGTCAGTTGCACGTGGACGTGTCCAGGCTCACGCGCCGGTGGCGTTCGCGCAAGCCTTCAAGTTTGTCGGCAAGATAGGAAAGCACTCAAGCACTCACCATCATCCGTGACAATACTCATACATATGACAAGGGCAGGCACAACATGCAAACAGCGTAGCGTGAGTAAATAGGCTATTGCGGGGGCTTCTGAAAGAAGCTGGATATCTTTGCCATCCCCTTGACATTCGCCTTCTTCAGTTTCTCCACGCCATTCGACGATTTTGACGCGGCCTTCCGCTTTTTCTCTGCTGCATCGCTCTTCTGATTCTGCGCCTTTGCTTTTCTCGCCTTGGGCGCTGGTGCACTGCTCTCCGCGATAGCCGTTTGTTCTGCCTGTATTGCAATGAGATGGGTATTGAGCGCGGCAAAGCTATATTGAGCGACGTGAATGCCGGCAGACAACGTCAGAAGTACAATGTGCACGCACTCGTATTGTTTAAGCAGATCTGCGTAGAGATCGCTCAACAGGTACTGAGAAAGCAATTCGCAAGCCGCCTTGGTGCGTGCCACTGTGCGTCCATTCGACAAGTTGAGTGCTGCTCGTTCCTCACCGAAGGGCGCAATACTCACAGTCTAGCAGCTCTTCTTTACCATCGTCCATCAGTCCGTCCCTTGCTAACTGGCGTATGATGGTCGCGGATATCTCGCACGAGGTTGGAGCAGATAATCGACGAACTTTCGCCTTTAAGTAGTGTATCGTTTTTTCGTGAGAGTACCGATACACGACGATCTCCGCGGTTATCTCTGGCGACATAAATCAGTTTAGTATATATTGATACGCACATTGTCGCGTACTAACCTTTGACTTCGCATATCCGCTTCATAGCACTGTCTATACACTGGTAAGACAGCAGGCGTAAAAGGTCATCCAATGTGTGAGACGCGGGCTCGGAGGATTCATCGCTTCCCATGGTTTTGAGAAATGTTGACGTAGCTGCCTCGAAAAGATCTTCTGCTGAGCGAAAGCTACTCGGCGTGTCATCGTACTGACATGCACCGTTGCAATTAGGTACACAAGCTGCATGGACGATGCATGATACCGTACCGGACAAGAACATTTCAATAGCGGAATGAGAAGAAAGACAGGATCAATGGGTGTGAGCAACAGTAGTTGGCCGTCTACGAGGAACATCAGTCAGTGTCAGTGGACCTATAAGCGTCTGAGTGCAATGAAATCACCCTTTAGGACTTCGCCTTCTGGCATGAACCACGATCGTGGATTGGGAGGTGCGACTGCCTGTACCTCGAGCATCACGGATACTGACTTGTCTGGGAGTTCATGAGGCAGAAATAGAGCGGACAGTCCTAGATAACCAAGAAATCGTCAGCATTGCTGGAACATGGTCTCTATACCCCCTTCCACATACCTGTGCGAGGATGAGGCAGCCGGAGGAATCGAAGACCTGTTTGGGTGACATCTCCTCTTGTAGCATCTCCATTTATCTTTGTTGTTATTGTCTGAAAAATGTCTGTCGTAGCACGATTGTCAATACTAACACAGTGACAGATACGAGTGTGGTATTGAAACGCACCATCTGGGAGAACGATAACGTGATGATTCATTCTCGGAAACAGCACAGTCTTTGTGCTCTAGCACGGGTGTCTTCGCTATTATTTCACGGGAGCAAGGACTTGGTAGCGTCTTGGATGTGGCGGTGGATGGACAAGACAAGAGTTGGTCGGCGACGCGTCTGTGGCTGTAACCGCGTCTGTATTGCTTATCACTGCTTGTTTCCGTGGCACACGCGTCAGTGGCGGCGACTTTGTGGATGCCACTGCCGATTCAGAGTCCATTCACCTAGTATTCGCCTGGTCAACTTGAAGATATCTGAACGCATTTCTAGCCCTCAATTCTCTGCTTGATTCAGTGCAAACTTACTGTGATACTGAACACGATGCCTTCTTACATTGTAGCTGTCCATGGAGGCGCTGGATCACATTCCCCGGACTCCGAGGGCCAAGTCAAGCGGGCTCTGAAGATGTAGGTATAGCGGCGACGAAGACAATTGCACACTTTTGCTTGTTGTTAATCAAAATAGAGCGTGCAACAATGCTCTTTTGCTTCTACAGGACGGAAAAACATCTCTCGACGCTGTAGAACAAGCTGTAAATTCTCTTGAAGATGACGACTGTCTCAACGCCGGTGCGTGAGATGACATTCCGGAATGCAGTATTCTATAATTCTGACTGGGCACTAGGGTTTGGGTCAAATCTCACTCTGGCTGGCACGATAGAATGTGACGCCTCAATTATCTGTGGTCGCACAGGTGCTTTCGGCAGTGTGGGCGCGGTATCCGGTAGGCTCAATTTGATATCGAGACTCATAACCACTATTTTATCATATAATGACGGTGCAGGAGTAAGACAACCCATGAAGCTTGCACGAGCTGTCCTCGAGTACTCACGTAGGCCAGATCCACTTGGCCGTATCGCACCCCTGTTCGTGCTCCCTGCGCCCTGCACGCACTGAATCATCTGAAATACTCATGGTCAATAGAATGCTCGTAGCCGATGGTGCTCTCCGGTTCGCGCAATCGCAAGGGATTGCCACCGTACCAACGGGTGATCTTGTGGTACCACGAGCCAGGGAGGAATGGGAGCGATGGAAGGCCGTTCTCAGCTCCGTCTCCTCCGCGGGGTCCGCTGGCAACTTCCCATCTGACGCTAGTCCTCGAGTTCTGAATGACGGGCCCGCCCCATTTCCCGTGCGGATTGATAACACGGGCCTACATGATGTACAAGACACAGTTGGAGCGGTCGCTTACGATACGGAGGGAAGCCTGTCGGCAGGTGTATCCAGGTAGTCGAGCAATGTGCTTCGGTGTTCCCTTCACTAGGACTTGGCTGATGTAATAACACGTTCAGCGGTGGGTTGTTACTGAAGCAACCCGGTCGTATCGGCGAAGTGAGTTGCACTTTTCACCGTCGAGCCTGTCCTGAAATGCGAGTGTCGTACGACTTCCTAGGCAGCAGTGTACGGCGCGGGTTGCTGGGCTGCTGACAATGGGAACATCGGCGGAGCGGCCTGCAGTGTATCTGGTCAGCACAAAATTGATGTTACCTCCCAGTCACAACAATAAACCGGACATGCTGACAGACGAATGCTCTAGGTGCAGGCGAGCACATAATCCGGGCAGCATTGGCCCGATCCGTTGTAGAGGCTGTGGAATTGTCCGAAATTGATACACATGAAACGATCCGACGCATGCTGCTGGATGGACTTCGCAGTGAGTTCATAGCATGTTTCCTGATCCTTGGTCCAATCTCGATGATGATCGGCACTATGGCTAGAAGCGGCCCGCCCCGGTCAGGAGGAGGGCCTACCGCAGGCTGGCATACTGCTCCTGGTCAGGGAGCGAGTGAGCGAGACCACGTCCGTACGTAAGTGCAAACGTTGCTCGAACTTTCCACTCTACCATACTAAGTTTGGTTGGTCTGATTTCCTGGATGCAGCTCGTTTATGGTGTGCATTCACTACTGAAAGTATGGCGATTGCTTATGCATCTACAATGGATCCAAAACCTAAAGTACGCTTTAACCGCTTTGGTATCGCTCCGTGCTCTCATATCATCGCGTAGGCGCTCATTCTTCGACGGCCACGGCAGCAGAAGACAGAGGCACCGATTTATCTGGCAGCACTTCCGTTGACAAGGGGCTAAGCATCGTGCGCCCCAGATTTTTCGTGATAATGCAGCAAAAAGATGTCAAGGCCGGTGGCCAGCGAAGGCCTACAGCCTGCAGGCCAACGCGTGCCCGGATGATCAGAATGGCACTCGGAAGCCGGTGCACCTTCCCTTCGAGTTCTCCTGATATCTGAGGTTTTTTTTGGGCGCACTACGAAGAACACCAACTACAGTCCTCATGAGAACTTCGGCACGCGTTCTCCCACAATTGCCGCAAAGCGGGCTAATTGCGAAGTTTTATCGCCTGCAAGTAAGAGGGCGAGTACGCAATATGGAAGGACGCTCCTGAGGCTATGGAGCAGGTCCGTGAATCCGAGATGCTGATAGAACCGTATGCCTGCGCGGCATGTAAACCCTGACAGCAAATTTGTCGGTTTGATATCAGCGCAGCCTCTTCTACTATCTGGAGTGAAGGGTTGTGTCGACGTCACACTAAACTTCTCAGCGTCTGTATGAAAAAGTCACATCAGTGGCTCAGACGTTAATTGAAAGACACTGTTGAATGGTTTTCGCACCACGACGGATGGCATTGTCACTATCGTCTGTATCATGCACGGTCCTACCGCAATCCATTTCGCGCAGCAGCCTGACTACCATTGACAGCTCCGACCTTTATTGCGTTGGATGATGGCAAGGATGCCGGGGACCGGATGTACGGTGTCGCGGCCGCTGTGGGTGTTGTGACCGCGGGCCGTGCCGCGTTGAGACGCTGGAGTGTCTTTATGGGGAATTTTGTGCTGAAAAATCGTGAACGGATACTCAGTATAGGCCCGCCGACAGACAGGTCGAACATATGCTAGCGTCTCGCTCGACGAATGGCCGCACATTGTGCACCCGCGGTCATCGCGGGCTTCCGACATCATTGTGAAGTGGTCATACTTCTCATGCCTCGTGCAGATATCCGCCGAACATGAGATTTATCATGTACTCGAGATGCAACAATAACAGGGAAGGGCGAAGAGGAAGGTACTTGCCGGCATGTAGAACACACAGGAACTGGCTGGCAGAATACTGATGGACATCGATCAGTTGGGCGTGAAGTCGTGTTGAGCGGCAACTCACTTGACAAACACACGGAGCAGACGAATCCAATGTCGACGATACGTTTATGGCAGAAACAGGCCGCACGGAAGTCAATCTTATCTTGTGTGGGCACTGATAGAAGTTGGCGAATGCCCGGGGGCGGGAGAAAAGACATCTGTCCACCCCGTGTAAGGGTAGTGATTGAGACGGTAAGTTCTCGGGAGGCACGACTCTAGCTACCCACAGTTAGGTACTGCAAGAGAGCGTCCGCTCGGTCGATGTGGAGATACGAGCCTCCCGTCAAGTGCGCGGCTTGCTGCAGGAAAACGCTCTCAGAGCCATACACCTTGCAGACGTCTATTGTCACTCTCTAACACCCTTAAGATTGTGCACACGCATAAGGAGATAGTGGAGACTCACAAGCTTTTGGGCCGAAAAGATCGAGTTCATGATCGGTATATAGGACAAAGACTGGTCAGGCGAAACAGAGAGTATGAGGATGCGTGGGTCGATAGATGCAGTTTGGCCATTGGCATGCGCCGAAGAGGTAGTGGTGATACGATTGATATCTACAAGAATGTTCAACGGAGCTCTTCTTGACCGACTGGAACCCTACGGCATAACGACTTGGTAAGCGCCCCAACCAGCTCGCCAGGTACTGAATTTGCGGTTAGATCGTCAAAAAAGTTAGGCCTGCCTGTAGAGCGTACTTTCGAGATCTGACGGGCCGAGGTTTTCTACGTGCTCTGCTATTGTCCGCATAACCGTCGCATCAAGGACCTTGAACGGACGGTACGTATTGGCATCTGCCTTATCGAGCGGGTTGCCCGAGCTTTCACTTGTCGAGGAGTACAACATGATGCTAAATCAATGACGGAAGGGGACACGTCATTGGACTTGAGACTTCATCAATGACATGCCATGTCGACGTACCTACGCCCAGGTAACACTCCAAAGACGGCGAGGGTGTTCTCATCCTTACAGGCTATATGCGAATTGAGGAAAACCAAGAGATGCGACAGGAACGATTTGAGTGAAAGTGGTCGGGCATTATGCTGCGTCCGAGTAGATGATAGGTACCAATGAGTCGGTGACAAGTCGACGACAACGCCGAGATGCGAAGCTGCATCCATGTTCGTCGCCAACGCTATTTTCGTGTAGCCTCCAATATCCTGACTTTCCTTCCGACGCACGCAGATGCAGTACTAGTCTTGGAGACTCGAGTACATCTATATGGGCGTCGAGTGAAAACGATGAATCCGTGAGCGATGAGCAGTGCCTGTGGGCGCTGTCGCCACAAAACCCGAGCCTCGGTGACGCTGCACGATCACGTGTGGTGTAATCGAAGGCCCGAACGTGCGCAGCGCGCCCGCGCCCGACCCTGTGCTTTGGAACGCAGGCCCATACCGCTCCAGCGAACTAAAATGAACATTACTATTGCATCTAGAAGTAATATTACCACTACATGCGTATGGTAGAGAAGGGAAGAGGCCTATAAGCTAGGCCGTACTGGACAGCTGTCGGACCCAGCCACGCTCGTACTTCGGGAGCGGCACGACTGTTACATCTTCCGCGCTCGCGCCTGTTGGCTCGCCCATCCATCTCCAGCAAGGCGCACAGATGACGAAAGGACTTTCTCCCAGCCTCACATCACCAAGTATTGCATACATGGCAGGAACCTTGTTGCACGCGCGACAGAGGTCTAACAAGGGCGGCGTAAGGTGCGTAGTTAGTGGATACTCAGACGTCGGCGGGTCCGCGGGATGGTGCAACCTGCACATGGCTGGTGAGCTTCTACGCTGTCCGGATCTTGAGGTCACAAGCAAGCGGGCTCACCGTATGTGCTCAATAACGAAGTGGTGTTCGCAGTTCCCCGCGTGCAGGAGCCAATAGGGCTGGTGCAGACGGAGGCAAAGAGAAGCGAAGGTGGCGTCGTGCATCAATGGGCCCCTCGCAAGTTCGGGGCGCTCCTTCCTATCGCTGTGCAACGTGTCGAGCAACTCGAACAGCTTCCTGGACAGGGGAAACAAATTGCATATCAGCGAATGAATTGGAGGAGCAAGGGCATGACGAACTCTGCGTAGTCGCCCGAATCCCCGTCGCCATACAAGGTACCGTTAATCCACATTACAGCGCCCGAACTGCCTTCCCGTGAGGTATCCGTACCATTCGGAGTCAACTCCTCTCCGCTGCCCTGGGTAGGCTCATTTCCGGCGCCCTGGTCAATGGCATCCGATTGGCATGGGATCACATTGTACAGGTCTCCGAGGGTCTGTGACGACAGTAGGACGTGCTGCGACAAACGGAGAAGCTGGCGATGGCCCCAAGAAAGCTTATTGTATATCGTGACAAATATCAATGCCTCATGCTCGTTGCTGCTATCAATGCCCGTGCCAAATGATTTCTGCCGGGCAGCGTGTCAATATCGCCGCAGTTTACGTGTTAAGACAGCACGCACGGCACGTTCCAGCGTGTTGCGATCGGAATGCTTCGGTGGCCGGATGAAGGACGCAGCGTGCAGGGTTAGGCTATCGATCGATTGTTGAGCCAGAGTCATACACCGTACGGAAATCACTCACGGCCAGCATTTGAGTTTGCTACTGTCCATGCTGAGTCGCAGAGCAACAACGTCTGCTTGTTCATCTCCGGGCTCTGGAACGGCCACCTTCCTTCTCTTTCTGCGGCTGGTCGACTCTGCGGACTCGTAGATTGATTGCACAGCAGCTTGATGGCCCCTCGATATATGCCCCATAAACTTCGGGTTGGTGAGAACACTATGAAGGGACTCCTTCAAATCGTCCAAGCTATCTTGAAACTATATCAGAGACAATTCCCAGTTTCTGTAGTTCTCACATTTGTACAAGGAGATCGAATCCGCAAGCAACACAGTCTGTGAAACTCAAGACCAGCTCCCCTGGAGTTCATGCGCGCAAAGCATGAGGAGCCGAGAACAAGGATAATGTTCCAGTCGCTGTTCGTGTGAAACAACACGAACACACGAAGCGTGCATACAGAAGATCTCGGGTCGAACAGCGGAAGGCTGTTCTCGCCCCTACACATGTCTAGTCAGGGTAATGGTCAACCTATCATGACCCAATGATGAGCTACCTGCAACGCGATAGACGGCGCGATGCACGATGTGTCTCAAGTAATGCATATGTTGCACCCGAGCGTGTGGAACGGACGCTCACCTGCATTCTTGCGCGACAGCGGCTTGCTGCTCCGATGATACCAACGACCATGCTTGTTCGATGCGGCAAGTCTCTGTTTGTTGAGCGTGCAACTCTGAAGTAGCACTTTCGTGCGGCACCAACGCCAAGGTCTTCGTGGCATTGACAAACTCTGCGACATTGATCTCTTCAGAAGCCGGACCAAAGTGGGCCTCATGGGCTTGTCCAAGCCCAAGACTGGTAGACATTAGTAGTCGCAGTGGGCTACTGTATCGAAATTGTCAGTCAGCGCCCGATGAAGCATTCCTCGTCGTCTCACTGTTATGTTTGTATATCCAGCCGGGATGCGTGACGCAACAAAAAAGTTGAGCAATAATTCTAGGCCCTTGTTTGAACGCGACAAAGGCACAGAGACGAGGTGCCGACGCGAGAAACAGCGTCGACGAGCTGTTGTGTCGAGACGAAGAGGCAGCCGGGCACCGACGGCTAAACTAAAGCGCTGACCGGTACGTTCGCCGGTCGGGCGGGAAAGGCGCCCGTTCTTCCCCGCATTCCACGTGCTTTGGGGAAAGGTCAAGCGGGGGAGCGGGACACTTGACCCTCGTACGAGTCCATCGAGTGCGTTCGACTGGCCGGTCAGTCTCTACGCCCGCTTCTGTCCGGCTACTGACACTCTCCGACCCGTACTTTCCAGAGAGTATATACAGCAGCCTTGTCGGCGAGATCCTCGGCGTCGCCGCGTGAGCTCTACATTGAACCATGTTGTCGACGACTCGCACCTCATTGCCTAGGACATTCGGTACCAGACTTTCAGCGCCCCGGGCCCAGATTGCTGCATTCTCCACTTCTTCGCTTCTCCGAACCGCGTCCTCGCTTCGGCCATCGCTGCGTAGCTCACCCAAGCCTTGCACCTACCCCGTAACTACACGCAACATGTCAGGTCACGCAGAGTCTGCGGTCCGGCCAGAACCAGACCAGGTGCTTCAGGATATTGCGGATTACGTCCACAACTTCAAGATTGAGTCAGATTTGGCTTGGGAGACCGCTAGGCTCTGCTTGATCGACACGATTGGATGCGGACTGGAAGCGCTCCGATTCGACGCTTGTGCACGGCTTCTTGGGCCAGTCGTCGAAGGGACTATCGTACCAAATGGTGAGTCTATTGAATTAGGCCTCGCAACATCATATGATCTTATTCATTATCGTTGGCATGCAGGGACGCGGGTACCTGGTACTAACTACCAACTAGACCCAATCCGTGGGGCGTTCAATATCGGAACCCAGATACGCTGGCTTGACTTCAATGATTGCTTCCTTGCCGCGGAATGGGGGCACCCCTCCGACAACTTAGGCGCGATTCTGGCGGTCGCTGACCATCTTGCCCGTAAGGGCGAGCCGCTGACCGTCAGCGATATCTTGGAAGGGATGATTAAGGCACATGAGATCCAGGGCGGCCTTGCTCTCTTGAACTCCTTCAACCGTGTTGGCTTGGACCACGTTGTCCTTGTCAAAGTTGCGAGCACCGCTGTCGTTTCAAAGCTACTGTTGGTATTGAACGCGTGTTTGAGTGAAGCACGCCGCGCTGACTGAGGCTTCGACAGCGGCCTCAATCGTGCGCAGACCATCGATGCCATCTCCCAAGCATGGGTAGATGGCCAGTCTCTGCGTACGTATCGACACGCGCCGAACACGGGATCTCGCAAGTCCTGGGCAGCGGGAGATGCCTGTTCTCGGGCTGTCAACCTTGCCTTACTCGTGAAGAAGGGTGAGAAGGGCCTCCCTTCCGTCTTGACCGCGAAGACTTGGGGCTTCTATGACGTCCTCTTCAAGGTGAAATGACTTATGTCCGCAGCATTGCATTGAAAGCTGATATCGCGTTTGTAGGGCAAGCCTTTCGAATTCCAGATGCCCTACTCGAGCTACATCATGGAGAACGTGCTCTTCAAGATCTCGTATCCAGCGGAGTTCCATGCGCAGACCGCCGTTGAGGCTGCGCATATCCTTCACAGCAAGCTGAAGGCCTTGGGCAAGACGAGCGACGACGTCAAGAGCATCCGCATCCGAACGCAGGAGGCTGCGATGCGCATCATCAATAAGCACGGCCCGCTCGATAACTTCGCCGACCGAGAGTAGGTGTCTCAACCACCCGCCTCATTGATGGGGACTAGTCGCTGACACGTGAGTATCTGATAGTCACGACATCAACTATATGGTGGCCTATCCGTTGATCTTCGGAGAGCTTACCTCCGAGTCCTACACTGACGCCGCTGCCGCCGATCCTCGTATCGACGCCCTCCGCGCGAAGATTACCTGCGTTGAGGAGAAGTCGTATAGCATTGACTACCACGACCCGGCGAAGCGGTCGATCTCCAACGCTCTCCTCGTCGAGCTCAACGACGGAACGGTACTCGATGAGGTCGAGGTCGAGTACCCCGTCGGGCACAAGCGCCGACGTGCTGAGGGAACCCCGCTGCTTCTTCAGAAATTCAAGAACCACATCGCACCGCACTTCGATCAGGCCCAGCAGTCTAAGTGAGTACCCTCCCCGATGCACGATGGATGCGCAGGCTCACCCCGGGTCAGGATCCTGGAAGCTGTGAACGACTCGGCGTCCCTCTTCAGACTGCCGGTGGACAAGTTCACCGACCTTTTCGTGAAGGCCTGAGTGTCGAAATGGCCAGTGTCTCGCCTCTGATCACGGGAAATGCAAGACTTGATGTAGTTTAGTTTGAGTTTAGCCATTGTATATTTCATACTGACCTGTTTCACGCTCGGGAAATCTCGGGATATTTTTTCACTTCTAATTCGGCCGGAATTCTCTGTGATACTGGCGAAGTTTCGTTACTCTCATATGGCGGTGACTGCCAAAAATGACGCTGTCAGAAGCATGATGCGGCGGGTTCGCCGCTCCCTGATTAGATTTGGCTTCTGCAGAGCCCTTATCTCACTTCGTGCTCCTTGGACGCTGGCGGCTGACGCTCTCCCGAATCCTTGCAGGAGAGACTGCAGGGATGCGGCGCATCCTGCGTCCTGCCCGTAGGTGCGTCCGCTCGCCTCGTGTGTAGCGAGCTTGGTCACGCGGTCGGGGGGCGAGTGGTATCAGGTGGGCGCATGTGTATCATCAGTCTTCTGAGGATCCTCAGCCGCGTCCAAGGCGGTCACGGCTCCTTCGATTGACAGGGGTACGCGTGCAGATCACGCTGCCGAAATGGCGTGGGTCCTTCACAGACGCGAAGTCCTCAGAGCGTTGTCTTCGTACTCCTGGTGGTAATGTTCTAACCAGAGTCAAATTTTGATACCTAGCATGGCTGGCACGTGTCAGACCAGTTGCGGCCTGCCTGACGATACCTCGGACTAGACGCTCGCCGGCTTTTGTGATATGCAACGGAGACCAACCTCGGACACACTGGCAGGTGCCGACTAACTATACGGAGACTTGGTTGGCTACTCACGCCCGTCAGTTGATATAACGGTATGCATACGGTAATCCCGACTGGAGTATCAAATAGCATTGAATAGTCACGGTGAGTACAAGTGCCTCACGTAGCCACTTCACTGTTCCCCTGACCAAACCTCTGACCGTCGCGATCATTCGCAAAGATGCTGCGACACATCTTTGCACGTCATGCTGTCACAGACCCCGGTGCAATCTTCTACAGGAGCGCCTCGGTAGTTGCACTCTCCGGCGTTGAGCTTAAGGAGACGCCCTAGCGTCCGTCATTTGGATGTGCCGTGAGTATCGCACGTGTCACACTCAAGACATGCTGGGATGTCTCTGTACTCAGCTGAGGATGCGTACGGGAGTACTTACTTGACAGTACTGCATCACGGCGTAGTCTGTCCAGGCAAAGGTCGAGCGGCTCGACCAAGGCTCGACCTTTGCCTGGGCAGGCTACGCAGATGCTCGATTCGGACGAGACGCCAATGCTAGCGCTGCGGACGTGACATTCGTCTCCCATGCTGCTAACAATACCTTCAGAGCACATGGATGTCCACGCACGGTGTGTGTGCATCGGACCTCTTTCTTCGCATTTTTCGATACGGTTCTGAGCTGTTCCTGAAATCTGTTCAATAGTTTTGTTCGAGCTGGTCGGTGATCAGAGGGACTAATGGTCACGGCGGCCGTCGCGCAACTGCGGTCCGACTGTGGTTCACAAGGAATAGTAGTAGATAGTCCTCCAGAGTAAAGTGAAACATGTCAAGCATTTCTTTCGTGGCGTGGTTCTGATGCTGACTTGTACGCCTAGGTTCATACCTTACACTCGAGGTGCATTAGATCAAAACAGTGTGCTACTCTTGGACGCCACACTGGTAAATACGGGGCGATGCTTGCGACAACCTCGACGATCTTTGCGCGAAGTCATAGATTGCCGTTCCATCAACATCAAATGGATTGAAGACAGGGACACCGAGTCGATCAGGCCTGGGGATTGGCCTTGTCTGCATCGAGTGTCCATGCAGTACTAGCGTGCTTCACGGCGGTAGTCGTCTTACAAGTGTGCGCAGAAACCATCGATTTGTGACTCGAGCTGATTCCAGGCGAGCACAGCAACACCAGAGGGCAAGTCTTATCCACTGGATGTAGTTAGAACGAATCCATCCCCCACGGACTCTCACCCGTACGTTTCCGCATTGTCATGCGCTCCTCGTACATACCCGTATGTCCTCCTTCTCCCGCGAGACTCTGCCCTCATACTGAGGCACATCAGCTCAACATCAGCTTGCAGGAGAAAGCGGGCACGTATGGTCATACTGCTGACGACAAATTTGAGCGTCGCGGACCCTGACGAACCCCGATCCTGTCAGGCGCTGTAAACGAGTTTAAGACTCATCAAGACCTTTTCCCGTTACCCAGTTTGCACCTCACAACATTCATGCGTATATGTGCTGCGCAGCAAAAAGCACGAGGAGCGTGGACACCAAGGTTGCTGGGGAAGTCGGAATTCTCGCCAGTTCAGAAAGCCCCGGTAGGCATTACTAGTGGCGTGTTACCGTAAGATTGACCACCGCATTTGCATTCAGTCCATACTGGGGTGGCCACGCCATGGTAACACAGCGGGAAGCCACTCCATCTCGGCGTTCTCTCTTTCAGGAAATCCCTTGCCACCTGTTCCGGTCTCTGTCGGATGCGAGCAAGTATGTAGCGCATCGCCCTCGCCGAAGTCGCACCGTCCCGCTGTAACGCCACGGCTGTCATTCGAGTTCACACTCGGAGTAGTCCGTTTCTCTCAGGTCGCAAGCACCCTATGCGCAAAGATAGAGATGTAATGAAATGAAATGATTCATGTAAGGGTCTACCGAACGTTATGTCCTTGCTGTCTACCTTCGAGCTCTTCCGTGACTCATGCATTTCGCCACAGTGTGGTCGCTCGGGACATCCCAACACTGGCAGGCAGGCTTCGCGCGCGCCAGGATGCGCCCGAGTGATCACCGGCCCTCTACTACCACTTCTGGACCTACTGTGTAGAGAGTAGCATGCTGAAGCTCGAGAATGTTCTGTTCTACTCGTTCATGGTACTCTTCTGTGTGAGGTGCCACAGAGGTGGTGCGTGTGTGAAGCCAAGGATAGCTACTCATGACCTGTCGTCAGGATCTGTAAGTCACATATTCACTCCTGCGCACCTTATGTAGTTGATCTGGCTGTGGCATTAGATCAACGAACACCTGGATATCACTACCGAGTGAGTGATCGTGCCCGCCGCGAGGCTGAAGTTATTCTTCTCGCGATTGAACTGTGTATAACTTCTCTCAAGCCACGCCCAGGCGTCTGCAGAAGGCGATAACAATTATGTGCACCAAACGAAGCTACGGGAACAGCGGGAGGCATGTACCTTATCCATCTTATGCCATTTCACGGATCCGGGGCTCTGTGACGTCCGCGTCCACCGGCGGTGAATAGTCTGATGGCCATTATTCAGTAAGGATCGGCTGTTCCCGCGAAGCGATATGCTTACGATAGGCTTGAGGTCAACCGCAAAGTGTAATGTCTAACACACCGCATATGTCCGGATGCCGCACTGCCGTCACTATATTCTTCTAAGCCTACCTGATGCCGTGGGCGTGTGTATTCAAAGTCTCGCGCTACCTGATGAGGTTTGCTATACTAAGACGGATTTATCCCTTATTTCCTGGGAGACCCTAGCATGCCGTCTACACGGTCAACTATCATGAAGCCAGGGCGCTGACACCGGGTTTGCAGCAGGGCCATATGCCCACTGCGACGGTCCGGCCTGGTCTGCTGTATGACCATGTTAGGTACCCGTTTAACTCGTGTACGTGACGTCTCCGCGAAACGATGACCTTTCCGAGTACCTCCTGCTCGAGCTGTTATAACTGCGCTATAAACACCCTAGTGAATTGTTGGCTCAAAGAAGATCACGGCACTCGGCATAACTATAAGTAGTCGCCGAATCTCAACTACGACTTCGACTTCGAACCTGTCACCGTAAGGGTCCACAGTCGCATGCATAGTGGCTGCTGCTGGCAGTGATGTCGACCTCCAAGTACTTTGGTGGGAGAGGAAGGCAGTACCGTGCGCGATATCGGGCGTGATAATCAAATTTGTCGTGGCCCTCACTGAAAGAGGTGGCTAATTATGATATGGGTAGTGTCGCCCTGAGTTGAATTATAGGTAGCTAGACAACGAGGCTGCGACGTTGACACCCACGTAAGAGCCTCGCGATGTCCCGGACTGGCATCAGTATTAGTGAGATCAAAACGCTACGCAGCCTCGGGGATCATTCGCGCCAAAGTGATCAAGCACATTTACAGGGACGCATATTCCGAGAGGTGGTGTACGTGGCAGATGGTGCCCGCTACTATCTCCAAGTGATCACAACGGTGTTCCGTCAGTGGAGTTCATACCAAGAATGGAAAACTCTAACTGTATCTTCTGAGTCTGCAATAGGCCGTTGCACATGAGGCCCTGCAGCACTCCTCGGTATTCTGACAGAATACAGAGAAGTCGCGGAGAGTGGCTGTCGCTACCATGTGGCAGAACATGTACGTGATACTGCCTGCGAGAGATGGAGCGATGGAGGTCAAATTCCGACCGAATCACAGACAGTCCTCATTGCAAGTCATCGAAGCACACAACAGTGAACGATCTGCAAACGGCTTCAGGGGGCGGAGGATGGATTTACCGACCGCATTGTGACATGCATGCCTGATTTCGGTTCCCTCGTGAGCTACAGCAGATGGATGCGAGGTGCCGGAGAGATAGCATGCTTCCGCCCTAGTTTTGGTGAGGGAATTGTGGACCAAGTAGTCTGTGCGGCGGCGCGGCGAATCCGGGCCTCCTGCCGTGAAGGGGGGCGGGGCGACCCCGCGATAGTGAGACAAGGCGGTGCGCTGGCGATGGCTGGCGTTGGCGGGGGGCAACGGCGTCACCGGTACCGCCAACGTCGAGCTCACCGCAGCCGGACGTCATGCAATATTTTCCAAGAAATATCTTCCGGCGGGAAGGCGTGTCAGTGAGCCAGTTCTGGTTACCACGGCGTGAGTGGCTCGGCCGGAACAGCTCGGCGACCGGTCACATCAAAATCCCAGCAGCCCTGACGACTTAGTCTGGGAATTGGCCCCCAATACGGCCTTATGACCGCCTGATGATCTTCTCGCACGGCGGGCTCCAGCGCTCGTAATATTTTCAACATTACGTCCACCGCTCTCGAGTCCTGAGCAGGCCCGCAGGGACTGGCATAATGACAGCTGGGGCGACAGACAGGCCCGCGGCCGATACAATTGTACGGCGGACCGGGCGGATGAGTCCGGGGACGCGCGGTCTGCGCGCGGACGAGTCTGTTTCAAGAATCCAAGAAATGTGGAGAAATCGCATTCACTCATTGTTCGTCGCAATGTTCCAGAAAATTGCATTATCTGAGTTCTTCCTGCCACCCTCAGATCGTGAATCGGGCCTTTCCCCGATGACCTGATCCGCTACAACAATCATCTCGTGCGCACGACCAACGCGCTGCTTCCTCCCATGAACTCATCCCTCCTTTTTTAAAAGGATGGATCAGACCCCGGGGGGCCTTCCCATCGACAGCCTCTCCCAAATCTCTGGCGTCATGGCCGATAGCCTCCCGTTGTATGTCTCCTCCGCTGTGCTGCCTCCTCACCCGCTCATCCAATATAGTAGTCCGTCTCCAAGCCAGTATATACCCCCGTCATACTTCACGCAGCCACACGGTCCCGGACATATGCATATTGTGGCTCCGCCCGCAAGACAAGATCCCACAACCCAAAGGAAACGTCCAAAGTATACACGCAGCAAAACAGGCTGTCTGACATGTCGAGCAAAGAAGATCAAAGTATGTAGTGCCTCTCATGTGCGGGCGCGACTGACTTGCGACCAGTGCGATGAGTCGAAGCCCAATTGCCTGCGCTGTACGCACGGACAACGCGAGGTGTGTTTGTTTGTTTAGTACTCGCCACTCGTGCCACATTGACCATTACTGTAGTGTACGTGGCCCGAGGGTGTTCCGGCACGCAAGAAGCCTGCGCCGAAACGCGAACCTATTGGAGAGACAGGTCTTGAGACCCGGCCGTCGACGGCTGGTTCGTCGGGGGTTTCAGAATCGTCAACACCTTCCACTCGCGGCGTCACTCCACCGCTCAAACGAGAGCCCGCCGACGTCGGACTGCCCGTTCTTGTTTCACGTCGACACAGGTACGTCGATTTGGCTCGAGAATGATCATCGGACACTCACTGATGTCAGCCCCAGTGAACCCTCCATCCAGCTGCCGACAATGCCCCACGACATGACCGCTATGAGACGCCAGAGGTTTGTGGCTCCGCGCTGTGGCTTGCTGTCGCGCGCTAACCACTCTCTGCAGCGTGGCCATACCCTCTGGTTCAACGCACGTATACCCAGCAAATCCCGCATCGCATACCCAGATTCTGCCTGCAATCCCGGAAGTTTCGACGTCGTACTCTGCCTCGCAATATCACAACACGTACCATAATAATCCCCAGCAATACGCACACTCCTCGGCTTCTCTCGTACTCCCTCGTCTTGGCTCCCAACAAAGTCATTTGCATTCCATGCGCTCGGTCGTACCGCCTCAGAGTGCCACTCATTGGTCGCCTCCTCTGCTGACTGAGCCGGATCCTCTTGGTCCCTACGTAAGCTCGCCGCCTTTCTTAGCCCCGTCCTCGTCTTACGAGGACGTCTTCCAGTTCACGTCGCCCCAGGAGAGAAACTTGGTGGGGCATTCTTCGCCAAATGTTCACGACTTTAGATATCAATGAATCGATTTGTTTTTCTTTACCAAAGATCCATCATTATCTGCAGAACGCCATGAGCTTCATTATGGCCGTTCCGTCGAATAAGAACCCGGTCGCCAAGGCGAATATCGACCTCATACTCGGGCGTACTCGCGGAGCTGACACGGGCGTTGAGGCCCTGCGTATGGCGATACTGGGTACGGCCGCTGTGCATCAATCCTTCCTTTGTTCTCGGGGCCTTGTCCAGGGTGGAGCTGACGATGCCATGCAACTCGCGCTGATGTACCGGGCCAAGTCCAATCGACTACTCTCTCTCGCTTGTCGGTCAGCGGAGGGTGCGACGGGTGATGCAGCGTTGGGTGCGGCCGTTGCAATTTGCCTCGTAGATGTGAGTAGCATGCTCCGATCACTCGCGACACACTCTTAGCCAATTGACTAGATCTTCTCGAGCGGGCGTGATTGGTTCGAACCGCTTGACAGAGCGAAAAAGCTTGTACACTCCAGAGGCGGTCCAGCGGTGCTTCTGGCGAGGAGTCCTCGCGTGCCGCTCTCGAGACTGCTCCTAGAAATCGTGGCGATTTACGAGTTATTTGGTAATATCTCGCGCGCGTTGCGTCTACATGACTCGGACTGATCCGCAGCAATCTCTAGGCTGCCTAGTCATGGCGGAAGTGCCGACCCTTTTGGCTCCAAACGTATGCAATTGGTGGTACGTGAACAATGCTTCGAGGCATTGTGTACGTAACACAGAAAGACAATGGCAGGCTGGAACGCACGAGCTCCGCGGACACCCAGTCACACGTGGAAGAAGGCTTTGGTCTGTCTCGGGAGTTTGTTCCCGAGCTCGCGAGGGTACGTCTCAAGTTGCCTGGCCGTTGTCGTGTGTCCGTTAATGGTCACAGGTCGTCGCCTTCGTCGCCCGCGCCGTTAACATGCATTCGCTGGGCGAGGAATCCAAGGATGATGTCCTTCCGGATGCTGACATCGCTAATGAAGCTCGTGCTCTCTATCGGTCTCTGGGTGACTGGAGTCCTCCCCGCGGTGTCGCGCCGCCGAGGGTGGGTGCTGGAGACCGCATTTACCAGAACGCAGCTCAGGTAAGGGCGCACGCCCCGTATGCTTGGGAAGTAGGCTGAGCGACCGCCGAACCTCTAGATTTTACTACTCCGTGAGATTCTACGTGCACCGCCAGATGACGAGGTCGTGCAACAGCACGCTGACATGATACTCACGCTATGCCTCTCTTGCGGGCAAAGTAACATGAGCGTCGAGTGAGTTTGCACATCGTCCACGCCCTCATCCATGCTGACCGAACAACTGCATAGTCTAAACTGGCCCGTCATTATCGCGGGTTCGCAGATGTTCGGCTCCGATCGTGCGCGAGTTTTGGCAGTCTTTGAATCTTTCAGGTTTGCGCTTGTCCCTAACTATCGTGGTTTTGAAGCTAATATTCCACTGCAGAAAGCAATGTACGTCTGGCTAACTCCGCGATGCATATTCCCCGTTCACTTCTTTGCAGGTTGTTATGAGATAGAAACAGCCGAATACGCTGTAATGCAGGTCAATCGGCCCAACGTATTCGCGGCTGCCCACGTTCTGACAGAATTTAAAACCAGGTTTGGAAACGACTTGATGACAAGCTTCCCCGTGCGGACTGGCGGAGCGTGATGGAAGATAACGACTTGAAGCATCTCATTCTCTAGAAGTTTGTTGTGATCGTTATGGATTTGCTGTCCACTGTTCATCGCTGTCATGTATCGTACATTAAATCATCTATACTATACTAAATTTTGATCTCCGTCGTGCACAGCTATGAAAACTTTACGCCCTTCCTCCGATGTCTTGGACACGACACAAGGTGTTTCAGCCGCAGTCCCTTAAAGATGACCGTGCTGCGGTGTCGTTGCTCATGCCGACTATGGTGGTGACTATCCAGGGTTAATCTCGTCCTCGGGATTCGCCCCGAACGCCGGGTCGATGTCGGGGCAATATGTGCAACAGCCCCAATCACAGGATCGCAATTCCCGTTCAACCGCACTCGATAATCGAAGTCCGAATTGGCGTGGAAACGACGACCGAGTCGGGGAAGTATGTGTGGATAATCATGGTAGCTGAGCGCTGGGCTTCCACGAACAGCGTGTTGATCTACGACATAGAGTAGGGTAATAGAGTTAAGCTCTGCGAGGCAAGCGAAGAAGCAAGCCGGAGCATGGATAGTGAGGAGTTCATGTGGACTACGACAGAACAAGGTCCTTCTCAGATCACGCCGCAGCGAAGACGTCCATCTCACTGATCACCTGTGCGGGCCCAGCGGTCAACTCAGTGGAGGTGCGACGGAGGATTATCTATCCAGCAGTGCTAGTGATACATTAGGCTGTTCCATTGTTCGTACAATGAAATCCAGAAGACTGGGGCTATGATTCTGACCAGCCTGTTATCTGGATTCTGCAGGACGCGCAGCAAACAAGACGTGCTTCTGTGTCGCCAACGCTACAGAAGCGCTATGGTGCATAGAAGAGACGGCATAGCGACACAATGCATAGAATGCAATGCGCCCCCTCGACCAGGGCATATCATTCATGAGGATACTATTTGTCGCCAAGCCCGTCCGGTCTTATTAGTACGTTGTTAAGCGCCCCCGGGAATAAACAACGCTAATAGAATCAAGGTGCATTCCCGACTGGCCGATCAAACGAAGTGGCAGTCTGCCTTCAGCTTCTACCACCGAAGGAGCTCTTGAGCTGCAGCCATGGACGTACTGTAATCAGGAAGTTCAAGCCGCACGTACTTATGCAGTGACGAGAACTCAACTCGTAGGTAACGATGATGACCCAATGCGAGCGTCACTTTAGATTGACTGGCTGTGAGGATGCTTAAGTATCTGACATCTGCAATGTTGCATATGGTTTCAATCGTGACTGAATGACCATAGACGTATATGCGAACACGTCTGTCTGTTGGTGTCAAAGACCAAGTCACATTGCCATATCAGGAAAGCCGAAAGGAGTCAGCAGTACGGAAAGCAGATTCGCGTGCTCCCATACTCACGTCAAGCACGCTGAGGAGCGCCCAGAATCTTTGCATGGAAATTTTCTGTCAGTGAGAGTCAGCACCGTTCTTCCTCGCGGTCGAGTCTCACCGTATGAAGTTTTCAGATCGATGCAGTCGTTCCATTATCACAGTAGAGACGTATGCACATAGTTATCTTGATGCGTCTCGGGGGGGAGCTGAAGTTCGATGTGATCCAGCTCTAGATCAATTGAAAAGTGAGTATCTAATGATGGAGGTATCATTGGCTATCGTTCAGTGGACTAGTCTGCCAACGTAGGTCCGGTAAGACGACCTCAGGACCGGTATTCTAGACGCCGACGAGTATTCACGACGAATAGAGCTTGAATGGGACGATTCATAGACTTTTAGCATTCCTCCTGTTCGCAAGTTAAGGCTCCAGTCGAAGTCGCCAGCCGAGCTTTGCGGATTTCGACAATACTGGCAATGACATCACCGAGTCAGAAAGGCCAATCTCGGTCAATCGGGTGGCAGAGCTGGTAGTAGTCCGCTGATAGGGCGACACAGCCAGACGGATATGACACAACAGTAGACACAACGACAATGCGCTGACAAGGTTCGGATGCAGAACGCGGTAACTAGTGCACTGCATTGTTCCAGCAACGATACAACGCTTCCAAGTCAGGCGAACAAAGCAATACTGTACACAGTATGAGGATGGGTGCACATTCTCGGAGGGGCTGAGTTGGACGGCATGCGCAGCAATCACGACAACGCATCGGATGAACCACAGGGCCAACTTTGTGCGCGCGTTTAGAGAGAGTGAGTCGAAGGAGAGTGCGGCAGCCGAGAGTGACTCCTCCTGTTCGTTTGGTCCTGTTTGTTCGGTGGCTGTTGGTCAGGCGTGATATCCTCACCCGCCCAGACTGACTCTCCTCTGAAGCCTGCTGCCCGTATAACGCTTGCTCGCCTTGTCTTTTGCCCTCGCCGAACCTAGCTGCAACACCCCTAACCAAAGCTCCCTCGAGTTCTTGCTTCCGAAGCAAGCAACTTGAGATCTATCCGGATCGTCCGAAGTCTGTGACTTAGGACAATCCGACAAACCTAACAAAGCCGCAATGTTCACTCTGTGCGCCTCGCAAGTCAGATACCCCCACCCGTCCCTCGTCTCGTCCCGTCTCGCGCAGAAATCCAATTCGTTCACCAGTCCCGTTTCGTCTATCATTATCACCCAGTCAATTTCACCGCTTAATGCCCTCTGCCTCTGAGTCCTGAATCGCATGTTAGCCTGAATTTCCCAGTTTCGACTCTACTCACCACTCTGTCGTCGTCCTCTGTCCTCGGAATGCATGCTGTCGCACATTGTCTCCCCCATCGTGGCCCTGGCGCAACGCGCGCCAGGGCCCGCTGGCAGCCCTATTCGTCTGTCGCGTTATCGTCTGGTCTCAATACTCCTTCGCGTACCTCATCTCCTCTCCCATATCTTCCGACACCCGCCTCGTCTATATGCTCCTCTCCTCCTACTGTCCAAATCCATGCCATATGCGACCCTGAAGCTTCCAAGGTCTCTCAAATTCATGCACCTCGTGTGGGATCGTTGCGCGATGCGCAAAAAACGCGTTATGTCACAGGTCTTGTCGGTGAGTCCTTTACTTGCATGTATACGTCTGGATTATTGGCTTGAAGCACGGGGATCCGGATGCTGTTTCGATAGATTATCGAGCATGTCGTGATTGCTCCGGCTAGGCCCCAATCAACAGTATGGCACCGGTCACCTACCTGCCATGCTTATCCCAAGTTTTGGGAAACATCACGAGGATTTGACGCATATCAACTCACGAGACTCACGACAGATCAAGCGATTCGCTCCTTGTGCGACACCTGGCGGCCCGAAATGATACCTCCGGCCTTCGCACATCCTACCGCCTCACCCGCACCTGATCAATCATCTCCGCCGCCTCGGGACATTCAAGTCCCTCACGCACGACCGCAGGACACCTCCCAAGTACTTCAACAGTTACCATCACCCGTTTCTCCGTCAACGCAGCCCACCGTCTTTCCCACCTCCGCCGGCAGTACCAGTCTCTGCGACTCGATCAGTGGCGCCAGTAGCGCTGCTATCAAGGGTTTCGTGCACGAAGTTCTCCGGCGTTCTCGTACCTCCGTCGGTGTTCTACAAACCGCTCTGTGCTACCTAGAAGCCGTCCGGACCCGCATTCCTGATGTCCTCCGGAAAGCCAAAGGAATGGATCACCTCGACATGGACGACGCGTCGCAGCTGGCTCGCGTTGTCGTCGAATACCTTGCGGAGGGTTCGGACGCCTCAAGTAACAATATCTCCGACGCCGGGAACACCGTACGTATGTCAGACCACGCTGATCCGGTCCCCTGGAATGGCGCCTCCGTCTCAGAAGGTGTGACCGGGACATCCACAACCAGGGACGCTGTGGCCCTACCGCCTCTCCCGCCCCAACCATCGCCGCTTCTCTGCCCACGCCGGACTTTTCTTGCTTGTCTCATCCTCGCCTCGAAGTTCATGCAAGACCGTTCGTACTCTAATCGCGCGTGGGCAAAGCTTGCTGGCCTACCCCCACGCGAGATCGGTCGGTGCGAACGTGCCGTCGGCAACGCGCTCGAATGGCGACTCTGGGTCGGGAAGGACCTGAATGTAGGGACAAGCAACGCCAAACGGTCGTTACTGCGTAGCCGAAGCGATGGCCATGTCCTCGACACTGCTACGACGCACGCTCCAAAGAACGTCCCCTATCCTACGCCGCCTGCCACCCCACACGGCTTCCTCGACGTGCCTGATATCAATCCGAGCAGTTCCGGATCTCCTGGATCGTTACAAACCCAGAACGCGCGCCTTCGTAGCCTGCGGCGTTGTGCGACAGCACCGTCCATCACCGTCGAGCCCCCCGCTTCGCGCATCCTAGCGTGTCCAGAAGCTTGCTCGTCTACCTTCGTGGAAGAGCCAGCTTCGTGCGACTACTCAGACGCGCGTCCTTCGACCTCCGGCAAGAGCTTCCTCGACCCTCGTGGCTATCAGGCTCCGTCTCCCCAATGGTCCACACCTCCTCTCACGTACTCGCCCATGTCGACATCTTCCACATCGTCCGATGGTTCGGACGAACGCACCGTGCAACTGGCTCCGCTCGCGGATTTCTCCGAGTCGTCTTCGAACGCTGGGGTCTTGGCGGGCTGCCCCGAGGCATGGCGCGACAGGCCTGACGTCGACATGGTCGGTACAATGTTTTCGAAGCCACATTCATCTAGTGTCCCTGGTCCGTCGACAGATATGGCGTACCCCGAAATGGTCGCCGACGCTGGCGCCCCGTATTTTGCTCCTATGGATACTGGAACAATTCGACTACCCTCTTTTTCTGTAGGGTTTCCCTTCTATGGCTGACCGGCGGTTTGTATTAGTAGTGTGTTAGTCCCCTGTCCTCTCCGTCGTTCACTCGAAAGGGAGGAGAGAGGGGCGGGAGTTTTCTAGACACGGATGCTCGTCTCCTAATATGTGGTTGTCCCTCATTGTACATATTGTTGTCGGTTTCTTCCGTTCTTGCTCTTGTGAATACTGCCTTGCTCACTATATTCTTTGTCAGTCCTTTGATGTGCATGTGCTGTCGAAGTCGCGCGTGCTATCGACCGGATCCTGAAGAGTTCGTTCGACATCTCCCTCAACCCGACATTTTTGCTGACGGCAGGTCTCTTGACGGCACTCCGATGAAGTGTCACGCGACGAAGTGCCCTTTGATGATGTTCTGCTTGACATCGTTGCGAGTGAGTCGGGCACTGGCAACGTGCAACCATGCCATAATTTATGCGCAGACCATGGACGTCGTCTCAGTCAAGTCACTCACGGCGGTGCGAATACCCGTCGAGCGGCGACGCACTACAGTGGACATGAGTACATGCTAAGTAATCTCTTAGGCCTGCCATAGTTATTGCTACTAACCGTCCTCTCCTGCCTCTGGCTGCCCCAGTATGCAGGATGTGAGTTCAGAGCATACGTACCACTTACAGCTTCCGTGCAGCCAGACAGGTCAGGAGAGCCATGCGAAGTCGCATCGCCTATCCGTCCCTCATGAACGAGCTGATACAACGGATATCTCTTAGTGCGGAAGTGCTCTTTCAATCCTGCGACCCCGCCGAGCGGCGCCATGTTTGCGCGGATCTGGGCGTTCGCTTGTGGGGATAACCGTATCTCGTCGGTCTTCGACTCCTGCGGACGCAGCGGTAGAAGTATCTATACGCCAAAACAACGGGCCGACGACCTAGCTTTCAATGTATGATGCTCCTACGTCCTGGTCGCACATATCCGAAGCGTGCTGTAGCCGTCCGTGGCTATGGTACTGCCGGATGACGGACGTGTGTCTGTGATGTAGAGACTTGGCCCGGGGTAGCAACCATTCCGATTCAGTTTATAGGCCGGCTGTTCCGACGTCAAAGCCTCCTTTCTGTGCCTCGTCGTTTATCGCGTTACATGGATCCTCTGGTCTGTATGGACACTTGGCGAGTACCGCACAAGGTCGACGTACCATTACCACGGCCAGATTTCGCCGCATGAGGCATGATCGCTCCAGTGTATCTGAAACCCGGTGAACGAGCTCAGTTGTTGGGCGAGCTGCACGCCGGCTCGTCCGTTGATGTTCTATATGTTCTATATTTCATGAGCGAGCTCATGCTACTCATTAGCTCATTGACGTTGTTATAGCAGAGATGGTCCAAATATTGCAGGTGCGGGTATCCCTCCAAATTTCGTACATGAATACAACCAATGCTCGATGTCTGCAATGGAATTCGGCCAGATCAGTGGAGGAGATTTCTGGATATTATCGATGTATGTCGTGCAATACCTTGTTTGCGCGGAATGCTAACTAATGGTTTCGCGATAGACGTGGTATCTTGCAGGGGATGATGCTCGATGCGCCCACCGCAACAAGATGATTCGTGCCTCCTGCAGGAGAAAATTACTAGATCATCTCTACTTCCCGAACGTCAAAGCTATCTCTAACAGTTCTAGCCGGCCCGCTCATGGAGGCCTTAGACTTGCCCTTGAGCTTGAGGCTCTCAGTCAAGTCGCACGTTTCGTCCACGCGGTGAGGATCTGGGCACTATTTCCTCCGTGCCACGTTTCACGCACTCGTCCTTGAGTATTTCTGATGCGGTCTTCCACAGTGGCATCACCCAACCATGCCCTCTGATAGGCCTACGCTCCCAGATACTATGTATCTTCGCTCCGATCCTATGCAATCTCGCAACCCATGGACCTATACATTGACGGCCCTTCCATCTTTCCTCAAGGATGCTGCAGAGGACTGCACGGGCCCGTACATCGTTGGACTTGGACTGGGGATCAACCAACCCACCGATTCTCTTCGAGAACCGGCGCCCGCCGTTGAATGGAGGACATCGTGTCGGTGGCGGATCCGCGATCTGGTGCCTTAGAACGGCGATCCGATTGTCTCTGGCTTCTCCGTCAACTACCCTCGGGGTACGCGATGCATCTACCAGATCATGCGTCCCGCCACGGCTAGCGATGGCTATGGACTTCGCAATGGAGGCAGCGCCGGAAGGCCTGCCGCAGATGTGAAGTCCTACTACTAACTTACTGTGATCAGGGTCGACTGACATTTTCGCCGACGTGTTAGCCTAGATTACTACCCAAGTAATATACCATCAAGACATTATGAATGGAAAGGTATAACAGCAGGCTAGTGAGGGTCTAAAACTCTGTAGAACGGTCTGTACTGCGTTCTTAGACCGTTACCGTATAGACAGATAATGGGGCATCCACATGAGAAAGTAACTCCGGGTTTACTGTGCATCCGCTTCATGTAATCTGTCTGATATCAAAGGAGTTGAGGCGATCACAAGGTTTCTAATGATTACTAGTACTGGGGGACCGATGAGCAATGAAGCTTTGAAGCGGAACCCCTAATCGGGCGAGGTCATTGTCTGCAGACGCCCAGATAAGCTGATGTAAGCGACGACAATAGGCCAGACTTTATTTTAGAAATGTTTGGCACTGTGGGCGCGCTGGCCATACACGTCGAAGGTGTCGGGCCCGACTCGTGGCTTAAATGCCCAGTCTGGCGACGTCGCCCTCTTCTCATATCCACGAGTCAATGACAGTAGCGGGCTCTATCCTCCCTTGCTTGCATGCGAGTCCCCTCTCAAACTATTCAACATGTCTACAAGCTCATCTAGCGACACTGTCTCCCCCACATCATCGCGCTCCCCGCCTCTCAGGCCCTCTCAGAGAATGTGGCCGTCCGCCGACGACAAGCCCCATCGCCAGGAATCCATTGGCATAGATCCCCGCGAGTTAATTGGGAAAGTCGTGAAGGGCATTCGTCGGTCGTCTACCCACCCCTGCGTCACTCTCTACTTCGCCGATAACACCGCGTACCAAATCCGCGTCGACGGTTACGACCCGAGACATCGCGGTGTCCCGAAAACGCTCGAGTGCGACTCGAACTTTGAGCCGTATCTGAACCATTCGGGTGACCTTCTTGAGGTCCACCTCACCGTTGCCAACGCAGCGAAGGTCACGCTGTCAGACAAGGCATTCGATTCAGGCGGGAGGGGAAGCAGGTGGGACCAGGCTCACTCCGGCATTGCGCTGAAGTTTGTGGAGGAGGGGCATTGGCACTGCGTGTGGGCGCAGCTGGCGGAATATGACGATCGTCACCCCATGACGTGCACTTTCCGTAGCTACCACGACGTCTATCTCGACGCGCTAAGACCGACATCCAAGAAATCCAAATCCCACCGACGAAAGGGCCGCAGCCGGCGATGAAGTGCTCTAGCACGGTTGCAGACAGGTAAGGTGCAGTTTTCTAGCGTTAAATCGTCGTATTCATTATCGCTCGACAGTATTGGGGTGCAGATGTATGATGACTGCCATTTAATCCGTGACGGACATTGAGCTGTATCCCAAGGACTCTCCATTTGTTGTATCTGCTTGTACGATATCCCGTTATCTCTGTTGTATCTTGTACTAGTAGCGGATGGAATCCGACAATTTATTGAATGGTACCTGATCGCACGTAGCTGACAGTCTGTCACCTTCCGATTGATAGTATGTTGAACCACCCAGTCATCGAAGTCGTTCCGAACGTGAATGAGGCTGATGGTAGTGTGGACTGAGTGCATTGACAAAGGTCCTGGCGAACGAATGACAAGATTCTAGCGACCCACCGTTGGGCTGGCCATCGGACCCTGTTTCAGAAAAAGCATTGGGCGATGGCAGGCGTGAAATATGAGCAGTAGGTATGTCGATAGCTGATGGGAGCTTTGTTGTAAAGCGTCTTCATCATGGTGATTCCGGCCAGATCAGTTCAGGTACGCACCTGCACGGCATCCCGCCTAGTCCAGCTAAACAAAAGAGTGTACCTGCCAGCTAAAGCACAGGAGGCTTTAGCACCATACTACGCTAGGGCTTCACGTAAGGACCAGTCGGAGGAAGATAGCAGATGGTCGCATTGGTCACGACATTGCCGCTGTAGATATCGCCCACCGTAGCGTCGGTCTTCGCTTGACTCGTTGTCGTCCTTCCCTGCGGCCCACGCTGCCACCTGCAGCGCCAATTGTCAGCGACAATATGGTCACATTTGCAGTGGGTCACTGCAATCGAAGGCTGAGCCAGACGCCATCATGCCACATAAACGTTTCAATACAAGCATTTGGCAAGGACCTACTTCAAGTAGCGGAACGGAACGCTCGCCAAGGCCAGTGTGGCATCTGCAATGATAAATGGTGGAGGTAGTCGGCAAGACGTATGCTATTAGTGGATAGGCTGCGGCATAGGCCGTCACACTCGACGCCGTTCGGTCGCGACGCCCCTCGCGACGGCAGCCAGTTTCCAGCACTTCGATTGCGCGGGGTCTAGGACGCAAAACTCAACTGCGGTGGTCTGAATAGCTCTGGCACTTACCGGCGAAGGTGTAAAAGAACTATTTATTGGCTGTCAGCGGACGCGCCGGGGGGAGGCTCCAGGTAAATGGGGACGGGGGTGTTTGCCAGTGAGCTGATGGATGGAATGGAGAAGTCTTCCGAACTAATATGTTACGGTGATTGATGAAGACTTATCCCATAGTTCTGAACTGGGTAGGCGGCCTACCTGCATCGGCACCTGCGTCCATAAAACCGAGGGTTGGGAACCCCTTCGGGTGTTGCGGTTATGCGTGGAGAGGCCGCGAGGGAACGGCGGTTTCCTTGGTCGGCCTAGCACATATTAGAAGGTTTCAGACATACAGCCCCCATTCACAGACCGAAGCTACGGATACTTGTCGCGGTCTTTATAGCATGAAGCGAACGCCGGTCCCAAAACCGGCCTAAGTACGATGTAGAAGGCGAGTACCATGACGCCACGCCGTAAGTAGTACTGGGACTCCATCCTGGCGAGCACCATACTAGATGCTGAAGGGTACATGGAGGCCCGGTATCTGAATTGATGTAGCACATCAACACAGGGTCCTGCACTTGATTCTGCTCGACGAAATCTCCCTGAAGCTTTGCCCTCCTGAAAGGCGGCATGGCTAGGAACGTAGAATCACGGAATAGCCTACTCAGTCGAATGCTAGACGGTAGCGGTAGGCCGCTGAAAAGAACTATGCAGAGCAACAGTGGGCTCGAATAGCCGAGCATCCACATCGCTGCGTAGCTCAGAAATGGCCGAGTGCTATCAAGTTGTGTGCATACCTAGTGGCCGGTCCGAGTAAGACGTGCCTGAAGTTAGGGGCGGTCCATATCGCCTGTAACATTGACTGGCCACTAGCCACCGTCTTAGGAGGAGCCCGGCACCGGCCTAACAGTCGACGACGATGCGCCGGTGCGCTCAAGGGCAGTGATGCTGACAGCGGAACCTGCGCTGGATTAGGCTCCGGCCGGCCACTCTCGGTGACAAGATGCCATTCGGTGGCCCATTCTAACACCGTGCAACCGTAAGCACGAGAAAAGCTGACGTAGTGGTACTTTACTAAAGACAACATGAGCGGTCGAAAAGTTGACGGCTCCGTGGCTAGCGCATCATGCCCAAGGGGTCGAAACGACGTGCAACGGAGATGACAGAGTGCCTTCCTATTGTATTATCCCCAATCCATGTTGCTGGGGTGAATGTAGAGAGCTTAGCTACAGCAAATAGCCATTATTGACTCACCAAGATGTCTGTCAATCTTCGATGGACCGTCTACGCTCGATCGGACATCATTTGTCGGACGCCAGCGTTCGGTATTAGGGACGAGCATCAGCAAGAGTATGTCTCGTTCCACTCGTGGGTTGCAGCATGTCAACCAAATACAAGCAGGTGCACAGAAACACGACATTTGAAGGTCTTCGGTAGTTTGAGTGAATTTCCCCCCACAACCCAGGTCCGGGATCGTATTTGAGTAGAGTTAAGCTCGCGAAGATCCAGTTGTATCACACGAGTTATTATAGAACTTTCCTTCACTTCTCGAATGCGAAGAGGCAATAGAGTTGAGAATTGCAGCAAGATAGCTGCCTGAGGATGCACGCGGCGGGAAGACTGCTGCCAGTCCGCGAGAAGGCCAGAGGCAAGCAAGGCTAATCGTTCCCACGGTTTCCATGTCTTCGCCCAGTCAACGATCTTCATCCCGCGTTTCGCTAGCCTCCTTGACTCCCAATAATCTTGGTATATCTTAACTCTTTCTTGGTACCTACACGCTCACTTTATCCCAGGGACGGTACGGAAGCTGAACTCGGTGCTATTCCCCATCAAATATAGCGAGAAATTCTATCAAGAAGTCTTGCTTCCGGAGGCAGAAGAGTTCTGCAAACTGAGTGCGTCGTACTAACTCTAACTTGTTCGAAAACACTCCTGACCCAACGGACAGTCTACTACAATGACATCCCTGTGGGTACCATCTGCTGTAGACAGGAGGTTGTGGAAGGCCATACGAGGCTGTACTTGATGACGATGGGCGTACTCGCAGTAAGTCGCGTTCGTTCGTCGTCGTCGACGGTCCGACTGACACTTGTCATCGAAGCCATATCGATCCAGAGGCCTTGGGTCATACGCACTGCAACATGTCCTTCAAGCAGCAGCCGCCAATGCGAAGCCAAAGATCAAGGACATATACTTGCATGTCCAGACCTCCAACGAGGCAGCTAAAACGTTCTACGAACGTCATGGGTTCGTGGAGAAGGGCGTGTATGAGGGTTACTACAAAAAGATCGTGCCTCACGACGCGTGGATACTGGAGAAGAATATCGAAGCGCCAAATGCGACTTCATGAGATTGGATGAGGTGCTAAATACAGGAGGTTGTGGTAAGTGATACAGTATATACAAGACAGCGACCCGCCCAGATTCTAAGGTACCGTGTAGTTGCAGACATGCGGTGGGCGACCGAGTGCTACGCTAGTGGTCGTGTGTACGGATTACGGGTCGCTTCCAATCCAGGCCAAGGTTAGTACAGCTGAGATGAGCCAGCTCTCGTAATGTATCGACGCAGTGAGTGGCAGATGATGTAAATCTATCACAGCGTAAGTTGTCTGGACCCATTCGTCGTCAAGCATCAAGTGCTCACAGATATGATAACAGGTTACAGTTGGGTTCCGAATGATGCTCAGGCGGCGTCTTCGTCGATGCCACACCTTTTGACGAGCTGCGCAGTTGTTAGCGAGCGCGATGGACGCGACTTCTTGCGACGTACCTGGTGACGCTTCAACGCATCCTTGCGTGTGAAGGTCTTTCCACAGCCGCCGTTACATACGAAGGGCTTCTCCCCCGTGTGCGTATCCCGGTGCCTCTTCAGATCGTGCTGCCTGTTGAAAGACAGCGCGCACATGTCGCAAGCGAACGGTCTCTGCGGCGACGCCGGATACTGAGACATGTTGACTTGTTGTGCGTAGGCAACCTGACCAGGATACATCCCCGGCGCATGTGACGGGACGGATGGCGAGTGCGGGGGAGATGATGAAGGGACCCCGTACGGGTGCGTCGAGCGAGGGCGACTAGGTGAGTGCACCGCCATCCTCGAAGAGTGTGCCGCCATCCCGTGCGCACCGTCCGCATGATACGTGGGCGAGTGGTGCATCGACATCGGGAGTGGTCTGTCGGGTCTCCCCGCGTACGTATAGTTCATCTGCTGGTCAGTCATATGGTAGTTGGAGTGGCCGTGGGCTGGCGTAGCGGACTGGTCGTACGAGCCTCCCACAACGCTGTGTGGCCTGGCGGACGAGTACGTTGCAGAGTAGGACGGAGATGAGTACTGATCGGTGTACGCGAGTTGATATTGACTACCGGCGAGATGCGAGGCGTTGTAAGCAGCGTCAGCGGGAGCGGCATAGTGATGTGTGCGCCGGTCCGACATGATGTGCGGGAGGGGAAGTGTCGAGACGGAGGAAGAAGTGCTACTCAGTTTTGTATCTTTCGGAGCCGCTCGATTTCAACTCCATTTTTGAATGTCTAAGTCAGGCACGGCCTCACTGCCACAAAGGCGTTGGAGGCCGGTATGACGGACGCTGGCGCGACCAGGGTTTTCAATGCGTACAAATAGAGTATAGCAGACATAACATATGATACGTCAACGACGGAACTGAGGCTGTGTACTGTGTGTGTTACGGCGGGCAGCCAAAACAAGTTAGTTTACCGCATTCCTGCTATTGCGCTGGGGTCACTGGAAAGGAAGACATAGCGGGTATCCAACTTCTCCCTCAATCTAGCTATAAAGGTAGAGGGCAGGGGCCGATCACCCTACCCGCTCTGAGCGGCCGAGTGCGCTAGCCAGGAACGCGCAAGCAAATTGATCCGGTTGGCTCGCTCAAAACGCTCCTATACACTAATATCATTTTATAATGGCAACATTCAGAGTGTCGTCGACGACGTACGTACTCGATGCGCCTTCCTTTGACTGTATCTGTGATTTATAGCAGGTACGCGCTCCTGTTGTCCCCAGCCGACGTCATCAAGTAGCCATGTCTGTCGGCACGGAATTTTACTGTCCCAGAAGGAAGTAGTCCCAGTCTAGAATGATGAAGTCCCTCATATCGTCTGACACTTCGGCTTCGGGGCTTCTTGAGGATCGCAGATGTGACCTGCCATGGGACGTGCTTCTGCGATCTCGCCGCCCGTCTCTGTACTAGTGAACCCGAGGTCATCAGGGAGCCCCGGGCAGAATATTCAAATGTCAGAGTTGCCAGGGTCTGAGCATTCCGCCCCCAATTGCAATACGACACACGACCGCAGGGTTTTTGATAGGGAGGTATGATTGCAGTTTCAGTGCAGCGTTAGTTTAAGCTAGCGCAGTTCAGACTGGAGTGGGGATGTCAGCCCGTCACCTTACGAAATGTAACATTATTCATACCCATGGCATTTGCCTCAGACCAGAGGAAGCGCCAAACCTGCGGCACGAAGGGTGTGATTTCCATTGTGTCGTCCGCCACATACACGGCGTGGCGTTCGGCTTGGCAATCCCGGTCATGTTCCGGTAGCAGATGGAGTTCCCTCGGTCGAGATGCCTCTAGACATATACAGTGGTTCACAGTTTCATAGAAATACGCATAAGTACAGCTGGAGGAAATCAGTCCTTCTCGCACCGTAGCCATCAAAGGACGAAGCGCTGTAATCCGTTGAGACGGCACTCTGTGTATGATACGTGCTCCACGGAACGCAATGTCATCGCAACAGGGCGTGACGCCGCCAAAGATTGGGAGGGCTGTCGGATTGCATAAGCTTGTTATGAAGAACACCGCGTGCGGTTCCTCGCCGAGGTTGTGCGATGATCATGGCGAAAGAGTTACAGTTTCGTAGACGCTGATGGCCGTCGCTGTGCCGTGGACTCGGGGTATATTTGGGGGGAGATTGAGAAGGGGCGGAGACGAGACACCACTACGTTGAGAGCGAAATGCTGAAAGGGGTTTGACAGAGGAGCCTAAGGTCAGGAACGGTGTCAGGAATGGAGGGTATGCCAGTCTAGTGCAGTCAGCCTGGCATTAACTCATTGACTCGCCCGGTGTTGTGCCGTACGTTGAAGTCGGATAGCGTGAAGATGCGATCAAAATTCGAGGAGGGCGTCTGAGTGCGAGCGGTTGCGGCCCGCTCATGCACAGCACTTACCATATACGGAGGGAGCGCCGGAAGCACGAGTGTGTCTAGGTTCGACGTCCACAAACCCCCCAACCCCTCACGCTGGTGCCGCGTGGACGGTCTTGGTATGAGGTTACGAGCGTAAGTATCCTTGACCGAGTCCGCTTCTTGATCTGCAGCGCTCAGCACCCACTCTCACGTCCTCCGCAGTGCAGCAGCCGTGGCAGTTTCTAGCCTCTGTCTTCGCCTTGACATCTCTTACTAATTCCCTAGATTCGCTCCAACGGACTACCTCCATTCGGCACTCGCAAACGCTATGTTATGATATTGAGAGCAGTGAAGTACTGCCGGAGCACTATGCCCAAACGTGCCTTAGCCTCGCCGACTGCCAGTCCAGCCAAGAAGAAAGGCAAGGTCACCGGACATCAATACAGCCTTGACCGATTCTTTGGCGGGTCGTCCTCATCGCCCGGACCGACTCCTACGCCACCCAACCGACCCACGAAAGGAAAGGCTAAACCTACTTCGGAGACATCTCAACAGTCGAATGCTGATGAGAAACGGCATCATTCGTCTGGAGCTCGTGGAGTTAGCTCTCTTGGCCACGATTCCGACGCCACCCTTGCTTGGAGCCTCGCGGAAGAAGAGGGCCTTGACCTTGACAAGCTGAAGGAGCTCGAGGAGTCTGCAAGACGCAACTTGACTCGGCGATACCCAGCAGCGCCTGTAGAAATCATAGACGTCGACAGCTTGAGCGACCAGGGTACCCCTGCTGCGCCTGGGCCGTCCATTGCCGGTCCCTCCAGGATAAGGGTCGATGTCTCCTTAGCTAGTCCCAAAGACCCGGGCCACCAGGCTGTGGGCGAACCAGGCGCTGTAGCATCCCCGACTCCCGTTCTCGGTGGTTCACATCAGGACTCGTCAGCGGACCCAGTCTACGAACGTCTAGACGTGGACCCTGTACTTTATGTGGTCCTTGACAAAATCTGGCGTCCTGGTCGGCCAGCGCCGTACTCCTTCCTAGCATATACACTGGCTACTCTCTCCGGGACTCGGTCCCGCATTGCAATATTGAATACCCTGACCAATTGTCTGCGGACCATCACGAGACATCATCCATCGTCCCTTCTCCCTGCGCTTTACCTCCTTTCGAACTCGTTGTCACCGCCGTATTCTCCGCTCGAGCTCGGACTTGGTGGCTCGACTATATCCAAGGCGATCCAACATGTATCGGGTCTGTCAGCCTCCGCGCTGAAGCGGCTGTACAACACGACGGGTGATCCGGGTGAGTCAAGCTTTCCGCCTGTCGAATGTGGCATCCTGACAAAGACAGCATGCATTTAGGCGATGTTGCGTTCGAGGCCAAATCAAATGTGCGGACACTCATACCACATCCCCCTCTTCTAGTCACCGGAGTGTACGAGTCGCTGCTGAAAATCGCCCGCGCTAAAGGGCAGGGTGCCGCTAAGCAAAAGCAGAGTCTCGTCGAAAAACTCTTGGTGGCTGCGAAAGGAGAAGAAACACGTTACCTTGTCAGGACCCTATGCCAGAATCTGCGTGTCGGCGCCGTGCGGACGTCGCTGCTGACAGCGCTTGCCCGAGCAATGGTACTGACACCGCCGCCCGGCGTCATTTCAGCAGAGTCTACATTTACATACTACGTGACTTCCGAACAGCTCGCACAAGTCGACACTTCTGTTGGCAACGCCAAGAAGAAGGTCGCGGATCCAGCGAGAGACGGCATAAACGCTGTCCTTACTAAGGCTGAGGGGCTGCTGAAAAGAGTCTACGTCCAGCATCCGAATTACGACGACATCGTCAAGGCACTGTTAGAGGTTGGCTTGGATGGACTCGCCTCCCATGTGCCTCTGTCGGTCGGTGGGTATCCTGTACTCGAAGCGCGTCTTCACAGATTCGCTGACGGGTTGCACAGGCATACCGCTTCTCCCCACTCTAGGATCCCCTACCCGCTCACTTGACGAGATCTACGATAGATTAAGTTTCCTCCCATTCACCGCAGAGTTCAAGTATGATGGGCAGCGTGCTCAGATGCATGTGTGGAGGGAAAGCGGACGAATATCGGTCAAGATCTTCTCCCGACATCTTGAAGACATGACGGACAAGGCAAGCACCGTTGCCTCTGTCTGATGGGGCGATAGATTTGCTGATCATCGAATGAGCAGTACCCCGACATCGTCTCGCTCGCGGAACACATGTTTGAAGCCTCTGCAGGCACAGATTCATTTATCTTGGACTCTGAGATTGTAGCTATAGACCCGACCGACGGACGGCTCAAATCCTTCCAAGAACTGTCAAATCGGGCGCGCAAAGACGTCAGGATTGAAGATGTGAAAGTTGCTGTGTGCGTTTACGCCTTCGACATCATGTATCTGGATGGCGAGGTATGTTCAGCCTGCTTCGTGTCATCGCGTTGCTCGGCTGACAGAGAACAGATACTGCTCCAGAAGCCGTTTCGTGAGCGCCGAGCGCTATTGCGGACAAGGTTTCCGCCATACATCCCTGAGCGCAGAGATGCGGCAAGGTTCAGTCATGTCCAGAGCTGCGAAAGCGAAGATGGCCGCGATATCGTCGAGGAGTTCTGGCAGGCTGCCGTGGCAAGTTCGTGCGAAGGGCTCATGATCAAGGTGAATATCTCCATTCACGCTAGCGCCGAAACTAGAGTTATTGAGGTTGGCTTCTTGGGGCAGCTCCTAGACAGCGGAGAGGTGCTAGAAGAGGTGAACCAGAAGGAGCGGCCTCGGCGAAAGCCTCTCCCAGCTACGTATGAGCCTGGTGTGTACCTAGTTGATGGCTGATGGATAACAGCGCCGATGCTGATGTGTGTGCGTTCAGACAAACGGACATCCGCATGGCTGAAACTGAAAAAGGATTATGTTACTGGCCTGGGGGACAGCCTCGATCTTGTGCCCATCGGGGCATGGCACGGCAATGGCAGAAAGGCTCAGTGGTGGAGTCCGATCCTGCTCGCTGTATGGGACGCCAGCGCAGGGAAGCTAGTGGCAGTATGCAAATGCATGTCGGGTGGGTCATGGTAACCATCTGTCTTGATCTGACTTGCAAACCACCCAGATAGGATTTACGGACGTATTCTATAAGGTAAGGATGGACCCGCGTTCTAGGCATTGGCGCGATATGACAATCAAGCTCTGTTAAGAGCCTGAAGGAGCGCTATCCGGAGCAGTCGGAGACGTGCTCACCACAGCCTCTATGGGAACCAGCATGCGAGACGGGAGGTAGCATCATCTGGTGCCCGCACACTACATTCGGAGTTGACTCGATGACGCCCAGGACTAAAACCAGAAGTCTATTTCAAACCACAAGAGGTCTGGGAAATACGTGGTGCTGAGTATGTGGAACCCGCGACTGATTGCTGCGGAGAAGACTGCTGACGTCGAGGGCAGTATCACTATGAGCCCTGTCTCTGTGGCAGCTCTTGGTCTCGTGAACCTCAATAGGGGCCTTAGCCTCCGGTTCCCTCGCTTCATTCGTGTCCGAGAGGACAAGATGGTCGAGAACGCCAGCACCCCAGAATTCCTCGCGCAAATGTATCGGGATCAAGACTCCAGAGGGAAGGACAGCGCAGGTGCTGACGATGGTGACCTTATAGACGTCTATCAAGGATCCAGCGGCGGCGAGGACCAGAGTGAAGACTCGGATGAAGGTGTGTCATAGCCAGTGCTTGTTCACTTCTCGTGTTTTGCAACGTCGTACCTACGAGTTCCGTCGCCCTGAGCCCGCTACGTTCTTTGTCACACAGAATAAGATTTTCAGGGACTAGAACCTATCTGTGAGCTAAGGGCTTTATAACCACTTGTACGAGCCGTCTGTATCATATGTACCTCTATACATTGAGCTCTTAGACATCCAGGGATAGTTGAATGACATGCCTTGATGCATGAGCTAGAATACTATAGCAGTGGTTGTAAGTGTCGTTATCCGACGGGAACCTATGATTAACAACGAACCTTGCCATGGAATAACGAATTTTTTATGAAATGAATATCGCACATTGATTAACACCGTGACACTTTGCGTGGTCGGGATGCAGCACGCTTAGAATTCAGTTGCTGAACTTTGTAGGACGTCCCGAATCGGACTCACTGCCACCGCCACAACGGCCCGACGCCACAAAGCGGAGCGTCAGAACTATCCAGCGACTCGTGTCAAAATCGACCGCTACTCGTCTTCCTGAGTCAATCATTGTCGACTTTGCTCCGGACTGTGTCCACCACGAATTGTACGCTGTAGGACGTTGTGTACTGAAGAATCATCTACGTAAGCGAGGAGCTTATCCTGCGTTTGTCAAAGCCACGCGGGGACATCTTTCCGTTTCGGCTCTACCGCGTCCCTTAGACTGTTCCATTTGACGGATCTGGTTCCATTCTCTGCCTAGTAGGCTACTGTTTGGACCAGTTGGACTCAGGTACCGTGCGATTGAGCTCCGGTCTCGAAGGCTCTTTGACTCACACACGAGGACAACCAGATAATCGCCGCGGACCTGTACGCAACTTGAAGATCTCGTCTTCCATTGCATGAGCTGAGTCGGAACTCCCGCCAAGCCATATCGTCATCTCCTGGGACAATTACCTCAACATGGAGATCATTCGTACGGTCCTCATTGCAGCCGCTCTCTGTGTAATACAAGCCGTCTCCGGCCGCGAGACTGTACAAGATGCAGGTGCAGATAGCCGCGATACTGGAGCATATGACGCGTGCTGACAATTGTGTAGCCATATTGGCTAGGACCCTGGTCGATTTATCGCCGTCTAGCATTGGGACAATGGCGACTGTGTTCCCTGATGACCACGCACTGGCAGGTGAGAAGCGAATCTGTGAACCTAGAGAGGTTTTCGTCAGAACCCTCCCACAATCGCTTACTCGACCCGCGCAATCCAGGCCAGCCGTTCTCCTTGCAAGAATACTACGCCAGGTGCGTTACCGTCATAGAACATCCGCGAGTGACACTGAGTCTCCGATCGCCCAGCTGCCACACGAACGGCTCTCTGACCCTGCTCTTGATGCCGATCTCTCGCATGAGTCAGAATATACTGCACTCAGACTCTCGTTCTGTCTCGATTTCAGTCATGGACGCACACCCGGATGCCAGCCGTCCCCGTGTCTCGTTGATCGGCAACGTGACCATCTTCAACGATGTGGATGTTATACCTGACGAGGCAGAGATAAAGGATTGCTACATTGCGAAGCACCCGGACGCTCGTCGTTGGGTTCCAGGGCCGAGGGAGCCCCATGTGGTACGTGCACCGTCATGAGGAGAATATTTCAAGCACTCACTGCGAAGCGTTGCAACGCTGAAGGCATACTGGGCGCGGTTCGATGCCGAGGTAAGTGGCTTTGACAATAGTTATGATCTGAAGTCGTACCAATTCAAATTCAGTCAATCTACTACGTCGGCGGTTTCGGCGGTCTCCACTATATAGGCTACATTCCTATGGACCTGTATCAAAAGGCAAGTCCTGCGAGACTCACGAATTGGTCCAAACTCGCCACGGAAGTGCAGCCTCCCTCCTTCCGTACGCAATGATACCTACACTCGTCCTTGCGTTGTATCCACTCTAGCGTCTGCCTTTCACAACCATGAGGGAACGATGTGCAATATCTATCAGCTGCAAACAGCCTCATTTGATGTATATTCATTGTACTATGTTAGGAATTCATACATCGACACGAACAATCACAATGATGGTGTACTGTCTAGTAGCCAGGCTTGGCGAGACAGCCGGGTCGAGCATACTTCCTCTACGCGGCGACATAGCCTGATAACGAAATGGAGGTATACGACGTGCACCACCGTACATCAAGGGCATCCTGCTTGTGTGCCGGCCGTTGACAGACGATGGCTGCTCGGTAGTTGGCTGAGTCGGCTATTCGGCGAGACACCAATCTGTGTCCTGAGACCTAGAGGGTGTCAGACAGCTGCAGCTAGTCTGTTTCAGTGAGTACAGCTGCATATGAATCGTACGTGTAAAGACAGGCCCAGTGCGACGTCATCACGCACTAGCACGGCGTTAAGGCGGTCTATACCACCCAGACTACTGAGCTACCGATCCGTGTCTTCCACCTCCAGTGGGCACAGTTATCGACGTTTGTACGTCGTGGCACAGCATGGGCAAACATACCCTGACAGCGTGAGGCCGTCACCCAGTCAGTACGCCTCCAACTCCACGCCCACGCTCTGACAGATTGAGACGACTCCAAGGTTCAGCGTCGAACCTGTCATCAGTCATTTGGAATCTGAGATGGGCGTACGCGTCACACATCAGTCGACCTGAGCATCCCTTCCCGCGATGAAATCGTGAGTAAGCTCACCACATAATGATCCTCGAAATGGCATCAACGTGCCGCTGGCTTAGCAGAAGACGACCGCAGCCAGAAGCTGCTTCATGCCCTCGGTCGTCCGATCGTCTAATGTCGTCGTCGGCTTCCGCACCAGACCGGATGCTGCCTCGAACGCGGCATTGAGGCGACCTTCACGCAGAGCACCCTGCCACTCAACGTCGACGTTGTCATCGGAACCAACGTGCTTCCGAAGCAATGCGTACGACAGCGCCAGTTCCAGCTTGACTCGGAGAGCCTGGGCGCCGCCATCGACGTCCGTCGAGCACGGGCTCTCGATAAGAGACAGGATCTCCGAGGACGGAATCGCAGGAAACTTGCGCGCGATGCTTGCCGCACTGGCTGCGGTAACATTCGATGTAGTGCTGTCAGCGAATGGCGATTCGGCCTGTTTGCGACGACTTGGGGCTGGACGTGGTTGCCCTCTGGCTTGGGGCTTTGGTCGGATGTTATTCTGACCAGAACCTGCCGCGAAGTCCGTCAGGTAATGTCTGCACAGCAACACCTTGAATTGCAGCATTGTTGACGAAGACGGTAGTGCGGCGAAGAGCGACGCCAGCTCATCCAACGTCAGTGAAAACAGTCGGTTTCCGATCGCGTTCAGGAACAGAGGGAGGTCGATCAGCGTTGTCGCGGAAAGATTGACCAGCTGTCGCAAGAGGGAAGGGGACAGACGACTGCGGTCAGTGAATGGATCACTTTCCATGGGACTACAAACAAACCAGAGTCAGCAGGCGTATTCCCATAGTCTTGTGCCGTAGATCACGCTCTTTAAGGCAGTAGAAGATGACGTCTAGAGGAGCTTCAACGTCCCATCGAGCATTCGTCGCTGCCCGAGGCGGTGGTATCTGAGATAGCAACAGAGGCGAATGCAGAGCTGAACAGAAGAGGGTCAGTTGCGGCATATACGACAGATGTTAGGTCGCACGTTGACCACTCTTCTTAGCCAGCTTCTCGTCTTTCTCGAGCAAGCATAGGATCCACTCTAACACAGGCCACGCAAATTCGCTCACTGGAGCCGGTGTGACTTGTCCGACGACCTCTCCATCGACTACTCCATCGACTATATGCTGCTGCTCCTCGACTTGCCATATGCGGCCTGAACCTTTGCGCTTGGGCGGAGAGAGCACCTCTGAGCTAGGCCGAACGAAGCCTTCCCTGAGAATCGCCCAGCAGTCCTTCGCGTTCCGTATGCGGATAGATTGCCTAGCTATGAATGAGTCCGTGTCTTCCTGTATACCATTGACGGGGCCGTTCTCTGCGGTATCATACTTCGGTAAAGCGGCAAGAAGCACTGCTGACGTGTTGGTTTGCGCAAATGCAAATAGTACCTTCAAAGCCGCATCCCTCGCAGCTCGAGTGGGCAGTAAGGTGGTCTTCTGTTGACGCGAGAGCAGCTTGCTGGGCGAGGCCGGCTCGCTGCCTACTTTGTCCGCGTCAAAGTCTTCCGTCTCGGAGGGAGGATACAACGCAATGTAAACGAGATGTCGAATGTGAGGACTGCCCGTTGAAGTGAGAAACCTGAGCGATCTATGATAAAGTTGTACTTACGTATGCGGCTTGTAATTCGGTGAGCGCAGCTGGTCCAGCACAATTACAGCTGACTCGTATTGGCCTTCCTCAAAGCAAGTATCCACGAGGCCCCTTTGGTTGATTGACATGACCTTCTCAGCTTCCGCCCCCTGTGTGGCATTCGCAGCTGCAGACATCGCGGATATTGGTTGAGCGCGTGGAGACGCGTATTGGTGGGAAGTAAAGTCTCTGTTGACCAAACGCTGTGCCCGGGAAAAGTAGCTTTGGTTGAGTTCACAAAGACGGATAAGGGACAGCTCAAGTTCCTTTGTCCGAATTCGGGGAGTGCGAGCAGGAGGCTGAGGTCGTCGTGATTCTGGTTGTCAGTGTCACGTCGCTTCTCTGATGTCACGACGCGTCCAGTCACACCATGCCTTGTGTGACGAAGCGCGAACGTTACGCCGACAGTACCAGACCCTCTGAATCAGAACGATAACCAGTGTTCGACTAAAGACGAGCATCGAATGTTTATCGACCATACGACGGCGGAGGAGGATGTAGATAGGAAAGAGAGACATATGTGCCACTCGTACAGTACATGCAGTAAAGCAGTAAGAGCACTGAAAACATATCGACGATGAATGACAAAGAACCTGGAGAGGGAACCCATGTAACTAGTGCGCGTAAGAGGGGTATCCGACACAGGGAACCTACAGACCAGATAACGAGTGCAGCCAGGAAATGGATCAATATAGAAGTAGCCCTCTACGAGGGCTGGACATTGAGTTTGGTATAGTCTTTGAAACGAATGGGTGGCGACGGTGACCGCTTGCGACGAGGGCGGCTCTTCCCAGCACCATCCTTCCCTTTCCCGTTGTCCTCGCTGGGATGCGGGACTTTTCGCCGTAGTCCCAGTTCAAACGAGATCTCCTCCTGCGTCCGTGAAGGATTACAATATACGCAGTCGCAATCCGGCTTGCCATCACAGGTGAGAGGGCTACCGTTCACAAGCCAGATCAAGTGATGCGCGAATTCCGCAGGAGAGCGGAAAACATTCACATATCGCGAGCCTGGCGTGCTATGAGTAACAGTATGAAGGACAGAGCACTGGGACGCACCGAAGAGGTAGGCATCCTTTCTCGGATCGTATTCCTTCTGACTCTTATGTATATAGAGCTGATAGTCCTTTGGGAATTCCGCTATCGTTGCGGCATCGAAGTTCCCCCTCCCTGCATACGTCAGGCGAACTGTATCGTCGAAGTGAACTCAATCCGACTCACAGCGATCACCTTGCCTGACAAGGTCATCTTTGACCACTTTCCGTGCGAGTATCCCGCCCAGCGTCCGCTTCCAATGACTCTGAGTCGCCTCATCGGCGATCTCGAACTGATTGATGTTTCCGTTTGCGTCCCGTACAGGTAGCGTGTCTTTGATCTTCTTAGTAGGATCGCCGTCGGTAGTGCGTGATTGTAGCGTAATGCCAACAGCTTGTCCGTTGTACAGAGTGGCGGAATAGTATGGAGTAAGTACGATGAGTTCCTTTTGCATACTGGTGAGGTGAGAGTCGCTTAGTGAGAAGTTTGGTTCCGAGAGAGCGGCAGATCCCGTCAGAACAATGGGCTATATAAGCGCCCGGGATGAATGTGAATACAATTCGGATTTGTTTGTAGCGCGTAGCGTATAGCGTACGGCATGGAGCGGCTTGGGCCAAGAGTCCCGCCTAGGCGGAGCTGGAAGCCATAGCCAGCTGCTACGCCTCTCCGGCAGCGGAGAGAGGTTAGAATATCGACGTCTTCATACGCAATGCCACGGCTGAGCTGGGAGCGTGCCGCCTACACAGGTAGAGTCGATGAGACCACTGGCAGACATAGTGGCCCGGTTTTCTTCCCGGAGGACTCTGACTCGCTGCCCTCGCGCTGTACAGACATGCAGAGTGAGACATCCCCAGGCAGACGAGAAAAGGATCCCGCAAGGCGAGAGTTAAGTAGCTCCGGCAGAGAAGCATCCGCTCGACCAAGCTCGAAACTTGAAGGAAGATGCCGGCAGGATAGCCACCGCTGTCACGGTCCACCTCCCTTCCTGACCAGAACGCTGACCGTGCTCGTACCGACCTCGCCTGACCTTTTCCCCATCCCTACGTCTCTAGAAAGCTAGGGGTCTTTCCGTAGCCACCCACACGCCGCTCTAGACGTGTCGATGCTAACCACCACAGTTCGCACGACCGCTGTCATTCGCAACCGGTTTCCGCGCCAGCTGTTCGCGTTCAAGACCAGTACGATGTCGACCTCTGCGTCGGATGCCCAGGGGGCCGGTGACGAGGGCCCTGTGGCGAGGTCTATCAGAACGAAAGTGCGTCAGTGATCCAGTTCCGCTTCCGCTCCGAAGCATTGAATATCGTCCCGTCCGTGATCTCAGCTTTTCTCCGCTTTACAGCCCTCGGAGCTGGCCATTGTAAACGACTCGTGGCAGCACCGTCACCATGCTGCGATGAGGGTGCAGGGTGGAGGTTCTGGAGAAACTCGTAGGTTCAATCATTCCGAGCATCCCTATGTCGGGTTTATCGCGAGTTCTGCGTTTCGAACCCATTGCTGATATCGTCACCAACGCTTCCTTCCTAGATTTTTCCATCCAAGTCGTCTCAGAGCAGTTTCGGGGCAAGGTCGGTCTCTATACCCCATACGTCCCGACACCCGATCTGAAGTATCGTCTCGGTACGTTAGACAACAATGCAGCGTCACCGGTTGATCTATTCGATGCTCTCGGAGGAACTCTCACAGGGTCTACACGCATTGTCCCTGAAAACAAAGACCCCCGAGGAAGTGCAATCACAAACCGCCTCATCTCGAGTATGAACTTCATTTTGATGCTTCGGGCTCTCACCTCGGCTGGCTTCGTACTTCATTCGTGTTACGGGACCTTTGGCTTGACCGTCGCAATATCATGGAGAGCGTCACTATGGCATTATCTCGCATGCCTCGTTATATCCGTCAGCCCCTGCTCGGGCTACAGATCCTTTGATTGCATCAAGGATCCACCTCGCATTCCAGCCTTCTCCCATTCGTACAGACATGGACACTGTTGATGGGCTAGCAACCGTGGTCCTGCTTAATGATCAGACGCGGCTGGAGGACAGGTTTACTGCTGAGCGCTGAGCGTTGATCAGCGAGGCCGTTGTGCCGGTTGTTCCGCTACCAGACCGTTGCTTGCATATTTCCACGGCCACGTCGGTGTGGCCTCACTGCGATCATACATTGTTGACAGACCCTGGGTGCTACTTCACGAGAGAAGAAATCGCACATTGTGGGCTGCCAGACCGTGTCATCTCAGCTGTCCGGAGTCTGCATTTCAATACATGTTGCGAGTTGGTGTCTCATACAATTATATATCACCGCTGGAGTAAGTGCAGTGCTTGTTTAGCCGTCTTGCGACTAACAGTTCTACACAACAATTGCGTTGTTGATGGTGATGCCCAGATGCAGAGATACACTTTCAGGGCTATGGGTGGGAAACGGCTAATCCCACTTGATATCCGCATCGTGACTATTGCTTACAGCACAGCCAGGAGTGCACGCTCTGGGAGCGTTGAACAATCGTACATGACCAAGAAACAACATACGGATCTCAGATAAAGAAAAGCCCGTAGGCCTCCGTAAGCGCTTTATTGCACTGCTTTGGCGTCCATGGCATCATTCCGATGACAGCTTTCAGCTCGCGGACCTACGTCTTCTCCCACATTGAAAAGTGGCACGGGTTTTCCTGGCCATTTCACGATCGTGCATTATTTACGAGAGTAAACAGCGATATAGTCGATTTCGGGTTGATCATTTCTGTGCGCTCACGACGGACATCACCATCGACAACGATACAGCGTTACCGCCGCGTCGGCGCTGCGAATATGCTGCAGTCCGGAGGACGCAACAAATGCGCGTTAGGGACTGCCATCTGGTGATTCACCACCATCGCAGTACGTCAAGACGTGTATGGCGACTTAATCCGGCTTACCTCCTGGGACCTACATATAACCATGCTCGCTCCACTGGACTCGACGCGCACTACGAACGTCCCGCCATTGTACTATCTATGCCTTCTAATCAACAACCTCCGCCTTCGTCGGACGCCGGGCGGGAACAACAGCGTCCCACGCTTCCTCCGATACGAGACATATTTGGCCGTGAGTTGGCGATACATGCGTCAGTCTCCGAAGTCTGACCTCTTCGTAGGAGAACTATCAGAGGCGGTTCCCCCCCAGCCGGGACGACCGTCTGCTTCTCCCCAGATTCCTTTTCACCGGCTGGCCCTAACAGATGACGCATCTCACCACAGAACAGGCTCGCCGGCTCCTGGTTCTCGTGGCTACACATCGTCTTCGCATCAACTTCCTCCGGGTTATTCCCCTACTCCTGGTCAACCTGGGACGGGTTCCCATGTCAGGACTCCTCCTGTCTCTTCACGCCCATATGCCTACGGCGCACCGCCGCCTGCCGGACAGCAGTACATTCATCACGGTCACGGGCAGCACCCGTCCTACGCTTCACACAGGGTTAGCAGGGGCGAAATGCCCACTGGCGTGTACCCCTATGCTACTCCACAGTCCCAGTACCCGGGACAACCCATGCCCGTGGCTAGTTCCTCTCGGGCTACGACCGAAGCAACCCCGCCTGAGCGGTCCACGGCCGCGCGCTATGAGTGTAGTTACTGTCATAAGGGTTTCACTCGCCCGAGCAGCCTCAAGGTGTGTATGTCTGTATATGCGTTTCGTCCGGCACTTACCGTTCCAGATACATATCAACACGCACACGGGAGAGCGGCGTAAGGGTCCGTTGTGAACGGCCTCGCGACGGATACTGACATGATCATCATATCACAGCATTCACTTGCCCACATCCAGGTTGTGGCCGTAGCTTCAGCGTCCAAAGTAACATGCGCAGGCACGCTCGCGTTCATGAACGAGGAAGCGACTCCCAGGCCGATGTAGTGGATGAAGACCTAGACGAAGGGGATCTGTCAACGTCAAGTAAATGACGAGAGCCTGCGCAAGCGCTGATCCAGCTGGTGCTGGTGTTTTTGCAAACTTTCTGGTGGTGTTCTATTACTAACACAATATGTGTATCGCCCATCATTACGCACGCTATCCTACTGCATAACGCATTATTTATATATCGTTCCACGCAATGTAGAGACATCGGCATCCCATCGTTATAGCATAGTATCATTGGTTCGGGTTCGCAGACGTTGGCAGTATATTTATTCATGGAACGCCCTAGATGTATCACGTCTTGACACGTACTGTAATAACATCTCGCGGGTATATTTGGACATGGAAATCACACTGAGACCGATTGTATGACCATCGTCCGGTGGGCAGTATGCAAAGACATCCCGCACAATGAATATAATATAATAGGAAGACATTATGCTACAATCTCTAGGCTGCAACGAGGATATGTACGGTGCAATGAAATGGTTATGCGTCGCTGTCCGTATCTTCGGGCTTGGGACCGCCGTGAGTAAGCCAGTGAAGCTTCCGTAGTCTTCTTCTCTCCTCCTGAGCCTTGACTTGATTACGCGTCATCTTTTTCTTCTTCTTGACAGGAGGGGTGGCCGCTCCGGGCTTGTCTTCGGCACCACTACCCGCAGGAGTTGCCGCAGTAGAACCCACCGGACTCTGCAGACGGGAGCGTGCGGGGGTGTTAGCGCCACTACCCTTTGGCGACTTCACAGCAAATGCATCCTCCACTACGGCCACCTTGCCCTTCTGGGTCAATCGGCCGGCCTCGACATTCCAAATTTCAGGACCTGAGTAGATGTGAGCGAAAGTCAATAGCATAATACCCCCGAAGCTGACGTACAAAGAGCGGTTACGAACTCCTTATTGTGTGATATAATCACCTTCGGGCAAGCGCGTCAGCAGTTGAATCCGGAGAATCCGATCAAGCGGGCAGACGTACGACAGCTCCGGCCCAATCGCGGATAGCGATGGCCAATCCACCCAAGGCTTCTCTATCCAGGAAGTTACTCGGCTCATCTAGAACACAGATCTATCCCCGGCAGTGAGATTTAACGCCCACTAAGCGCAAACGTTCAAAATAATACCTGAGGGTTGTTCCAAAGGCATGCAGCAATGACAAGTTTGATCTTTTGCCCTGAAGATGCACTCTGAGTCAAACGCCCAAAAAAGTTAAACCATGCTTACCGCCTGACAAGCCAGAAATTTCATTGTACTGCGCGATATCGCCATCCAAACCGATGTCCTCCAGATGTTTCCGAACGAGGTGAGCGGACGTATCACGCTGACCAGCGCCCTCCCTAGATGACTCCAGGTCGTCAAACTGTTGAACGAGTTTGGTGAATCCTTTCTCGATTAATTCTTCTCTTGGTATCCAGGCGTTGAAACGATGATCAAGACCTGGCGGTAACATGTCTTCAGGATCCGTCATACATAAGTGAGCAACATGCGCACCACGCCACTTTATTTCATACTGAAAGGATTTCTTCAGCTTTTGACGGCCCATGATCATCTATCCGCAGAGATCAGCTCCGCTACAAGCCACGTAGTATGTGTGATCTGTACCTCAAGCTTGCGTCTCTGGCCATTCTTGCCGACAAATTCAGTCTCAAGCTGCGCCTGTTCCTCCGGAGAGAGAACACGAGTAGTTTTTTCCAGGATCTCCCCTAATGAAGGTATAAGCTCCAGTTAACATCTGTCCACGAATGACTCACTGTCATGACCATCTTGGAAGCGCCATTGTATGTATTGCACTGGTGTCTTCTCTAGATGACGCTCTATACAGAACCTTAGTAACCGAACATAACCCATGCACAGTACATCTACACACCAATGTGATGCGTCGCATGCTGGGAAACGTAACCGATGCGCAGTGAAGGATGCTTATACACAGTGCCCTCCTGCGCCTCAGTCTCACCCTGCTACATGTCTCAGCTCGCTCTCTACGTGCGAGTACGAATGACGTACTGTCAGGAGCTTTACGAGCGTGGACTTCCCAGCACCATTTGGACCCACGATGCCGACACGACTGATCATCACAAAATGTTAGTGATCCCAATGCACGTCAAGACCAAGCCTGCTTCACCTTGACAGAGAGAGTGCACAGCTCACGTTGTACAAACTGGGCGTAGTCCTGCCCGGATACGTGAATGTACAATTCGTCATCTTGAGAATGGCCCGTGTGTTACTGCGGACACCCATCAAGGACCCGGGCGGAGGAAACGAGAACTTGACAGATGTTGCGGCGAGGGTATAGTACGACTTGGCTTCAGGGTGCTTCTCCACGAACGCTGACAAGTTACCCTTGTAATACACAAGCTGGAATGATCCACTTAGTATAAGTGCCGGATCACTTCATTGACAATGGTGGGTACCTTCTTATTCTCGTAATGAATTATATCGGTCGTAACTGTATCCAAGAATCTGGTAGAAATTATTCAATCACTGAACTGCAGACCATGACAGAGCACGCACCCAGAATCGTGACTAATGACGAGACATGTTATGTTCTTTTGGGCAATCAGGTATTGTTCCAGCCACTGAACGGAAGCACGGTCGAGCTAGACAGTAGTCAGTCAGGTGAGTTCGCATGCGATGAATGAGCACAGCTTACATGGTTCGTAGGCTGCGTTGAAAATAGTGTCAGTGTATTGCAACGTAAGCGACATGCATGGAGGCTGACCTCATCGAGCAGGAGTAGATCTGCGTTGTAGAGCATAGCTCTCGCAAGCTCCAGCTTCATTTTCCATCCACCCGACAGCCCTCCGACAACCTCGGCCTGTCGGTTGTCGTCGAAGCCGACCTCTGCCAGCTGGTCCCTGATTTTAGAGCGTGGAATCTCCGACAGCGCTTTATCTGCGGAGCATCCAATTAAACCTTCGGCTTACAGGATGGGTGCCACATCCACGTACCGGAGGCAACGAAGTCAATCACGGAAAGGGAGGTATCCTCCCCTTGCAGCGAATGTTCTACCATGACACACCGAAGCTGGTCTTGTGGCGGAAAGTTCTCTACCTTGCCATCTCGCAGCTGCCGCATGAGAGTTGACTTCCCGGATCCGTTCGTTCCCAGGATGCCGTAACGACGACCACGGAACAGCCGCAGGCGCGTATGCGACAGCAAAAGGAGAGCGCCATACGCAAGCGAGAACTGAGTATCGCAGAGCAACTCGCCCTCCTCTCCGCCACCGTCATCCTTGACGGCATACTTGGCCTGGTCAATCGCGAGGAAGTGTGACAGAACTGCTTCCGTGAAGGCATTCGCGGCGTCGGCACCTCCAGACAACCAAGGAGTAAGGCACACTCCGACACAGCGATGCCAGACATCTCTGTTGTCGAATCGCCTGTTGTGCACTAAGTCCGCTACTAGAGACGCTTCGAAATCCAGAACCTGGGCGAGAAGCGGGTGCCGCGGGGTATGCGGACCGTTAGGAACATTAGGGGACACGAGTGCGAGCTCCTCTGGGAGAAGGGTAAGCAACGCGGTCAAAGCAGACGATGTTTCGCCCTCAACGTCACGCCTAGCGGGAGGCGGTCCATCATTAGTTGCTCCCGACTTCAACAATGTGTTCAAGGCTGTCTCGGCGAATGCCCGGACCTAATAGATACATGTCAGTGTACTTGTTGATCACCCAGCGTTCCTAACACACCTCCGGGAAGGCTGCACCTTTGGCGATCTTCTCTACACCGTCCACAAGAGGGCTGAGATAGGTGGCAGCAATGTTGGGGTCGCGCACAAGCTTGACGAGGTTGTCGATGACGACGACAGTCCGACGCTGGACTTCCATTGACCTATCATTCAACGCACGAATGAGAAGCGGGACGAGCACCGCCAGGGCCGGAGCAGTGACTTCAGCGACGAATGTTGTCGAAGAGAGTGCCTTGATGCATGCTGGAACCGAGTCTGGGTTGGCCATACACTTGACGAGAGATGGGATGTGGGGGCTAAGATCAGGATTGGCCAAAGTTCCACACAACGCCGTCGCACACTTCACTGCGGCAGACGAGACCTGTACGACATTGAGTCCCAGCTGCGGTTACTTTATCCATTATGCATACCTCTTGTTTCGTATCGTGCATGGCTGCTTCGACCTTCGGGATCGTCGTTCCGAGCTCATTCGCTACTGCGTCTCGCGCAGAGTTTGAAAAGACCCTGATAGAATCGAGTACGCCGACCTTCGTTCTCCACTTTCCAGTCTCGAGAATGTCTTCAAGGGTGCGGAATAGCACTCTAGTCGACTCCGGAGGAAAGAGCTTCAGGATGGCCTTGACGGCTGCACTAGCCGCGGAGCGAACTACGTCGCCTTTGTCCATGTATAAATCGAAGATGATGGGGAGGGACGGCAGTAACAAGGGGGCGAGCGGAGCACCTATTACGGTTGCCAATGACTGGATGCCCACTACGGCAGATTCGCGTTCATAACCTGACTTCTTGTTGCCCGCGAAGGCATGAAGAGTGGAAAGAATTTGTACATCGCTACAAATGATTCAGATCAATAACTCTTGCTTGATATACCCTTCGCACCTAAGAGCCTCGAGGCCCGTTTTTGAGACTTCCCGAGCAAGGCGATCTGCTGCCGCCTTTGCATCTGTTCAACATATGTCAGTCTACTCCCAGTAACTTCGGGGCGAACGGCTGACCGGGAGCCGTGGGCGCATTCCGTAGTGCTTCTATGAAAGGGGAGAACTGAGAATCCATGGCTACAGGCATGGCAACAGGAGACATTATAAGAGCGAGGATGTACGATCTAGTACGCAGAGAAAACCCAGAACTTGAAGTCTATGTAGTCGAATGAGGCGTGATGTGGTTGCCGAGATCCTAAGAAGATCGTAGCAGCAATGTGGACTCGCTTGACTGCTCCGCGTGGATTCTCAAAGGCACAGAGGCCGCAAGGAGAGCGAAGGGGAAGAAGATACGGTATGCACGCCCAGACGCAGAGGAGCCCGGGTCAAGAAATTTTGGTACTTGCCGTATCAGGACATCGCACAGCTGTGCCAGATCATGTGATCTCGAGATCGTTGTGAGATGGTGACACTGGGCGCTTAGCAAATGCTGTACGTACCATCCAGTTGGCCTTAGGCTTAGGCTCAAGCTTCTCCTGATTTTGAAGTTTGTACTCGCCATCAAGCACAGCCGCTCACAGCCGCCGACAAAGCGACCGCACCGACTATAATGCTTGGAAAATATCGCATTCTCAATGAACGTATCAAAACCCTGGAATCTGGTGCCTCAGATTGCTTGGGCCCTTAGGGTTGACTCGGCATCCTTGGATTTTGCCCGCGCATAGTCGCGATTGAAGGATCGAACGTGGACAATACCCGTACAAGTCACTCCTCACAGCCAGACCATGAGCTTACCATAATATTGAGTGCGTCGCTGCAACCAGGAGGTATGTATGACTATCCCTTAAATCTTGGAGGTGGCTCATTTGGACGACTTCCCAAAGATACTCATAAAAATCATTGTCTTTGATATGGCATGATACGCCAGCTCCCTCGCTGGCAATTGGCTGGTAATTTAACTCTGCTATGAGCAATTCATCTTTGGCGTTATGGTCATGAAATTCTCTTCAGTGTCCGAACGCCGCGATTGTAATTGGCTCGATGATGTTGCGCGTATTCGCTGAGGTCTTGTCAAGATTATCATTTCATCAGCGGCACGCCGATGTTCCTTTGCTCGAGCACATATTATTTTGGACCAAACACCCAAAGCTAGGCTTCTTTGTTCGGCCTGTATGCACGACCTTCACAGCCTAATCTGGGCAGGCTTCGCCCGTGCATCTTTCACATCTTCCATTTACAGTTGTCAAGCTCGTTCCTTGGTCTCGATGTCCAAGAATGGTATTAGCCAACATGACGGGGTTCCGTACCGACTATCTTCAAATTACCACGCGCCTCCGTGTTGGCCGTGAGTTACCACGTCATTTCCGGAACTCTTGGATCCTGAAACTCTCCTTGTCTTAGGATGCTAGTCTCCCCGGCGGAGCAAACACGTTGTGCAATCAGTGCGGTGCATTTGTTTTCTTCGGACGTTATCCGCATGCAAAGGTGTCTGGCCTTTCTATTCGAACTTCGATGGCGAGGCGGAGCCGCACCTTCGTTGAATGTAAGACGTTGCCCCGTTGGACAAAGTTGATGATGCTTGGCTTTAGTGGTGGGGTATACATTACCATTCTGGCACGGACCTTCTTGAGACCCTCTCGAGTCATGGTTTTTGGCAGCTTCTGCGAGGAGTGGGAAATTCCATTGTTAGTCCAGACGCATGTCGGCCCCTACTCATGCGTCGTTCGCGCATTGTTTCTGCGGTGGTGAGGATCATCCATCAATAACTTATCTCTGAATGTCTAGGCTACCCAGTTGGTCTCGAAGAGGAAGGGGCTCTGGACATGATTCGACGAACATACGCCAGCCATACGTTCACCACACTGTTCAGCTCTTAAGGGGGTGCCACTTATCTCGTGAGTGGCCTGCTAAATTTATTCCTCCCACCATTGTCCGCCTGATTGTCTGCTTCCTGTGAGTCGTGAATATCAAACATCGAACTATCCTCGTCTAGAAGCGGCGCTGCGAGCGGCGTCTGACGAGCATGGACTCGGACGAGCGATTATTGAACTCAGTAAGTATGGAATTCCTGCTACCGGTGTCATGGGATGATTGACTGTTCCTACTGGCCCCTGCCATGACTCGTGTCTTCAAATGCGGGCAGCGTGGACGGATGGCAATTCACGGACGCCATGGACCTGAACCTTCTCTTTGGTCCGTGTGGTACTCCTTAATCTCGTTCTCACCGTCCTATCTCAGTATCCGTCGATCTTGATAACTTTACAGCGCAATCACGTACACGTCTCGTCACGGCTGAGTGAAATGAATGTGGACGACACATCTAACATACAGTCCAGTGGTCGCAGAAGGGATGGACCCATCTACTATAACTTACTAATACCAGCGAGTCCATCGGACCGCCTCCGCATCGGTGTAGGCCATTCATTCATGCGGACTGCGTGGATTCGCTGCCACAGGGCGATGCCATCATTTCCGAGAAGTAAGTATGGCGAGAACCGATGACTAAAGTGATCAAGTATATACGAGTAGTAGGGTTGTACGTAGGTCTACTATATACTGTTTAATAACATAACCCATAATAATAGATACATAGAACGTCACTGCAATAGAAAGCGAGATGATGGATGTCCATTGAATGCGATCGTGATGGTAGTGCGAGAAAGCATGAGTGCGATGAAGGATGCAGTGCGTATGTACGTATAGATGGAATGATAATGTAAATAACTCATCGATAAAGACAGGCTGGGTCCATGAGCGTTCGCGAATAGAGTTACGTGAAGCATTGAGTAAGTGCGCAAAGGAGCGGCGTTGGGAATGAGTGGGCAGACGAATGGCTGAGCTTTTAGCAGGGCATCGACGTCCTGTGTCCGCGATCACATAGGCCCTCGGCCCGAGTAACGGCGTGGATCCTTTTGATCCTCTCGATGGTGCATGGATGGCGTGGGGGACGGGATCAGACGAGCAACCGGGTGCGGTAGCTCTCCAGGACGTCCTCCGTGGGGCTGTACGGCAGGATGGGCTCCATATGGCCCAGGGGACGGGCCGCTGGGGACGTGCGACGACGTAGGGTACGGCTCGCTCGTCGTCGGTGCTCCGGCTGCAGCTGCCTGACGAGAGCTCTGCCGCATCGCCTGACGTTTGTTTTGGAACCTGTGACACGCATGGCACCTCGATGAGTCGCGTTTTGCGTAAGAAGGAGCTGCCACTCACCAAATCTGTACACTCCTAGCAGACATATTCAACCTCTTCGCCAACTCCGCCCGCTCCTCAGTCGACGGAAATGCCGTACGGTTGTACGTCTCGTTGAGAACCTTCAGCTGCTCCGCATCGGCCCGCTTGCGCTTCTTCTTGATAGCTGGCTCCTGAACCGGCGGCTCCGGTGTGTACGAGACGGGGCCTCCCATTGGAGGGTTGCGAGGATACGGAGATGTACCGTGGATGGAGAGTCGCGTAGATGCGGTGCGGTCGACGGACATCGACGACCGCCGAGGCATCATGCTGGTGTCATAGCCTATATTCGAAGATATCGGCGGCGGAAGATTACGTGGATCGGGTGCCTGGGGGGCATAGAACGAACCGTGGCTCGGAGGTTGGTGGCCTTCAGCGTAAGGCGCATATCCTGAGGGATAGCCAGCAATGGGCGATCGGACGCTGGAACCTGGCATGAAGGCGCTCGACGCACCAGGATGATGTTGTCCGGGTTGCATATTAAGAGGGGGGAGTGTCCGCGAGTCATGCTGTTCTGGGAGCATGGACGATGATGGACGACCGGGGTAAGGAGCGAACTGGGCGGGGTATCTAGGATCATTAGGTGGGTATTGTGTTTGCTGTTGATATGTTGCTTCTATAGAAGCTCGGTCAATTACGTCTGTAGGTTAGAAGCAGATGTCTATGAAACTCACGTGGATTGATTGACCATCCCTGCTGGCCATAACCCGGCGGTACGCCGTATTCATTGCGGGTCTGATCTTGCTGTGAAAATTGAAATGAAGGGTCAGGGACTACATGTAGATCATAAGTCGAGAGCTTGTTCATACATGATTATTGGTGGAAAAGAACGGACCTGGAGAACGTGAGGCTCGAAACGGTAGATGAAGAGGAGGTAGTACACTTCGCCCACCAGGGAAGCGTCGCTGACGCTGAGTGTTGCCCGCTCCGCTAGGTGTGTTGGGCCGTGGTGTCCTCGAGAAGCAGCCGAAGGAAAAGTGGTCGTCTCCCGGGTTCGACATCGCCACTCTGAGCGAAACTTGGATATAATCGTCGGAAATTCGTGTTGTGTTCTCCGCGATTAAGTACTCGGAAGATGGGGCATGGGGCGACCCACGCATGGCCGTGCTCGGACAGCAAGTTGTTCGCGGTGGTGACGGTGATGTGAGAGGTAGCGATTGGTCTGGCTGACGACTAACACACGTCAGCTCGTGGACATGTACGAGCCGCAAAGAACACGCGACGGATGGAAGTTAGGGCAATGGGCACTTCGGCACGCGGCCTGCCCCTCGGAGGTAGAACTGGAATTGAGAGTACCTTGGAGACAGTGTGCCGACCGTCTCGAGAGGGTGTGACTGTTGTGTCGAGGATTGGGTTTGAAAATGAGGACGAGCTAGACAAGGAATTGCGAATCTCAGTTCCAAGGGCGCAGTCGGGTGACAACATCAGAGTTAAGTAGGAAAACTAGGGTCGTGTCGGCATACGCGTCCTTTATGGCGAGGCTGTATTTTACACGCAGACGTAGGAACGCGAATGCACTGAGGCTCCCGAAGGGTCCACTGGCACGATATCGCCTCGTGCCCACATGCCACCTGGTCTGTCGTCTTCAACGTGTGATCTCCACAGATGCCCCCGCCGCCGAGACACCTGGGATTGCTTCCTCCGGGTCCATCCGCCTCTACGATCCTTCGGAGACGGAGGACAAGTCTCTTTCCGGCCGGAAGTTCAACCGAGATTAAAGACTCGTCGCGGGACTCCCGGGATATCGTGGATCGGATCACATTGTCACGCCTGCGTACGATGGTGTGCGCGAAGGAGAGCCGATAACGGCAGCGATATAATAGGACGTTCGCGTCTGGCTTAGACTGAGAGCAGACTAGAACCTGGGTGTACGATTGACAACTGGATCTGATCGGGCTACAATCCTCGGTTCTGGCGAGGGAAACTGCCGTCCAGGTTCTGTCACGGCACAAGAGCGTCCGATGTGTAATTGTATACTGATTAGCGTTCTCGAACCATCACTTTTTGCAGCCTGGGGCTTGCGAAGTGGGGACTCACGAAGAATCACAGCATCCGCTACCGAGGTCAAAGTGGATGGACCGTTGGGGCAAGTGGTTTGAGTTGCCAAGCCGAAGGCATGCGTCCGCGGCAGCGCCGGACGTCAAGGTGCCCGAGAGATGTGCGGGGGGAAGCACGGACAACAAGTGTTGAAACTCGCGAATACAATGCGGGCGCCGGGAAAGGCACGCGGGCACCAGGCGGGCGGCTGGGAGGCACGGGATCATGTGACCGTGTCGCTGGACTGCCGCAATAGGGCGATAGAGCGATGATGCCGTTCTCGCGAAGTCGATCCGAGTCGGTGGCATACACTCCGAGCCTAGCACGGCGAGCCTCAGGCTGCTGCTCAGCGAACGCAACGGCGAGCACAATGGCTGCCCCGCCGCGACGTGCTCTCCCCACCCCCCCGGGGCCGCCTGGAAACGCGTACTACACGACTCTTCGCGAGGCTTCTCCCAGTCCCGCAAGGACGGATATTTATTCCTATGGGAATCCGTACAGTGCGCCATACCCCTATCCTAACTACATGCCCCAAAGCATGCCGTATCCAGACGAGCACCCAAGCATGCTGCTTGGTGGAACATTGCTTCACAGGGGCTTCTATGACCTCCTCTCCATGATTCCGACCGCGCCATCGCGGCTGTTTTGGCGCGACGAGGAAGAGCCGATTGCAGGCCCTAGGTACGAAGAGATAGCGTCCAAGGATACCCCAACTCCTCCCAAGCCAGTAGAGAGCTCAAGCACGCCAACACCGACACCTCCCACGAGTCCGACGAGGAATTTGAGGGGGCGCAAGATCAGCAAAGACATGGTGTCCAAGCCCGTCGGTTTCGTGTATGTCCGGGCTGTCTGTTTTGCTGGAGCTACTGCGTGTTCATCATGAGTAGTCACTTAGTACACGCATCCGATGCGGAGCAAGCCGAAGCCCTCTTGACGAGATGGGGTCCTGAAGGGCAAGGCAAAGTCGGAGGTTAGGCCTTGCATTTTGCGTTATACAGTCGCGACTAGGTGCTCAGTGATGTTGCTCTAGACCCGCGGTGGGCGGATCCAATCAAAGACCGGCTTCGACAAATGAACCAGGCTCGTGCGGTAAATGAGGTGGTTAATGGTTTGAAGCCCACGCAAAGCAGTATGATTAGACAAGGTGCGGTCGAACCGCCTCCGCTTCGTGTCGTGAACGGCATAAGCACTACTACGTCCTCGACAATCACCACTGCGGCTCGTGAGAATGTTTCCTTGTCCCCCGTGGTGCCTTCGGGCCTACCATCGACCATATCGCCCATACAGACTGTCGGACAGTGCGGCAACTCCACCATCCGATGGACCGCCGGTCTTCCAGCACATCAAGAGCACGAGCACGAAGACGTCCACGCATCAGATCCAGAGAGAGAACTTCCGGACGTACCTCAGGCGCCGGTCCGGAGACCCATCGTGCCATCTCTTGCAACCCTAGAGAAGGCGGTCTCTGCCAAGATTTACTTCGAGAATCTGTACTTCCCTTTGCTGCGTCATCCGCCTTCTCGAGAGCAGCGCAGGGTAGCTATGGAGAAAGACATGATGAATATGCAATTGAGCGAGGTCCAGAAAGATTATCTCAGGACTCGCTGGCGTCAAAACGAGACCGATTATTTGCGGGAGCGGCGCCGGAAGGTAGATGTCAGTGCCTTTGTCAAGCTCAAGACAATAGGACATGGTATCTCCTTTTTCTCTCGGCTCCCTAATTGGATACGGGCTCAACATTGTTATCTTCTAGGTGCTTTTGGAGTGGTCTCCTTGGTCCGGGAACGTTCCACGGGGCAGCTGTTCGCCATGAAGCAGGTGATCACGGCCATCATTTCGTTCTCCGCATATGAATGCCTAGGCGTCACTAACTCTTCGTTCCCCAGCTGCGCAAGACCGACATGCTACGTAAGGGTCAGGAAGGCCATGTTCGCGCGGAACGAGATCTCCTTAAGTCCGCGTCCCTCGTCAGTTCGCCTGGGGGCGCAGACTGGATTGTGAGGCTGCATTACAGCTTCCAGGATCGCGACCACCTTTATCTGGTGAGCCAATGCCGCAATTAATGACTCGGCGGGATATGAAGACTGCGGCAGCTGATTTCATAACGATTTCATATCGATAGGTGCTCGAGTACATGGGTGGAGGAGATCTTCTTAACCTACTGATTGAAAGGGACGTGTTCGAGGAAGACTTCACGCGGTTCTACGTCGCCGAGGTGCGCTTCGTTTCCATTGCATCGACCCGCCCGTATTTTCTGACTGACGGCCATACTAATTGCTTGAATTACGGTACGGCGCGTGGCCCCATCTGTTGTCTGCCACAGATGGTGTTGGCCATTGAGTCCTGTCACAAGCATGGATTTATTCACCGGGACATAAAGCCGGACGTAAGCGCCCCAGAAAAAAATGTCACGAAGGCGTACTGACGGAGTTTTCCCGCCCTTCATTTCGGCGTCGCCGACCGCCCTCATCTCCACTAGAACTTTCTGTTCGATCCGAACGGGCACATCAAGCTCAGTGACTTCGGCCTTGCGTGAGTAACTGCATTCCTATTCCACTCGAGGTCGGCCGCGTGCCATCCGTCGACCCCCGCTTACATCCCGTTCATCACACTAGCACGGATCTCCATTGGGCGCATGATACCTCGTGTCAGTAAATGTGCCATGCGCGTGCTGCGCTCCAGCAGTTTTCCTGATCCACCGTCTCCTGCCACAGACTACGAGCAGCAACGCCTCCATTTGCTACACAAACATGGAATCGATCTCGAGGACAGCTTCGGGCCCTCTGACGGCACGCGAACGAAGCGCCTTGACCGCAAGGAAGTCGAGCGGCTCATGGGTGGCGGTGACGGCCAGGGTGGCTTATTCACCTGGAGGGAGCGTAACAGGAGGAAGGTGCGCGTCCATGTTGCTGTGCCACAATTTTCGGGGTAGTCTGAGCCGCGTCTCACATATTGTGCCCGCAGCTGGCATATTCCGTGTAGGTCATCACTCGAGTTGACAATGACTCGGGCACTGAGAAACGTTTTGCGACAGGTGTGGCACAAACTCGTACAGTATGCATGATTCCATACGATGCGCGCCAACGAACCCTGACATTCGCTATTCTTCTCTGTCAGTGTCGCCGGAGGTTATCAGGGGACACGGTTACACCTATTCGTGCGATTGGTGGAGCTTGGGCGTAATTATGTTCGAGTGCCTCTACGGGTAAGCTCGCTTTCGGCATACCTGCCAACGTCAACCGACAGTTTGTCCTGCTCAGGTTCCCCCCTTTCGTCAGTAATTCGGTCAGTCTGACAGGGCCATGCTGCTTCTCGCTTTTTTCTGCTTTCCCCCTCCGATTTCACTGACAAGATATGTTATTTCAGCGGCACGTCACACGACAGAAGATTTTGAATTGGAAACAGTCTCTTCGCTTCCCGTCGCGGCCTCACGTCTCCCATGAAGGTGTCAACTTGATGGAGCTGCTTTTGTGCGAGCCTGAAGACCGCCTCGGATCACAGGCGTCGTCATCAGTCAGTAGGCCGAATTCTATGGTCATGCAAGCGAGAAGGAGCGGTTTCATCTCCATCACTGGTGCTGCGGGCAGTGTCGACGGCGCACACCTAATCAAGGTATATTGCTACGACTGCAAATGCTGCTTGACAGAAACCTGACTACTGTATGATGCACCAGGCGCACCCGTGGTTCCGTGGTATTGATTGGGAGAATATTCACCGATACCCGGCTCCGTACCGCCCTGAACTCCGTCATCCAGAGGATACACGCCACTTTGACGATGACATCCCGCCCGAGGTGAGGCACACCTCAGTGTATATCTTACGACATAAGCCTCACTGCTGCTGTACAGCCTCTCGCGCCGGCGAACGGTGCAGCTGTGGATGCCACGCGTGACCCGTTACTTCGGGACAGAGTGCACGGTCAAGAGATTCTCGAGGTGCGGAAAGCTCTGGCCTTCGCTGGATTTACGCACAAGAGCCCCCGGGTCATCAGTTATGTAAGAGCCGACAAGGCCTTCGACCCGGAGCCTGACACGTACGGGCACGAGGAGACGGAGCGTGGCCGCTCAGCAGTGCGAGAGGATCGGGACATTGGAAAAGGAAGAGCAATCTCTATGTAATGTTTCGATCATGGCTGTACTATCTTGGACTTCATTCGCCACGACCCTGCCACGAGTTTGCCAGCATACCGTTACTAACCGCCGTTACAACTAATCCTCACTCCTGGAACGCTTACACCGTATCCAGTCGATACGTATTTACGATCTCAGCATCTATACATGTATCTTGTACTTCTCTCCAGCGTCAGCCAGAAATATTAACTATACCTCTCTCGTTCGATCGAGATTTCAGTGGACGCCCGCCAGCGATCAGCTCATGGAAACCGCGCCGATCATGACCCTAGCACGTCGATACCTGGTGGTTTCGACCACACACACTCAAAGTTTGCAGATCGCACAAACACCGGGCTACACGCAAAATAACGTAAGTGCATAGCATCAGTAACTTGCATTCGAGAATAGATCCTAAGGCCCGCGGCCAGGGATCTGCGTGCGTCAAAAATGCCTACTGCCTCGCGAGAGTTGATTGCTGCTGAGAAAGACAGCAGATCCAGTCTCACGATCACGGAAGTTGCCAACAAGTCCGAAGATCGTTCATGGACGAAAGGATCTGCGGGCTCGCAGTGGTCCTCAACAACTGAGCATCATGGGTACGGCGGTGGCGAATATCGTGACCGACCAGTGAACGCCGCAAACACATGTCCCTGCGATCACCGGTGTTGACGTCCACCGTGTCTTACCAACGACTCGTACGCGGCATAAGAGCTCCCAGAATATAGGCCGCGAAGCTGGTCTGCATCTGGCGCGCATTGCACACCCAAGACACGTTGCACCCGGATGCAGCAGTAAGGGCACCAGTTGAAGGTCAATGTCCGCGGGATGAAAGCATGTGGGCATGCTGCGCGGAGCGTGCGGATTTGGCTTTACGTCGAAGGCGGTAAACAATCGAGCGGTTCCGTGTGTCCTCCGCGATGTTGTTGTATATATGATCGATCCCAAGTCTAAAGTCAAAAACCGTTCATTTATCAGAAGGACCATTTGTAGAGATCTCGAAAGGCGGAATGTTCTGTACAACGGCTCTGTTTCGTCGCCTTGGTACGATACCCTCTCACATAAGCGCCTCGGCCGTAGAATGACGTTGCCACAGCGAGGAGAGCGTGGCCATCACTGATTCAGAGAGTGAGTCAGTCCGATGACATGCGCTCACTACGGGATGGAGCGACCCTGACGAAGCACCAAAAGCCCGCACATTACCCGGGCCGCATGCGGTGAGGCATCGATGATGGTGGCGTTGCGTTAGGGAAGACCACGGCCTCGTTCCCTGTTCTACGAAGCCACAAGGCACTAGCGGCTTCTTACCGACAAAGGCAGGAGCTGGGATTGGCTTTTCGATAATGGTGGATCCTCCGCGACCGAAGTGGATGTGCCCTCAGAGTCTTGTTCGCGTGTATCAAGGGCTCCGGATGTGTCTTGTACGTGTTTCCAGCCCGAGACAGCGGATCGGGGAGAGCATGTAGTACCACTGGCCAGTGCTCTGTGGGTGCCACAGTGGAGCTTGACATAGAACCATGAGCTAATAGGTGCGTGGAGTTCTCGTCCTGCGTATCATAGAACATGTCTTTAGGGGCAGCAGCATGGCTATACGAAGAGCGATAGCCATTTTCTATGACGGTCGCAGTCAAGTTCGAGCTGCAATTAAACCGAGCCGTCGCCGGTTAGTTACCGCAGATCCCAATCTCGGCAGTTCCCGCAACGGAAGCGCTACATCGGCCTAGGATCTCAGCCACTCCCGGTTCAACGGAACTTATCGGCGCGGCCGTTCTACTACTGATACTTCGATTCGACACAAAGAGTGTAGCAAATCGAGGAGTTGTGTTCCCGAAAGTCGAGCGTGTCGTACTAGGCTAGCGACCTGTGTAAATTGCCATATGTGGTCCGGAACCTTAGGCCCGACACGTTCCGATACATGGTAGCTACTCGTGAGTGCATGCAGGATAGACTCGATGAGTGGAGCAACTCACATACCAGGAGAATACAGGGGCACAAGACCTTCATTACTGCGGTCGTGCAGGTGATAAGTTTCTACATTATGAGCCGTATATTGTATCATGTAATGCCTGGCTGACCCTAATCGTACACGCTACTACACTCGTGCTATGAGCTAGCAAGCATCATGCAGTGCCATTACGAATATTATCGTATTTGCTCCCCTCGTACGTCAGCCAGTTCGGGCTCTGGTCCAGCGCACCCATCGCCTCTTTCACGACAGCGACCAGACTCCGGCCAGGCTGCGGGTCCTTCCCAGGGCCACCCTCCATGCCGTCGCGTGGCGTCCCCTTGTCGCCGCTGAGCTCCCAGAACATGCTCCCGCCTAGACCCTCCCGTGCGATCCATTCGCCCTTCCACCGCCCGACTTCCTCGGAGTCGAAGCTGATCATTTCCTTACTCTGGTAATTATACGACCAACTGGCGACGGCTTCTTGATCGCGGAGAAGGTACGAACCGGGCGGGGGCAGTGCGCGGTAGTCGTACACGCCTTGTTCCCAGCTGCCCTGGCCTATTCCGTGGAAAGGCGAGCCTGGACCCTCGGTATTCATGAAGCTCCGCCCGTAGAGAGGGATGCCCAGAACAATCTTGCTCCGGGGCACACCCCGGTTGACGTACCACTGAACTGCCTGCGAAGCGTTAATGGGACCTCCGAAGAGGTTAGCCTGGTGGTTGGCGGTCTGGTCCCACGATCCAGCTACGCAATGTTTCATCTGTGTCAGAATAAGTCGCCACATCTCGATCCAACGCACTCACAAAAGTCGTATGCCATCATGTTCCAAAAATCGAGAACTTGGTCCATTTCGCGAACATGCAGCTTCTGGTAGTTATCCGGCCCACAAGGCGCTGCAATCTCGAAGGCAGTCAGTTGAAACGAAGATGTTATTATCAACAGGGGAGCCAGACTTACTGTCAGAAGGAATCTGTGGTTTATGCCTTTGCGAGCAGCATGAGCGTCTAAACCAGCCCTCAGCTCTCTGAGAAGCTCCAAGTAGCCTCGAGCCTGGGCGTCGTTCTGCGGATACTCATAGTCTACGTCTAGACCGTCTAGACCGTTGTCCTCAAGGAGGCGTATAGCTGATGCTACAAATTTCGCTCGCAGAGGCGGGGAGACAACGATCGGATGGATCGTCGGAGAATATGTCCATCCACCGATGGACAGGATAACCTTGAGGTGTCTGTGCTCCTTCTTGAGCTTGTATAGGGCCTTGAAGTTACCGTAGAGATTGGTTCCGACATCATTCCATGAATCACCCGGATAGTGGATCTCCTGGTCTGCCCATGTGTCGGACAAGAAGACCTCGCCCGTGTCCGCCTTGATGTTTGCGAAGGCGTAGAGGATGTGGCTGGTCGCACGTGAGATGCAGTCTAGCAGACCTTGGCCTGACTCACGTTAAGTTCTCAACTGGTATTAAGGATGGCGGATATTTTCTGCCATAGATGCCCCTGCGCATCTCTCAGACGTACGTCATGGGCCAATTGAATCCACGCACCAGTTCACAAAACTGGCGGAGTACGGTGGTTAGTCAAGCTAACTCACTGCAGGAACACCTTGTACACACTATCCCACGCTATACTTTCCGTGCTCAGTCATATTTTTATCTGGCAGAGTTGTGTTCTGCGAGTCTTCCGCGGGTAATCCGACTTCTGCGTCGGCCTCTGGTCCCGGTGGCGCCTGTAGCTCTCCCAGGTGGTTGGTCCACTCGTTTGCTTTCAAGATGGCTAGGATGACGATAGCAGCGGTTGCTGCAAACAACAGGGTCCTGCAGATCGTTCGGAAACGAGGCGGCGTCCTGGTCGCTGAATCGTCCGACGGTGTATTGGGACCGGAAGGGATTGGCTCGTAAGACGAAGACTCTGGCATCGCCGCAGTATAGCCCCCGGACACGGAAGGCAAGTGCAAGACGCGGTCCGGGCTGCGCGCGGCTTGCCGGGCATTCGCAGCACGTGAGACACGCGTCCCTGCAATTGGCGCGGTGGCCACAGATGATAGATCTGGACAAACGCGCAGATCCCTTAGATCCGGCCCACTGAGACTGCTTGTCGTCCCTCTACGCATGCAACGCGGTCTCCGCCTCCTTGCAATGAGGCCCAGCACCAGAAACATCACGGTCGACCGAGATGCACCTAAGTCAGTGCTCGTCCCAAATCTGTCCTTAGGGGAATACCATAGCACGGTCAGCGGCCCTCGTATTCCCCACGACAGCCCCGCAATAACGCTCGCGAACACGTTGGGGGACGCATAGCAAAGTACAGGCAAGACACGATGGATGTACAGCGCGCAAGCAGTACGCGGTTGTACCTAAAAATCCACCGCCCACTGGCAGGCGTCGCATTTCACACCAGGGGCCGAGCGTGCAGGCGGCCGCGCCCCCGTGAATCTTGTCGGCAACCGTCAGGGAGGGGGCACCCGACTAACAACACAGCATCGACAGCTTGCTCTGAATTGTCGCATCTGGATCCCGTCCCCCGTCGGTTGCCGATGTAACCGGCCCTTCACCTTTACTGCAATCCGCACCAAGAGCTTGAATCAGCACCGTAAGAGGGCGTTCAACGCATGATTGACTGATCGACATGAAGCTGTCTGTCGGCGAGTGGTGTGGCCTCAGGACGAAATGCGTGCATCTTGTGAACCCGTGTAGGCTCGGGCCCGATATAGGACTGCAAGAACCAGAGTCTCTTTCTCGACCGCGCGTAGGCCGGTGCTTCTTCCCTGCACTCAATGTTCGTGACGTCAATGTCGTACGTGGGCGGGCTTGAGTATACGCATGCATGAATAGCGCAAGCCCCTTCACGCCTTACATTGGCAGTCTTCCTCCTGACAAGAGATGAAACTTGCTGCCGGTGCCAAGGTGACTCTGACCTGCTGTGCCTGCCCTACACCAGTACAGAGGAGTAAGATTTTAGACATGCTAGGCGTCCATGCAGCTATGCACCGCCAGCAATACGTATAGGGGACATACGCACCGCATAGTGCACCCCCGAAAGCAACTGCGCCACAGCGCAGACAATGCCGGGGCAAACTCTGCCCACAACGCGGAGGGCGTTCGTCATCTGGTCCTGCAAAACGGTGAACACTGAAACAGGGTGGAAGGCTAGGGTCGAGTCCAACGGCAAGCCGCGTCGCGCAGCCGTTCGCTTGTACAGGAGTCAGGACCGGACGGCAATTGCACTGCGCAAGTTGGGGTTCCGAGGCATAACAGCTGTTCTACAATGATGCAACTGGCGACGTACGATAACGATACAGAACGGATTCTTCATCATCCACCCTTGACGACTTCGCGCCATAACGGTGTCAGAGCTTGTGCTACAGTATTCGATGCCACTTCCAGGCAGCTGCGAGTCTCCTCATCAGTTACGCTCCGCAGAATCCCTCTTGCCCTCCAGCGGTCCGGGTGAAAGCGCCTGTGGCTCTCCTGTATGAAGGCCTTGTAGTCCTGGGATCGCATGTAGGACTGGACGGCCCTGAAGAAAGCCTCGACGGCGTTCCAGTCGATGTCCTCCACGACAAGCATTGTGGGTGACTGCAAGACAGGCCACGGGATCGTATCGAACGTGACGGGGTTGTCCTCCGAAAACTTGGCGTTGTCGAACACCTCGCTGAGCAGCTTGTAGCGCTCCAGCGCGCGCTGCGTCGTCCACGGCCCGTGCGACCACCGCTGTTGCTGTTGCTGCCTCCGCCACTGTTCCTGCTCCCGTTCGATCTTCTCCTTTGCAAGCCTCGCCCTGCGCTCCGCCTCTGCTCGTTCGGCTTGCTGCCGGCGCAAACGCTCCTCCGCCTCTCTGGCCTGCCGCTGTGCCTCTCTCTGCACCCGCCGTTGCTCTTCTTCCACGCGCTCAGCTTTCATACGCCTGCGGGCAGCCTCTTCCCAAAGGGGCTTGTCCCTCTCGAGTTCCGCTAGCTTGCGACGGGACTCTTCGATCGTGGCTTGGCGCTGCGCCTCCTCATCGAGGGAATTGTCATTCTCGGGCTGCGGGGCTTGTTCAGGTGGTTGCGGTGGTTGCTCGGGTCCTGGAGGATGGCTCAGCGAATTACCTCTAGTGTGTGAAAACGTTCGTACCACGTGCGGCCCTCCCGTTTCTGACTTCTTCTGGTATATCGGTCATGACGTCCTGCAAGAATTGGCCGTGCCACGCTGCTCTTCTGGTGCAGAAGCGTGCCTTGAAATTCTCCGCCCTGCGCCTTTCTCGTTCAGACCGCTTAGATCCAAGTTCTTGTTTCGTGGATCCAGGCGAAAGCGTGCGATGCCGTTTCCTCGCTCTTGTCTCAGTGTAGTCGGGAGAGTCGGTGGGGGAGCCTGACTTGTCGGGAGTTCGTGCTCGGGGCTCAGGAGAAACTGACAATGCAATGAGAATTGACGAGGCGATGTAGTGACTGAGTATCTTACTCTTCCTTTTTGCTGTATTTGAGGAGGGGACAGGACCCGGGTGGCCGTTTAGATCGTCGGTGGTCAAGTCCACCATGTCTACTTCTTGTACATCGCCGTAGAAAGTGGTTGTGGGCTTGGTACGGAAAGCTAGTTTGTCTCGCCGCGATTGACGTTGTGATTCAGTCTCTCTAGTCCTTCTCCTTGGCCCGGCTCTACTCGTTGATCTCTGGGCGCTGGACACTCTGGAGCTTCCCCTTGAAGAATTACCCAAGAGATCTTCCACCTCCTCTTCCTCTGGTCCGTCATCGAAGACGGGGATGGGATGCGTAGGGTCGTTTCCAAGTTCACGCATAGCATCCTCGTCCGGAGCGACTGAGCGGAACCTCTTGCGACCATTTGGCTGCGCCTCCTCGTCAGATGGTGTCGAGAGCCGGCGTTTCGATCGGTACGCAGGATGTGCACCGTCCACATTGCGGCGCTCAGATTCGTACACTGTCGCACGTTCCTTACCCTTCTTGCGGGTGACGGTGGGTATCTCTGGTGGTCCCGGAACGAAACACTCGTATTCTGTGGAATCGAGCTTGTATATGTCCCACTGGTCCTGCGAGCAATGTACGACCTCCCTACACCAATACACACTGTTGACGATCAGTTATCACACCAACTCGAATGTAATCTTACCCGCAAATATTGACTAGCCTCGGCCAGTTCCCTTCGCTGTCCACTCCATGCCCCAAGCGAGCGCGGGGTACGAAACGCCACAAACTCGTGCCCTCGGGTCCGGGGGTTGTCTCTATCACGATCCGCTTCGGGCGTGTCGGCTCCTCTTTCAAGGATAGGTTCTCAAGATTTTGTGTTCTCGGTGTCGCGGTGAGAGGATGAAAGGAGGCGAACGAGAATGTCGACCCCGATACGCGATGGAGGCGCGCTGGTTGTGCTGGATCGAGAACGCCTGGGGTCATGCCGTGAATTGAGCGAAAAGGAGGCTGGTTCGTCATTATACAAGGTTTGGAGTAAATCAATGTCGTCAGATGCGTCAATACAGATTGTAAGTGAGGGGCCTCGCCGCGACCGTCGCGGTAGAAGGAGGACAGACTCTGAGTTGAGAATCGCGTGCGGGGCGCAATCATGCGAGATCACGTGGCCATGTTCGACACACTGGCAGTTGCACAGTACTAGTGGTTGTTCCTCAATCACCCCATTCTTCTCGGGGATTTTTTCACTTGCGGCAGCTTGCGGTACAGACGCTTATAGTCATCATTGTAACATATGCAGACGTATCGAATTTGTTCACTCACGAATTTGCTCAGGCATCATCGACATTCGGCAAGCGCCGATGACTAGCGGGTACCGGCTGTGGCGTTAGTAGAGCTCGAGCAGTCAATCGACGTATTCCACTGTACTGTCTTCCCCCTGTGGCCTGTCCTGACGTGGGTTAATGTAAACGATCTACTGGTGCGTAAAAACAACGGCTAGCTAAGCAGTATTTTGATTGAAGGTCTGTGCTATGCTGCAAGACACGGAAGCCGAGTGTACGTTGTCGACGGAACGCGAACGGCGGCCGGAACATACCCGCACCTTCATTCCAGTGATTCTACGAGTCATTGAGAGTCAGGGCATTGTCCGTCCTTTGACTCGTTCCCTCTCGCACCTATTTAAGTCGATCGTAATTCAAGACTAGCGTATTCCAGGGAACTTCCTACCGACGTCATCTTCGGGTCGTGTCAAGGATGACGACCAAGACTAGTCTACGCAACTTCCAATCCGAAATTGAGAAAATAAGCTACCGAGAGATTGCCCGACAAAGAGACCAAGCTGCTGCCGCGGAACAAGCGAAAGAGAAGGAGGCCACTGGCAAGAAGTCCACAGCCCGTGCTGCAGTTGAAGCTGCGAAAGCAGAGAGCAGAGCTGATCTGCAATTAAAGGATCCCGGGGAACTGTCGGATGTAGACGAGCAGATCCAGGTACGCCATGCTTTAATCACAAAGCTTAGTCTCATGGATCGTCTGTATGTCCTAGTTACTACTGTTGTCTGCTACCTCAGCTGACCACGACAAGGCACGCGATATCATTGCGTCGATATTGACCAGACATAGAGGAGAATACATACTGCGGTTAGGTGCCCATCCGTCGCACTCCCGATTATTCTCAAAGACACCGGGGTCACTTGAGGATTCCGAAGGATGGCGTGGCTCAGCCCGAACTGCAGAGGAGATTGATGCCCTTCAGCGCAAAGTGAACGACATTGTGACAGATATCGGAGGCGTGGTACGTATATATTCTATGGCATCGTTAGCCACCCTGTCTGTACGAGCCCGTGATCCGCCAGACCACTGTACTGTTCCACACAAGAACAGACCACCCAAGAGCAACCCTACTGTTACGATTACCCCCCGAGGACGTCTCCGTCACCCCGGAGGTCAGGTGCGCCGTTGTTGGGAATGTCGACAGTGGCAAGTCGACCACATTAGGTGTTCTGACGCGAGGTGAATACATGCATGTGCACCACTACTGCGATGCTTGCTGACATGGGTACAGGTGCGCTCGACGACGGCAGAGGGCGAGCCCGCGTAAGTTTATTTCGACACAAACATGAGGTAGAGAGCGGGCGAACGTCGAGTGTAGGCATGGAGGTAAGACGCATCGTGGTATTGAACCAGTGTCTTGTTTAACTCGCACACAGATTCTGGGCTTTGGGCCTTCGGGCGCGCCAATATTACCATCGACCGCTCACTTGAACGACGCCGACGTGATCAGGCGCGAGAAGATGGGCTGGGAAGAGATTTCTGCAAAGGCGGCCAAGATTGTGTCCTTCATTGGTAAGCACGGAGAAACTGAGTATATGCGCCTTACTGACTAGGCGAGCCAAGACCTCGCCGGCCACGAGCGATATTTGAAAACCACTCTTTATGGCCTGACTTCGGGTGCACCGTCTTGCGTGATCCTCATCGTGGGAGGTAACGCAGGACTTATCGGTATGTCGAAGGAGCATCTCGCAATAGCACTCGCCTTGAGCGTCCCCGTCGTCGTTTGCGTAACCAAAGTAAGGCGTGCATATAGCCACCCCGAAGAGAGCTTGACAGAGGACAGATTGACATGACACCGCCAAATGTTTTGGCGAAGACCATCGAGCAAGTGACTAAGATCATGCAGAGCCCTGGATGTCGGTGAGCACATTACCTCTCTCGAGTCCACCCGCAAGCGCGTAATCAAATTCGTGCAGAAAAACAACAGTCTTTGTACAGTCCACTGAGACCGCAGTCGAGTTATCTCAGGTATTCGCTGCTGAGCGGTACGCGTTCCTGACGCAATCTCCGTCGTTGTAGCTAACATCAAATTAAGATTATGTCCCGTCTTCCAATTATCCAATGTCACAGGCGCGGGCCTTGACCACGTAAGTGCCAATATCTCTGGCTCACAAGCATAGTAATTCTGACGGCCGGCAGTTACGAACGTTTCTAAATCTTTTGCCTGCCAGCGAGAGGGACACGGAGAAGTTTGCCGCAGACCAGCCATTAGAGGTACTGTGTCCTACTTGTCACCGTTGACGTCGATTGACACTCGCGATCCCCAAGTACTCTGTGACGGAGATCTGGTAAGGACATGGGCATCCTCAATACATAGCATTACTGACAGAAACGCCACGAAGGTCGGTTCCATACGTCGGTACTGTTGTCGACGGCATCCTGAACAGCGGCACCATTAAGACCGGCGACTCAGTGCTAATCGGCCCGGATGCGAACGGTAACTACCAGAGCACTGTCGTCAAGTCAATACAACGGAAAAGGTAGGCAAGATCGCCTCTATTGGCAGATGCTTCCATGCCAAGAAATTCTGCCTCTCCAGAGCCCCGGTAACCAGTGCGGAAGCTGGCCAATGCGTGTCGCTCGCTCTGAAGCGAGTTCGAAAGTCTGCCGTACGGAAAGGCATGGTGCTCGTGCACAAGAGCGAGACGCCCCCCAAAGGTGGGGTTTCCCCCGCTCCGTGATGAAATGCAGCTGTGTTCATTTCCGCTTTGCAGCCGTGCGGCAATTCGAGGGACAGGTTCTTATCCTATAGTGAGTGATTAGCACTGCCATCTCCAGCCGCGGACCATAGACACATAACGCCGCCAGCCACAACACGACGTTGCAGAAGAACTACCAGGTGCGCCACTCTATGACCGTTCGCTGTGACCGGTGATTACTCACACCGAATCTTTATGAAGGCGATGCTTCATTGCGGAGTGCGTAATCTTCTGCCCTTCTCCCGGAGATTTGTCTGAGGCCTCTCTTCGCCCCGTTCGCGGCGCGCAGGCAGTAAGGCAGACCGTGCGCATAGTGAACATGGACCACCCTCAAGGCGTTCTTCGCACGGGCGACCGTGCTACGGTAACTTTCGAGTTCATATCGCACCCGGAATTCGTCAAGGAAGGCATGAAACTCCTCTTCCGGGAGGGGAAGACGAAGGTACGTCTGGCGCTCGACGTCCCGCGAGGCCTGCTCGAGCTGACGTGCCAACAAGGGTCTCGGCGTCATCACACGATTATTATAACCTTGTAACCATGGTGCTGCGCAGATAGCGCGGATATGACTTTACTGTTGTACATGTAGATGAGGGCAATACGCGTTACGCTGCCAAATCTCTACCGTCTTCTTTCTTCTACAGACAGACCCGCTGCGGTGCTTTGCGTATACCTACTTCCCGTGTAAACTCTACGTTGTATGAACAGCGAAAACTCCCAGCAAATTTCACCATAAACATAGTCAGAGCTGCCACTTCCTGCGTCCGCCTCTCCGCGAGGCGCTGCCACCGGGGCCCGGGCTAGAGGATGCAGAAAAGGACATGGGGGATACCCGCTCCCCCTCTAGTTCGAGTTCATGTGCACGCACGGCTGCCTCGAGTTCACCCTCGCCGGCAATGCGGCCCTGCGCTTCACTGAACTGTTCGTAGAGTGAGCGCTTCGGGTCGTAAGTGTACCGGAATGATTGGGCTGGTTCGCCGGTAACCATGGTGGTCGGTTCAAGGCCTTGCCGTTCACGCTTAAGATCGCGTTCGAGGGCATCGAGGAAAAGTCGGTCGTGGGGCACGGAGAACCTGTAAAGAGTGAGAAATGTGGGAGGCAGGACGCGGATGAGATAATCGTACCAGTAGAATACTTTCTGCTTTTTCTGCGTACGGATGCACTGGTATTTGAACAAGAGTTCAAGGAACGGTGACTAGCCTCGCGAATTTAGTTTCTGTGCGGTAGGAAGGGTGATGGATCCCATACTCACCTTTGGCTCCTCAAGACACGCATCCACACCGGGCTTTAAATTCCTCAGGTCACTGAACACGCCCTCCTCAAACTTCTTCATGTTGCGCACGGGCCTGCCGAATGCTTCGAAGCGAAACACGAGGGCGCGCACAATGTCTGTGCCCGTGATGTGGTACAGCCCGTCCCAAAGCACGCAGCTGACGTACTCCATATTTGGTAGCAGAAAGCGGTTCAATGCTGGGTGTGACATCGGGTCGTCGCCGGGGGTATTGGTGGTGTGCGAAGATGAAGGAGAGTGGGTCCATCGCGCAGGGGCAGTGGCGAGGAAGAACTTGAGGCGGTTGAGGTGCTCGAGCAGCTCGCGCTCGTGAAAGGTGAGAGGGCGACTGAGTGCGCTCTCAAGAGTGGGGTCATAGTTCATCGCCACAGAGGTGCGGTCGCGCTGCGTCCGGCCTGCGTACACAGCCATGTCCATGTCCCCAGAGTCGTCTAACTCATCCTCCTCTTCAGTCTCTGCGTCTACGTCCTCGTCGCCATGGTAATACCGCTCTGCGTCCGGCGTCACCTCGAGTGCTTCGCGAGAACTGAGATAGCGTATTCGGTGCTGGTCTTGTTCGGGCGCGTAGGAGATGACAGAAGCATGGAAGGTGCGTGGGTGCGATGACAGCGAGGGCAGACGGGAATGGATCGGCGGCGGCCTGTGGGGATATGGTGCACTCTCGTACCGGTCTAGGGTGTCCATGAGAAAGAAGGAGAGAAAGGCATCATAAGAAGAATAGCTGACCTGGTGCTTACCTCTGGCAGGGTTGATGGTCCCGTACCGCATCCGAATCAAATATACGGAAGACGTGATAATTCGGGTACCAAGGCCGCGAGGGAGAGCGAGCGTCTCCCTTCACGAGTACTGTTAAACATCGTAGATAGTCCTTAGTTATGCATACCTTCAGCGCACAAATGTCCACCAGTCGTCCGCCAGAGCTTGAGACTACGATAGAGTGCTGTACCTGGGGCGTGACAAAGGACGCGATGGGAGAATCAAACGAGAATGGGGATATTCCCATGGCCAGAAGGTAGCTACATACAGTAAAGGAAAACGTGGTTTTCTGTTGTGGAAAGCGCTGCCAAACAGGCAACTGTTGTCCATCTCAGTCTAGTGGGCGCTCGCCCTTCAACTACAGCAGTTCATCAGGATCTCACTGTTAATGAACCGTAGTCGGGTTGTGGTCAGCATAAATCACGTTTAGCGGCCCTTGACTGGCTAGCGGGTGCGAACTTGATGCAAGCTCATTGCAGCATGGTCGCGCATTACTGACCACCGGCATTGGCGTACCTGTTCTCGCGCCGATCACTGCGCCCATAAGTATGTACACTGTGCAGTGATAGAATGAGAAGTCACGCTTCAGGCTCTGATTATGACTCCATCTGTCACTATATGCAGTCTAGAGTTACTTCCTTAGAATCCTTACCTCCGAACTCGAGCGACATAAAGTTCCATCGCTGGCGTGCAGTGCAGGCAGAGTTGGACGCTCCGGTGGATGCAGGGACGGCATTGTCATCTACAGTTCAGTATTTTCTTTCTGCCTTTGAAAAATCGAGAGAAGGAGGCAAGGGGATATAAGTAAGAACAAGGAGGCCGAGGACACGGCTGCGCTCTGTTTCCGCCGCGCGAGCAAAAGGCGAATTTGACCAGGACATCAAATTCACACGTGGCGACACTTCGGCACCCCCTCGGCATCGCACACATATTCGGTCGGCTGCGCGAGCTCGCTTTGCAGCTTCGAGCTCAGCTCCTCCGCCAGTTCTGACCACCATCTCTCACTCCAGTTGCCGTTCAGCTTGGTCCGCTTAGATAGAATTAAGCTCCGCGGGCTACGAGAACACGAGATTGTGAGGCGGTGCCGGCGGTAGAACGTGATCAGAACCTGGGTAAGCAGCTGCACACATCCATACTCACCGTCTCACTGGACCTCATCCGCAATCCCAGTTCTCAACTCACGTCACCCGGTGGGCTGTCCGAAGCCACAGAACAGATCTCCCACCTGGAATCCAGGTAAGAGTGGTCTTTGACCACGCTCGATGTCATCGATTGAACCTTCGCCTCGTTGGTGTCTTCCGCAGAGAAGCGCGCAGGCTCATAGGCTCCATCGCCCCTCCGTCGCAATCCTGAGGGGTGGGCCCTCATCTCTGAGGACTCCACGATGTCCATGATGGCTGCTGCAGCCTCTGCTTTCGACGAGCATTTGCGGCGGGTCCAGTCCACCGGCGACCTCCCCAATCCTGTCCCACCCATACGCTCGAGCCCTCATGGCAGCTTGCGACGCTCGGAAGGCGTGATTCGACTCCAGCGGCCGGAGCCTCTACGTTTGCCTGCGCGGGATCGCGTCCAGCACTCCTCCTTTGACTCTCTCGAGGCCGTGCTTGCACAAATCAACAACCCACCCCCGCGCTCGCCACGACAGCATACACCCAGACGGCCGCAGCAGCGGCGAGATGAAGACACACCCACCCTGCTAGACAAGCTTCTGATGGCGAGTGGCCTCTCAGGTGCCGACGCGAAAGCACGGAGAGAGCTGATCTCGTTCGTGTGGAGCGTCGGATTCGCCATAATACAGGTGCATACATACCCGGTCCCCCCGAAGTGATTAATTGAACCTGTTCAAATGTTTCAGTATATCGTCATCATCACGCTGCTAGCATACTCTTCTCATCATGAGAGTCCAACGGAGCCCGGCCTCAGTGAATGGGATGCCTGCGACCGGCCTTTAGGTGTGTGGAACTCGATCTGGTTGATCCGAGTAGCTCTTGGCTTGCTCTTGTCAATATGGGGATATCGGCGTGATAGAACTGCACGCTTGATGTGAGTACGTCGTCTGTCCCCGAGTATAGGCTGACTGGTGCGTTTGCTAGACGTGAACGCAGGGAAAGAAATGAAGACCACGAAAGCCCGCGAATTCCGACGTTAAACCCGCATCGCTACCCTCGCGACCGAGATATGCGATCGAGCCAGACGTGGGCAAACGACGAGTATCTGGACAGGAGGGATGGTACACCCGACCCGAGGGGATCGCATCTGTATTCTCGGTACGTATATCTTCCGAAGCCTTCTTAGACACCATACTTATATTGTTACTTAGACTCGGCCTCCTTTCTACGTTCATGTCACTTGCCTGGTTCCTTACCGCACACATCCTGGAATATACATCCGTCAATGACTGTCGTCATACCTCGCCGCACCTCTGGTGGACTACGTTCGGGATCCTGTGTATCCTTTACCTCATGATTCTCGAGATCTTCCTGCTCGGACTGCTTGTGTTCGTGTTTGGCCCAGTTCTCTACGTAAGTCATCCGGGACACACTAATCATTCAGATGCCTGCTTAACAACCATGCACAGCTCCTCTGGAACATCGTTTTGCTCTGTCTTGGCCGTCATCCAATCCAGAATCCGCACCAGATCAAGCCGGAAATAGGGAAGCTTCCGAAGCAGGTCGTCCACCAGATTCCGCTTGTGCTCTACATCCCCCCGCCGCCGGACGAGCCCATTTCACCAGCCAAGTCGAATTTTCCGGTCGTAGCATCGCCTATCTACAACTACCCACCGAGCCGCAAATCGTCAGCACGTCATCCAAAGAGGCGCTTCGCGTTCTTCCGCAGGCGCGGAAAGGCGGTGCAGAGCGGCAGTACCAGTGAGAAGAGCAAATCCAAGGAGAAGAAAGGAGGGCAGGAGAGGGACACGGACCCGGAGAAGATGACGTGGGAAGAGCGGTGGGAGCCCGGGGACTATCCGTTTGTACGACTGGAAGGCAATCGCGCCGTGTGCGCGATTTGCCTGCTCGACTTCGAACCGCCGAAGAGGATTGACGGCGCGGATGAAGAGCCGAAAGCTGAGGGTGAGAAGACGAACGAAGCAGGTCAGGCCGAGGGTGTAGGGGCGAAAGAAGTTGGGGTTGAGGACGCGGATTTGCAGGAGAACGATGCGACCGGGAAGGTGGATTTGGAAGTGGGTGAGGACGAAGGGGGGACGGATGGACCGGATGAGTCAGTGCATGAGGTACAGGTGGAGGAGGTCACAGAGGAGGAGCGACAGCAGTTGAAGTTGGACGATGCGGGCGAGGGTGCTGTACCGCTACGGCTGCTCGGATGTGGGCACGTCTTCCACGTATGTTTTCGGTTTCACTTCGGAAGGCCATACTGACCGTATGTTCTTGCCAGCAAACTTGTGTCGATCCGTGGTTGACAGATGTCTCAGGACGATGTCCGGTCTGTCAGAGGCCGGTCCTGGAAACCGCAAAGACAAAGACGAAATCCAACGGGAGGGATTCGAGGCACTGATAACAAAAAGAGATACTACTGCTGGACTCATGATTGTAATTCTACTTTCTTCGTTTTCTTGCTCTCGACGTACTACTACTACCGCTACTCGTCTTCCGATGATTGATCCTATGCCGCTGTTGTATTCTTGGTCGTCCACGCTGACGCCTCTTTGTAGAGTAACATGTAGCATGAACTGTCACGCTTGCTCTGTTTACGGCCAATCCTTCAATGCCATGCGTCCGGACCACAATGCGCCATATAGTGCATGAGGTCTGAGGGTTGCAAACAGCGATAGCATTACAACGCGATAAGATACATAGCACCCAACAACCATGCGATTACGTGTTCCATCCATTCGTCTGACCCTGTGGACTCCCGCTCCCCCATCCACCGCCACCGCCACCGCTACCCCAGCCTGAAGGACTGCTACCACTCCCTCCCCACCCTCCACTGCTGCCACCTGCGCCAGCCGGACTCCATCCCCCGCCTCGAGGAGACGAGCCCCAGCCTCCCCCACCTCCAGGGCGGTTCCCAGGACTTGATGCTGCACCCCAGCCGCCGCCGCCGCCACCACCACCACCACCACCACCACCCCATCCACCGGCTGCTGCTGCTGCGCCATCTGCACCGCCGTTCGCAGGGGCTGTTTCCTCGGGTACGAAGTCACTATTGGCGCTGTTGAGACCTAGGATGAGTGCGGCCAGTTTGTCTTGGAGGTGGTGCAGACCCTGGTTCGGTGATTGTGTAAACAGTATTCGTGCTTTGGGTTCATTTATGAGTTAATGCTTACCCTGAGGACTACCTCCTGTGGTCCCAGGCTGCCGTCCGTCTCCACGTCCATGTAAAATTTGTTCGGCTTGGCCCGAAAGTCGAACGCCTCGTCATCTCGTGGGGGCTCCTCCTCCTTCGCATTGTCGCTTAGCGGCCACTCAGCCCGCGCATCACTCTCGTACCAATATGAAGTGTGCCGAAGCTTATTGTACGGGTCGTATTCGAAGGCGACCGCGGAACAGGGTGACCACTTCGCGTGCTCTTTTGCGATGCCCTTCTTGGCGATGCAGCGGACTCGGAGTTCTTGTCCTTTGCGAATTTTGCAGATGAGAACTGGAGGAGTGTTCGGGTCGTCTGCGTATATATATAAGAGCTATACAAAACGCGTGTTTGCAATACAAACACACCTTTGCCGACTGGGTGCCCAAAGTTGTCTCCCCGTTTGCTGACCTCCTCGCCACCATCATCTTCGTTCCAATTTTGACCTCCAGGTCTTGGACCAGTAACATCCAGGTGTGCACTTGTGATATCCATGGTCACCATCTCGTTGCAAGCAACATTCAGTCTGAGTTCGACCGCGCAGAATTGACACCACGAAAGACATGTACAGTCCTATGCGCGTAGGCATGAAGTAGGCAGGCAAAGATGGGGAAACGGGAGCGTACCCGAGTGTACCGCATACCCTCATCGCAGTTATGCGAAACCAGGGGAATCATACCCAACCGATGTGCAATAAACTCATCCGGCAGGACGGTCGTATTCGTCTCGACTTCCACCATGTCAATTGCTGTGACTACCTTGAGCCACGCAAGCCAGTAAGAATGCATATCAACTGACCGACTGTTGGGATATCCGCCATCATGACCCTCCGAAATGAGTTCGCAAAGCTGCAGAGTAGATGAGGGGGGAATGCAACCACCAAAGGCCGAGCAAGGCGTACGCGAGGTCGACATTCTCCAGTACGAAGTCAACATGATCCTTCTTGTATTCGCGAATCCGTACGATGGAAGGGTCAGCCGTCATTTCGCTAACCGGAGGTAAGCGTCAATAGCTGGGTTGACTGTCGCGGTTGTGGCTAAAGCTGTTTCTGCAGTCGACCCTCTGAATGGTGTCTTACATAATAACCGAGCGAATACCCTACGGGCGCCTTTCTGACGTCGTACCGAATCAATGCATTCACCATCTGTGTTCTCGCGTCCATTCCTAACCAAACCTGATTTCTTTTGCCTCAATACCTGTGCTCTCGAGACTTCATTATTCTAGAGTATCTCCGGCTCCGATGTTGGGTTTCAGGGATCTCCGGATTAACGAGGCTCGTGATCCTTCAACGACCGCTCTTTTATTGATGATGATGCTGAATCTTTGGTAATTATCAGTGATGATAGAGGGTGTGGACGTATACACCTTCTGCAAAACTCAGCCACCGTGATCCACAAGCTGAGTTGTTGTGTTTTACATCGCGTCGATCGCTCACGTCGTTGATTTATACAAAATGCTGCTACTCTCCTCGTCTCACGCGTACAACGAGATCACATACAACAGAGCAATGAGTCCTATGCCCCAGCTGCACCAGACGCTGCCCCTTTGATCGAGCTGCAATCTCACGGCCGAAGATACTGTGCCATTTGAAGCAGCAGTACTCGCCCACATTTGGAAATCACGGAAGTAAGTATACGTTGTATTCGGCGTGGCCCAGGAGGAGTCGCTTCCTCCGAAGAATGTCCTGTACAAGGGAGGCAGTACGCTCAGCGTCAGCACCGCTCAGGTCACAGCTGGAGCAGCTAGCACAGGTACGCACGAAAAAAATAGTCCCCCAATGTTGACGTTCGAGCTACTGCGGAATTGCAGGTTCGATAATACAATGGCTTGGACATTGTTGTAGCTACATAGATTGATGTGAGTGTATGCTCTTCTGACATCGCGGGAGAAGAGTGGCTTACTACAGCATTACTTGCCCGTTCGCCTGGTTGACAGGGTTGTTCAGACGGACTAGCATCGTTACTCGGTTCCAGCTATCACAATTGCATTTGCACTCGCAGGGTTTCTACGCAATTCGACTTGTACTCACGCTCCTGCTTCGAAACTGAATGCTCCGCGATCAATGCTTGTTCCGTACCCGTCGTCGTTGCAAATGACGTTTGGCGAGTCGCAGAACTTCTTTGACTCCAGCACATATGCGTACACTGCCAACCAAGGCCGCTTGCATTCAGAAAACTTGAATATCAAGGCAACGTAACGCACCTTCTCCGTCTGCGTCTGTCCTCCACATCGTCCTCGAACTGAAGCAGTTCGTTCCATTCGCTGCTTCACCGCCGGAACAGCTATAGATGTCCTCGCCTCCTCGGAGGCCGGGGAGCTTGCCTCCCTTGACCCAGTCGAACCCTGTGTCAAAGGCGACCTCGTATGTCAAGAGCATTGACTCCCAGTCTCCACCCAATCCCGCATCATTCGACGATGAGTTCCAGAGCGCATAGAATTGTGCGCCTCCTGTGTCGTGGGAATAGCTTCCTGCCGGGTATGTCACTTGAAGAACGGGCGAGGATGTGGTGTCGTTCGTAGATGATGATGATGAATCAGGAAATGGATCATCGACGAATGCAAGGTTGGATATGCCGTTTTGAATCTTCCCATTACTGAGGCCCCAGTTAGACCCGAGATATGACGCCGCGTCTGGCGCAGCCAGGGTGGATGTCGGTGCAGACAAGATAGTGCTTGTCGTCAGTGCATACATTGACGCCAGCGAGGCGGGAGAGACAATCGGCGAAGACACTGCGAAGGCGACATTCGTTTGCAAAAGCATTGCACAAATGCAAGCGGGCAGAATCGAAGGAAACATGACTGCAGGGTAGGGTCACCTTTGGCTGAAAATGGAGCGTGTTGGTGCATATACCACTCTCCATTCGGCGTTTTCAGCATAACAATTTGGCCGAAGCGTCGCGTTAAGAACGAAGCCAGTGGCGCAAAGGCGGTTCACGGGCGCTGTCATCTTATGCTTGTGCTGTTAAGTCGGGTCTCACGGTACGTCCTATGAGTCTATCTACAAGTGTTTAAACGTTCAAGGCTCACTTCTGCCCTCAGGACCATGAGTTCATACAGTCATGAGGTCAATGTGGGTAGATCTGGAGCGCCATTGCATGTTGGATCGTGAAAATAGGCTCAAAGTCACGAGAAAGTCCTGGCGCCGAGATCAAAATATGATCGAGTGGATTGGCAAGTCCCTGTGATCGACGATTGCAGAATCAGTACTGTCGTGGCCGGTAGGCCCTAAGGCCTAGAAGTCGGCGAAGTCCCTTACAAGGCCAGTAAGTTCGTACACTAGTAGGCTCGATTAAGCTCGGTAGCCCTTTTTGACCCGTTTTAGGCAGGTGCCGACTACTAGGGCCACCGGCCACGACAGTACCGTTACGTTCAGTGAGTACTCACTTGCACCCTGAAGGCCTGACGTCTCATGATTAACCTTTCGTGAATTTCTGCGAGACAAGAGCTTACGTCCGATCACGCATACATGGAGCTGCTTCTTTGAGAATATCAGATTAGTGCGGGTTCCTGTGAAGGCCATCTTAAATGCGCCTGCCAAGGGGCTGTCCAGGGCGCCTTCCTGATTCATGGTTCCGCTACCAACATCTAACTGCTGATTATTCTCTCACTCACTAGACCAAATGTATGTTTCTGCGTGGCATCAAGAAGGAAGAAGCCATTGCGGGCTTGGCTTTCATGCCCCACGGCCCCGAAGTTGGTTCGTGACCGTGCCTTGCAGTAACAGGTTGCATTGTTGAATCAAACCGCACGCTTAATCTGCGCTTGATGCGCTGGTCCGGCTATAGGGCGCCCACGTAGGTAACGCGAGTCGAGACCTCTGACCCGGGAACTCGACTGCGTTGCTCTGGGAAGCCTATACATAGCGTGTCGACGGTCTCAATTCGATACCCAACATAAGTAATCCTGCCTCTCAGGATGCCGCATGAGCGGCCAGCTGCCACTTTCCTGATCTATTGCTAGGGTCACTAACATGGCATCCGCGAAGTCTGCTAAAGAATCTCAGCCTATGTGTTCCCAACTGTCAACTGCATACGAGCGCTCATTGATGAAAAGGCACAGAACCGCACTGAAAGCTATGCTTCACGTCCGTCCCGATTCTGCGCCCGGATTACAAAAACGCGCAGACACCGCCATTGTGGTCGACCTTCCTTTACCTCTATGATTTCAGCCCAATGCATATCTCGATGGCCGCTCCTTGCTCAGGCCGCCATCATCCTATCGTTCTTTTCGACATTCACTTCCGGTTCAGCCACGTCTTCATGCTATGGTAATAGCACTACCCTTGACTGGTACATCGATGCTGTCGGAGAAACGCCATGTATAGCATTCCCCGCTTCAGGGCAGACAATAGCTCAACGAGTTCGCAGGCATGACGTACCAGCAACTACGTCAAATATGCAACAGCAACTGTATGTTTTTCCTCCCAATATTCTGCAACATCGAATAGGTCTTGATCTTAGCACAGACCAAACTCCTTCCTGGGACATCGATGCCCCTACCGATCAGTGTGACGACCCCTTGAGTATGTATCGAATCCGGATCAACCACCCTCAACGATGCTGACCATGATCAAGGTACTTGTTGCTGCAATTCAATCGCGTGGTCAATACGGATGTTGTGTATCAAGTATGGTTTCATAATAACTATGCACGTCAAGTATTCTCATCAGTGCCGAATGTAGCTGCCAGTGGGACGAGTTCGGCACGAGCGATCCCGGCCACAGCGCCAGTAAGTTACGTCGAACTGTTGTAGTTCATTGTCAATATGGGCTCTATTTGCAGATGCGGGTGCGTACTACCAGTACAGATGGAGTACAGGGACACCGAATTCTGGCACATATTGCGGGGATGGGTGGAACCAAACGTGAGCTCAAGTTCTTGTGCCAGATTCTGCGCTCTGAGTCGTACCTGCAGACTACAAGAAGGCATTCAGCAGATAGTGTGTGAGAGAGGGATTCAGCTCAGTGACTTCTTGTATAGCATATTCTGGCCCGACGGCTCATGGTATGTTCCTTGTCTTGGTGGCCTACGGTGGTTGAACTATTAACCTACATTTCTTCCAGGGACTTGTGGGTATCAAGTACTCATTCTCATCGGATCTTGTCTGACCACCACAACAGCACGACATTCGAACAGCTCGCCGAAGAAACGATAGCCTCCCACAACAGCCAGTCGCTGAGCTACTGCGGGAACAGTACGAATACAACGGCTCCTACTAGTTCGTTCAGTACTACCACTACCACCACCGGCTCAGCACTACCTCAGACTAGCACGCCCGCACTCGCAAACACCAATACCACCGCGATAGTTGGTGGCGCTCTCGGGGGCGCTCTCGGGCTGGTCCTCTTCGGCGTGCTCGCGGCGGTACTTTACGTCAAGAGGCGGGGTCGTCCATCGTGGGCTCGTTCAGGTTCTGCTAAGGATCTCACAGGCGCTGGAGTCTTCCCGGACCCGTCATCGCCCAAATCTGTGAATACTCTCCCCGGTCAGGTTACTCCTTTTCTTGGGCATTATCGCCAGCCGTCACCTTCGGAGCAACCGTATGGTTAGTGGAATGTTGACTTATCTCACTCGTCTAATCTCCGATTTCGATTGAAGAGCGTACGCCATCATCGGTTGATCCACGTAGCGAGAGCAGCATCTCATTGCCGCCCCATGGCTCTTATACAACCTACCCCTCTCCCGCTCCTCCGAGAGTCGGATCCCCTAACAAAGGACAAGTCAAGGCAAAAGTTTGGCCGCGTAGCGCATCACCGCAGCCAGAGATGCGCGATAGAGACGCAGGAGTATTGCTAGACGACTCAAGGCTCCCTCCAGAATACCGCACAGTGTACTCGGGTTGAGCAGCTTGCATTCCAGTGAGTCCGCCCAAAGTTTAAGGACCACATAACTGAGTCCTACTGCGTGCATGTTCCAAGAACTTCAGGGATGGTAATGGCGTACTAAACCTTCCCTCCCCGTGGCCGCTACGTTCCTTAGCGTACCAACATTCTTAGTTTGCTCAATCCTTACTGAGATAGTCATTCCTTCACATGTTCTTGTTGCTTATGCTACACGCATCCGTGACCTTCCACGGTCTCTGCAATGATATTAATGAAAATGTACCTTCGCGAAGGATATCCATAGGGATGCTTCAGCGCGTAGCGTCTCGATGGCGGGCGGGCGGGCGGAGGCTCGAGCTAATCAAGCTTGATTAGCAGGATCAGGGAAGCCAGCGTAGTCATCTCGACATGAAGATCGAATCTATCATATATAAAGTTACAATTGCGAGTTACATGATCCACCACCACGAACCTCGCGGGCTTACGTTACACCTGGAATTTCCACAACGGGTGTTCGTCGCCCAACAGCAAGCGGCTCTCTTGGTCGTCCTTCTCCGTGTACTCTCCCGACTGCAGCGCTTGTTCCTTATCCTTGTTCCGCCTCGCGAGTACGACCCAATTCACCGCAGCAGCAACGCTGACAAGGACGAGGTATCCGATGGAGAATCCATGACCGAGGTAGAAGCGGGGCCCGTATCTGTACAGCTGCGTACCGACGATCGCACCGAGGCCCTATATGCGCGTACATCAGCTCTCTGATCAGGTAGACGGGGCTCAAAGCTTGAAGTACTCACATTTCCAATACTGATCTGCAAGGCGCACGCAACGGCCCGTTTGAGCTGTCCGGAGACGTTGTTCGCGGGCCACGACAGCGTAATGGCAGTTGCTGGGTAGATGCCTCCCGCGCACAGGAAGGTCGCAAAGTACTGCACGCCGGTGGTCGCAGATGCAATAAGGATGATGTATCCGATTATTGCAAGGACGGCGCCGCCGATGATGAACGGTGCCCGGCGGTTGATATAGTGCGAGCCCCACGCAGCTGAGAAGGTAAGGACCGTCGCGACAAAGTACGGCGGTACCGTTAGCAACTGCGCCTCTGCGGCCGTGTACCCGAGATCCGCAATGATGGTCGGCTGCTCAGAAGGGGTTCATTGATTAGTCTTCTCGAGATGCGTTGAGGGTACCACTCACCAGGAAAAGAGACAGCGTGTATAGAGGCAACGAGCACCCGACAAAGCACAAGCAGTAGAGCCATACGGCAGCGTCCTCAAAGGTCTTCTTGGCGTAATGCCATTGGAATGTCTCGCCGCTGAGCGCGTCGTTGTCGTCGCGTAGTCGATCGTGCAGGAGCGTTCTCTCTTCCGGGCTAAGGAATGAGACGGTGTCCGGATAATTGTGGACCAAAGGATAGGAGAGGGTGGCGATCACTATAGTGAGCAAGCCCTGAGCAGAGTCAAGTCATAACTACGCCTGTCAACCGCCGACTGAAGGAGGGTTACCTCGATGATGAAAATCCAGGACCACCCGGACTTATGGCCTATCCCATTCATCTTCCCAATTGCATATGCGAGGACACCACCGAAGGCCCCTGGCTAAGGTCAGTTCGGGTGTCGCAGAGAACCGGCGGAGGCCAATACTTACCTGCGAGACTGGCAGCGCTGAAAAAGATCGAGATGCGGAAGTGTTGCTCTTTTCGCTTGTACCAGCATGACAGGTAGTACACGACGCCAGGGAACAGACCGGCCTCGGTCGCGCCGAGGAAAAATCGCTAGGTGAGAGATCCATTCAGAGCAGTGGTTGGTATTCGCCGTCACTTGGTCTCACCACCGCTAGAAGGCCGGCATAATTGTGTACGACTCCCATCAACGTAGACACGATGCCCCAGACGACCATCAATGTAGGGAGCCATATCCGCGGGGTCAGCCGTTTGAGGACGATATTACTTGGGATTTCAAACAGTACGTATCCAAGAAAATACTGCTGAACGGTAAGGATTCCCCATAAACATCTGCGGCGAACATAAGACTCACCAAGGTCAATGCATTGAGATAGTCGGCCTGTGTCATTTTGAGATCCGTTGTCAACCCATCCAGCTTTGCATTCCCGATGTTGGAGCGGTCCAGGAACGAAAGCAAATATAAGATGGTGAGAATGGGTAACAGACGCGAGTCCAACTTGCGGACGAGCTTTCGCTCGAGCACTGCCCGGTGCTCATCCGAGACGGCGGTGCTCTGCTTTGCCTCGTCCTCGGAGTGTATGGACTCCTTGCCGGAGAGCGTCCCAGCCACAGAGACGTCCTTGGTCGTCATGGCCGTTGAGCAAGGCGTACCGTCGGGTCGCTGGGGTTTCTCGCTGGAGTGACTAAGAGCGGAGCACGGCACGGAGCGGGGACGATGGATTCACACAGGACGAACTTTCATACCAAGGATGCCAGGCACGGCAGCAGTCCATGCCGTACTTAGCAGACGTGAGTTGATATTACTGGCGACAAATTCGCGGAAGAACCGCATGGAATCGCGTTGTCGGGGCTAAGCATGGGCGAATCAGAAGCAGAGATCAGGCACCGAGGGCAGAACGCACGAAGTCATCCATCCCTGACTGCAGTTAGACGTTGACGTGGCCCAGGACGTCGCACGGAGATTCTGTATGAACACATCCAACTGTACGATTGCGAAACGCCTCATGATGGGCGCCATCACGCCATCCACGCTTCTCTTGACGTGAAGCGGGAACATATACTTAGATGTACTCACCTGAGTCGTTGTGACCGGGGCACATTGACATGACTTTGAGACATACGTACACAAGTGTGAGCAAGATGTCCTCACTGTCGCCTCGATATTGATCCAGATAACCGTCGCAGCGACATGACGATACCGCATGGTCCATTAGGCCGGTAGGTAGAGTCGGTATGCATAAACTTGACTAGATACTGATGACAACACTCATCACTAATTGGACGTAGGCGGAGTCAAAGCGGATCGACAAAAAACCAGTTTGAACCGTTATATGATGATCGACTTCAATTTTGAACCGGTCAGTTTGAATAGAGCTGCTCTCGGAAGCCACCACTGCTGCACAGCGGGTCGATACTGGCTTGTGAGGCCTTGATGTTTTCCCTGAGGAAATGCCCTCAACATAGTAGGAGTGCAGTGAGACCGAGTGATCTTACTGTGTAATCACCCTGATTTCCGAGCAACTTGAAGCCGTTTGAGAACAAGACAAACGTCTTAATCGATCAGACTTCGTCGTATTGGCGCAAGAAGTAAGTTCAAGTTCGGGCCCCTCGGAGAGACACTGGCACAAGTAGCCAGCCGCTTCATAGTCGTGGCTAGTTGGCAAGAAATGCCAGCAAAAATGTCGCACCGCCAGATTACGATCGTAGCACGCGCGATGTTACCAGCTGTGATGACAAATAAGGCAACTCCTGTAATCTTGCGATCCGGTGGTGCCCGTCAGTCCCGTCAGTGACAGCCATGAAGCTTTGAAGCTTAAGGGTTACGTTAAACGTATAGATTTTAATGCACTATGTCTTTATTTGAGTATAGGAGACGAATGATATACGTCGTTTATATAAAGCGAAGTATAACACTGATATGGTACTATCGTGGACGGTGGATTCGGCGGACCCTGGAAGTCGGCGAGTTGCCTGTTGCAGGCAGAATATTCCCACAGTAGCCTCGGGTAGCCTCGGTTAGCACGATTTTCGAGCCTTATAAGGAAGTGCCGACTACTAGGGTCCGCCGAATCCACGGTCAATGATAGTATGTACCGTCTGCCACCGTCATTTGAGACGGCGCAGTCAGCAAGTTCAAGCTCAAGTTCAGATCTATGGGATGGCGAGATTACATCTAGCTACAATATTATCTCAAGAAGATACAACGCAGACACCAAACGACAAAACGACATGAAATACAGCTCTGGCAACAGGATACCCAAGTTCAGAGCTACACGGGGACAACGTAGTGCTTCGGCGAGCTAGAATGAGCGAAGACAGGAACATTCCACCTAGGGTCCATCAAAATGATCATTATGCACGCTACCAGGCCGCGCACGAGTGCTATCGAGGCGGAGAGTACCGCGCCTAGAGCGCAAGCGAGGACGAACAGCTTCACAATGGCACAGACGACACATAGCAGCTGATTAACGAGCTTCTTTCCAGATGAAGCGGTCGCAGGCGGGGCAGTGTCGTAGGATGACGCACTCCGAGTAGATAATTTGCACTGGACAGAGGTCACAGAGTAGTCCGGCCGACCGTCGATGGGGCTCGCGCCGACCCGAGGTGCGAGGATATTCTCGAAGGCTTTCCTCTGGTACAACGATAGAGCAAAATCAGTATTCAACTTCTAGGCCTAAACGATTTTGTGATTCTGACGCCTCACCAGTACACGCACCCATGCTTCAGCATCGGTTTCAATGAGCCCATGTCTACAAGCGGACGTCCCCGAGGATACTAGTGGTGACGGGGTGTTCCCCCCATCGCACAACGCAGCTGACCCATCGTCCGCCTCGACCACAGGAGATCCACGAGAACTGGGTGGCTTGTGAGGCTGACCAGATGAACCTCCAGGTGCATTGATATTATCTGGACCAGTGATGCCAGAGCTGCTCTTGCACCTCGCGGTGGCCTGCGTCGAGGTGGGGTCAAGAAAACTTGAAGGTGGACGCGTTGCGGTTTCGCTAAGCCTGTACCAGGGGAGAGGATCGGTCCCATGAGCGAAGGATCGAGAGTCTAGTAATGTCGGCTGGGCGGCAGACAGGTCCACCACGGTGATGATATTCTCTTGCAAGCTTGAGTCCAGTCCAAGGTTCGCAAGTGTATGTGTACCATTGACTCTACGAAGACTCCTCTGCTTCATAGATCGTGTACGGAACGCGAGTAGTAGTAGCACGGTAGGCGGTAGAGTACCCAGAACAAGCACATAGAGGGGGGCTCGGGATTGCTCCAGGGGCGCCACAAGACACGAGCATGATGGCTGCGAGGCCATGTGGGATCCGTGCTCTAGGACAGATTTCCGCGCACTGGCTGCGCGATCGAGCCCTTCGAGGTAGGTACTGTTCACCGCATACGAGATGTCGAGGCTGAGAGGGCATGTGTCCATCCGACGGTCGCCTGAAGGACAAGTTTCGACTGCGACTGCCCGAGTGGTCTCCTCCAGAGCACTCAGATTGGTCGATGCTCCAGTACGAGTGCGGCGGTTCACCTGATATTGAGGCATGGAGCGTTTGGCCTGGCATATATGAGTATCGCGCATGAGGCGATTAGGCATAAGATTGAAATACACTCACGGAGGACATGGTCCCGGTGAGAACGAAAGTGGAGAGGTAGCGCGGAGAGAGCAGTTAGCAGGAGAGAGAAGATGAACAGTTATTCGAACGTGTACACTGACAGCCCGAGGCGTGTCACGCAGGGCGTGGACAGTGGGCTTCGATATGCATCATTCTCGATCGAGATCCTGACAACGATGTGGCCTTCAAATCGGCACAGACCCATCATGTTCGTTACATATGTACGTACGACCACCATGTCGGCGAGCGACACAGTTGATGCTCCCGCCCCCAAATTTTAGATCTCGCACTCGCAGCGGGCACTGCAGATCCTTCAACGTGCTCGCGTCGACACAGCCATATCGTCAAGAGATCTCCCAAGTCAGAACTCACCCGAAACACCCTGAAACGGCGAACGGCAGTCTGAGCTCGTCGGATGTCACCTCATGACAGCTCAAGAGAGACAACAACAGTCTCAAGTGACACGGCTAGGCCCGTTGCCAGGGGCGCGTCCGAATCTTCCACGGCATCATGCTCTGCACATACTAACCCGGAGTCAGTCCCATTTATATCACCTCAGATTTTCGCAACACAGTATACGACATAAAACTATGAGTGTTCACAGGTGTTTACCTATAACCTTAGAGTAAGCAATACACGCTACGTCTATTATGTTGAGTACTCGACCGATTCAGCCTACCACGGAGCGTCAACGAGGTCCTTCAAGCCCTTCACGTCAGCGACATCTTCTAGCCGCACTCCCTTTGCGACACTCTCAGACGCGGAGAGCGGCGAGACGTCCATGTCTTTGTAGCCCGCCCATACGCGCTCGACTCGACTCGAGGGCAGCTCATGCGGTGGGCAATTTTCGGGGTCGAGTACGAGGAGCCAGATCGCGTCGTACCCGCCCGCTGCGTAACACTGCGCGTCAGCCAGGGTTCAGTCCAGAAGAAAGAGAGAAGCCTGGACGGACCCCCAGGAACGCCCCCGCCGATGACCCCGGCGCCGGAGACGCATGCATCGAGGAGCTTTGTCTGTTCTGACGGCTCAATCGGAACGCCCGAGAGGGTGCCCATCTCGCGCATCTTGGCGCGTACATCCTAACGACGAGAGATGTGGTCAATCTGCGTGGGCAAGCGAAGCGGAGGAAGCGGATAGGCACCTCGGAGTATTGATGTGCCTCTGCAAACGCCTCCATAATCTCTTGGTCACCACCCGATATGTTCGGGTTGACGAGCCACTGGAGATGGAAGCAGATGTGAGACTTGATGCGAAAGTGGGTCGGGGATTGGGCGCACCTGCACGGTCTGCAGGGTAGACAGATATTTGACTGCCTTCGTGTATGCTTTTGTATCTTGAGCATACAAATCCGACAGCTTGAGCAGCGTCTTGCTCAGGGCGTGATTCACCTTGTCCAGTGCATCCCACAGGACGTTCGCTTATTCGGGGCATATGTTATATGAGTGCGAGACGCTCTGAGTAGAACGTACCTGTCTTGCTGTCCTCTTTCCTCCACTTCAGAACCTTCCCGACCAACGAAGGCGTATCACTCCCAGCGTCAACATCAGCGAGCATCAGCCTCGTCAAGGGCGGCAGCTTGAACGGCTCCACACGGTAATTCCAGTCCTTGTTTGAGGGTGATATTGTCGAGAGCAGCTTTACGTCCTATCCACCCTGTCAGCCTTTCCGTGCGCCATCTTAGCACATTGGACCCACTACATCGTCATTCATGAGCGGCGCTATCACCCCCGGGTCGAATCTCGTGTACAACTGGCTCCCGAATACTGCCGCAGACACGTCGAACCCGCTCCCGACCTTGCCCTGCGCCAGGCAATGCACGTACTGTGCAAGATTGTGTGCGAGCTTGCGGCCCTCGCTCGCGGACGCTGTGCCACCCTCGGCATCGCCAGAAAAGGAGTCGCGGGGGATGACGCGGAGATGGATAAGGAGACTGGAGACGAGCGAGGTGATGAGCGCGGCAGAGGAACCGAGTCCGGTCTTATGCACCTCGGCGAGCTGGACGCCGGTCGGACTGAAGGGTGGGAGCTGTGCTAGAGAGTCTAGCGTTGGAGAAAGATTCCTTGCCTCCAGCTGAAAGAGCGGGAGTTTGAGAAAGTATCGGGTTGGGGAGGGTTCAAAGAGCATACCTGCGCTCTTTGCGAGTAGAAGTCGTTGTCGCCGACGATGGTGATGTCAAGGCCATACGAGAGGCTGTTCTGGAGGGCACCCGCACCACGGGTCTCGAGGGCCAACGAGAGCGTGCGCTGGAGCGCAAGATGGACAAACTTGTTCTTGGAGGAGGTTGGGGACGCGCTGCGAGATATGAGTGACGATCGCGTTCAGCATCGCGCTGATCATGCCCAACTTTGGCACATGCAGAGCAGAACACCCACATATCTGCGACCTGCTCGACGCGCACAGCCTCACCGTCGAAAGTGACAAAGTAGATCCAAGTCGCATTCACGAACTGGGGTGATCGCACGCGGATCTCAATCGGGCGGTCCGCTTTCGCGGCCGCGATGCTCGCCGCCTCGTCGAGGTCGCTCACGGCGGTGTAGAACCGCGCGCTTGTCGAAACGACCACTCCAGAGTACGCGGGGTCAAGGACGAGATATCCACCTGCTAGGAGGACCTTGCCAGGGGCGGAGACGGCGGTCGTGGTCATGGATGCTGGTGGAGAGGGCGATTCAGATGGGCGCGGTCGCTCCCAATTGCAGTCGGTCGTCTGAAAAGGCACGCAGGTAGTACGGACATGGGTATTTCTATATAAACTCTACATGTCCCGCTGCGCTCGCGGGCTGATGATCTTGGACAAAGACAATACTTGCGCAGGGAAGGGGCGATAATGGCTGGCGTGACGCCGGCGTCGGACGATACGCGGTCATGCCCCTGTCATTTCTCGCGACGCGGTCGGACATAGACCACAACGCCGGGCGCGGACGCGCCTACTGTATCCTTACACGCACACAGCCCTCAACGGCCTATAAGGTAGAGAGCAGAGAGGTACATCGGATGGTACAAAAGTCGCCGAGAGCAGAACAGAAGAGACGTGTCACAAGAAGATCGCGTCTAAGTAATACCACACCGATCCCGGCCGGGAGCCAGCCTGCTAGCGCCCTCCACGGGCGAACCAAGTTTTCTGCTGTCCACACGTCGCGTTCGTACACCCTGGACACCGAAGGCCCATCTGCACGCTCGTAGGCCCTAACGTCCCTGCGCTGACGTCCCGCAAATGTGTCGCGGCGAGGTCCGCGAGCGCGCGGATGAACACAGGCGACTCATTGAGTGACTCGGCGCGGACCACCTCCATGCCGTGCTGGTGGTATGCAGAGTCAGCGGGACGATCAAGAGGTATGACAACATTACTTACCTCCTTTGCCTCCTTCACATACTCGAGATCGAGTTCGTACAACGTTTCGATGTGATCGCTCGTGAACGCAATCGGGATGAGGATGACATTTTTACGACCCAATCGTGCAAGCCCCTTGAGCGCGTCACTCGTTTGCATCCCCATCCACGCAGACGGCCCAACTTGCGACTGCCAGACGAGCCTATATGGGTTAGAATTCCCGAGCCGATCCATCACCGCTGAGACGGAGGCGGACACCTCGAGGACATATGGATCTCCGCGGTTGACAACCGACATAGGAAGAGAGTGCGCCGAGAAAAGCAGGACAACGTCCGAGCGCGTCTCCTCTGGAAATTTTGCCAGCGCCCGTTCGATGTTTTGCGAGACGGCCTAGGGGAATATCAATACTGTGTTTCACGGGAACAGAATCATCTATGCCGCTGCGGTCCAGGCACAGGCGGAGCTCGCGTGTTCAAGGGATACAGCGCGCGTCGACATTCGCTCCAAAGCACTGCCTGCGCGCCCTCGAAGAGGTAACGTACAACATCCTCTGCCTTCGCCCCGTGCCGCACGTTATAGGCCGAGCCGAAACGAATATGCGAAGCGCACCTCGATGAAGCCCGGATGTGTCCCCCAGCGGTCTATGACACTCCACTGCACATCCTCAATCTCACCCGCCTTCCCTCGCCTGTACAGCTCATTGAGGCTGCTCCCCGTCGTGCTGCAGCTGTATTGCGGATACTGCGTGAATGCAACGGCGCGTTTCACGCCGTCCGCCTTCATTTGTCGGGCAGTCTCGTCTGTGAGTGGCCGCGCGTACCGGAACGCGACGTAGTGTTTGTGGGGGGCGGTCGCGGGGTGCAGCTCGTCTAGCAGGGCAGCCATGCGTTCGCCCTGAATGTTCGTGTACTTCAGGATGGGTGAGCCGCCGCCTATGTCGGTGTACTGCTGTTCAATCTGAGCAGTGCGTCGCCGCGCGATGATGGGGGCAAGCACGGACTGGAAAGGGAGTGGGATAAGGTCTCCGTCGGAGAACAGGTTTTTGAGGAAGTCATGCGTTTCTGGGACCTGAAAGGCAGTGAGTATACTGAGCTACGGCTAATATGCAGCACACGCACCGTGGAGGGCCCTCCCATGTTAAGCATGACAATCGCTGCCCGAGTTTCATGTCATTCCACAGAACAGACCAGACGGGAGGAGAATTCACGCCGTACCTGTTGGGCTAGAACGAGTTAGTGACTGTTCCTTACATCTCCAAACCGATGCCCACACCTCCGAGCAGAACTCACCTCTTCCCGGCCGGCGGGGCATGGTTGAGGGTCGCGAGCGAGCGCGTGAGTGAGCGCGTAAGCGCACTAGTCCGCTGAATGGGAGACATCGCGCGACTGTCAAGCGGGTCGAGAGGGGCAAAAGGTGCAACCTCTGTGTCCTATGCGCCTTTAATGCGAAGGTGAGACTTTGGGAGCGAGCGGGAGCCGCTTATGCATGGTCGATGTGTACCGTCACGTTCGGTTAAGGGACGCGCACCCCTCGGCTTACTTTGTCGTGCGTGACTACTCGCGCGGAGCTCATTGGCCCTTGCCCCTGGCTGCTCCGAAAAATCTGCCACATCGTACCGGATATTGACAAATTCAGGACAGACGTGAGTGATCACACAGGCATGCTACAGCTATTATATTTCCCTACTGGTAGGTCCGCGGAACTAAAATCAAGGAAAGCATCACGACAGAAGATCCATTGTGCAAAAATGAAAGACGTGTCGTCTAGAGTGAGAGAAGCAGGTCTGCAAGTCCGCGGCTACACACATATCCTCGCTGCACCATCCGGAGTCCATACTTTCCCCAACGCCAGAAAAAGTGAGATGACAAGAACAGTGATGCCGAACGCTACGCAACACAGAGCGGGGAGTTTGTTTCGAGAATACCAATGTGGTCCGAGGTCCGCCAGACGCAAGTAGCAGGCCGCGGGGAAAATGAACGCGAGGGCTGTAGCTGATGCACCGCCTGTAATCTCGAGCATGACCCCGAGGTCACAGGTAACAAGCGCAACTAAGGTGCAACGTCAGGACAGACACACAAGGAGAAGATTGGATGGACATACTGATCATGGACGAACATATGAGTGCTGTTGTGAAGAAAACATGCCTTTGCATGCTGAATGGTTCGTGCGCGAAGAAATATTGTTCTATCACCTGTGGATGCATTCAGTGAGAAGCCGCGTGGATTGCTCGAGCGGACCATACCTCTCTGCAGACAAACAACTCCAGTGGTAGGGTCGTGAACATGTTCAGCCCAAAGCAAAAACGTGCGACGTTGATGACAGTATCATCCTGCGGGTCTATTTCAGCTCACCTAAGCTACGCGATCAAGCAACAACGATCTCACCCCTGCAAAGTTGTTCAAGATATTCCCTTGCGTCCTGTCCGTGAACACCACGTAGGCCGATATCGCAAGCGTGAGGCACGAGACCAAGGACAAGGCCGTCGATATATGCGTCACCTTCGCAAACCGATCCAGTGTCGGTGTACGCAAGCTCCCATAGATAAGCAACGAGTTGTGGTGGCACACAAATGCAAAGCTGATAACCCCAATAGCCTGGAAAACGCCAGGTCCCAGTACGGTGAAGCGCTTGGACGGATCACCCTTCAACTCAGGCGGGACCCGCGGGCTCTCCACGAGCACGGAGACGACAATGGTCACCATGCCTACGAGGGCGAGGAAGGACGCGCGGGCGAGCTTGTCGATAGTACGATGAAGGGATAACGGGTAAGAGATGCAGATGGTGCAGAGCGCGATGACAAATTGGCGTTTTGTGAGGAGGGAGAGGACGGGTATCGTGAAGAGGGTGGGGAATACGGAACGGATGACGTGCGGAATAGTGTCACCTTGGGAGAAAGTCAAAATCAAAAGAACATTATGGGCGAGGTACTCACCAATGATGATACCAAAAGCACACATGCCTACTCGGATGTGAGCATCGCGAAGACGAGCTTCGGACTGGCAAACGTACCTCCGAACGCAAATGCGAACTGAAAGAAAGACACCGCTGCTCGTCCGCTTGGACCGAAGCAATGGTTCATGATATCAATGTAAGAATTGCGCCCGCTAAGCTTTGCATTGATCACGATGAGGCGAATCGTCCAATCTGTCACCGCACAGAGAACGACCAGTAATATGAGCCCTGTAACAAACCCTGCTTGTCGGACAGCATATGGCAGGCCTGATATACAGCGAAGTCAGACACGAAGACCATTGGATGCAGGGAACGGTTTTACCAATAATCCCTGTTCGCCGTCAAGTGAGTACAGGAGCACCATCGACACGGCCGAATTACCTGCGCCTAGGATGGAGTTGGCCATATTCGCCACGGAATCCAACATGCCACCACCCGTCAACGGTTTCGTAGCAAGCGCCTCGAGATCTACCCGCGGGCCATCCTCTTCTACTACCACACCATTCTGCTCTAGGCGGAGTGTCCCGTCCGCGGTATTCCTCCGTGCAGACGCAGTGTCCAGCAAACCGACGAGTAATGGCACGGACTGTTGACGACTTCGACCGCTCGGAGACCGCTGGGAGCGTGGTGGATGGGAGGTGTCGAGTTGAGCGACCGCCTCGTCGTCCAGGTCGTCCGCGTCTAGTTCATACTCTGACCGCGCATGAGTACCGCGCGATGTGACTAAAAGGGCTGAGACTCACTCACCCATCTCTCGACTCTCGAACGTGGATCTCATGGGAGGGCCAATCACTTGCACGTCCTCTCGGAAGCGGACATGTCCTGGGGTGTCCACGACCACAGGAGAGTCGGCGCTGCTGAGGGCGGACGACTCGTCCACATCCTCGTCGTCTACGACAGAGAAGATGACGTCGTCTGCATGGTGCGAGTGGTCGTCTTCGTATGATTGTCCGAGTAGTGGTTGTGTCGCAGAGCCCTCTTGGTCATAAGTCGTGGGTCTTGTCCTGCTGAGCATCTGGCCTGGTCATAGACGTGTCGGCGAGGGCACTGCCGCTAGACGTCGAATGTGGAAGAGCTGAGAGTGTCTTCGATTCGACGACCCGCAGGCGGAAGCAGCTCACAGGGTATGTCTAGGAAACTGAGTACCCTTGCAACTTGCCCTCGATACTCAACCAGCGTGGGTTGCCAGAGTTGCTCTACGTAGTCAAAGTGAACCTCACTCGCTGGACCGCGCAAGAGAAAGTTTACAGGAGCCGGATAAAGGCGTGAATATGGAGGAAGTAGTGGTGTCTGAGTGGTGCACTGCACGCGTGCGACTGGGCGTTCACTGCTAGTCCACTGCGCCGCTGCCTGGCTACGGTCCATTTCCAGAATGAGCGGCGCCTCGCCACCGACGCGTCCTCAAAGGCTCGCTCGCAGTCGGCTTGCAATTGTTTTGGCCTCTTGCCTCCATGTGTAAGTCTTCCAATTGAACTTGACCAGATCGGTTTACATACACTTCCAAGACAACCTTAGCTAACAGAGCGCTATCGTAGTATCAACTCACCAAGGCACCACAGGAAGCGTTGTCACATCATGCGAGGCGAATCATCTCCGTAAGTCTGGACAGTTCATATTCAAACCTCTGATTCATGATTGACATAGTTCATGCCGTTTTGGCCTGTATAGCCTTTGTTACAGCTGTAAAGGCTCCGAGCTCAGGCCTTCAGCTATTATGATCGAAAAAGTCAATAACAGTCCGTCACTGCGAGGCTAAGAGTACGGTAGCTATGCAATCCACGCTCTCCTTGTGCGTGTAGAATCCTCATTGACGAACTGCTGAGCTAGGTTCTGTCTTACGTCGTGATAAAATTGGCTCAGGAGCAACATCACGCCGTGGCTGTCATCAAGTCCAATTTGCAACTCCCGGACGGTGAATCGCCGTCGAGGCGGGATGCCTATGCGTAGGTCAATCAGAATGTTGGATCAGGGATCGGTGCTTGAAGCCTTACCAGGGGAACGCTGGAACGTCTGACTCTTGGATGCGACCAAGGCCACCTGCCCAGTAGGTGAGCTCTGTCGGCCTGACCCAGTCGAGAAGTTTCATCACCGATTTGATCAGCATGTCGACGTTGGCGATGCTACGTATCTGTCATGTCAATATGCATCATTCGCTGCTTGGGCTGTAGCCCCTTCCTCGTCAGATCCGCTCAGCCATGCATATGCAATTGTATCAGGGGCATCCCGGAGCACTCACGCCGCTTCTCGTTCCTACCAGTCGTACACTGCTTTCTATAATCCTTCAGTACCGTCATCTCCCCCATTCTCTTCCTTTCTATAGTGCATATAGGTGTACTACTAAATCATGTTTCTTTTTTATTCCCTGTCTGTGGCATTCCTTAGCATCCTTCTCGCCAACCCTGCGTCAGGAGGGGGCAACACTACTTGCGCTGGAAGCGCGCTCGATTGGTATACCACTACCGTTGGAGAGACACCATGTACGCACTTGCTGCTTTTCGGTCTCCGATTTTCGTTCACATGCATACAGGTATGACATATCAGCGACTGCGTCAGATCTGCAACAGTGAATGTCAGTATTGTGATTACGACATGAAGGCAGCATAGCCTGAGCACCTAATGCCCCATGCCCACAGACGAAGTCCCATCTTTCCGTCCCAATACACCTGGAGACAATTGTGACGACCAGCTGTGTATGTATTCCTACCAATGGCACTGCTGTCAACGTATGACACTGAGTGCATGAGCTCTCCAGCTGCCTGCTGCTGCAACTCCATATCATGGGCGCTAAGCATGCTTTGCATGAAGTACGCATCCGTACATCCAAGGATCAACCTCCACTCATTCTCATTACGCATCCTTCAGTTGTCAATGGGACACGCCTAGCAGTAGTGTCAACGGGATCGATGCTGGTACGTTTTGGGTCTGCTCTCATGCAGTTTGCACTCACCACGACGTTGTATGTTGTGCAGGCGTCCCAGCTTACTATATGTACCGTTTTAGCTCGAACGATCAGTATTGTGGAGACGGAACGAACCAAAGGTGTACTCTTTGCGTTACCAACCCTCTTCCTCCACTAATAAATTATCCCTGTCAGCCTTTCGGCGAGTATCCAAGAGGCTGTCTGCAATGAGGACATCAAACTCCAGAATTTTCTGTATAACCTATTTTGGAATACTGGTGCATGGTACGTGTTGAAGTCATATCTCTCCATCTGCTTGCCTGAGAGGACATGTGACACCCACCGAACTCAGGTTCTAGTTAAGTCCAGCTCTGCGAGAACGTATCATCTGCCTCCTGATACATCTTGTAGCACCTACACCCGGGAGGCTGCTCAACAGGATGAGGCATCGGACGGCGATAATATCTACTACTGTTCCAGCAGCACGACGTCATCGGCAACCAGTAGTACGAGCACGACTGCAGTGGCGACCTCGCCAAGCTCCGACCCATCGACTAGTGTTTCCCTAGCGCCCGCTCCTTCGGGGACAGCCCCCTCGTCTTTAGGAACTTATTCCTCCAGTTCTCCTGCCTCTGGAGTGTCGACTACAGGTCCAGAGTCAATATCATCCCCCTCATCAGCTGCGGACCACACATTTTCCTCTTCCTTCGTGACGACTCTCGAATCCCAAGTGATCGTCGACGGAACAGCAACCTCCGTGCCATATATTACGACAGTCGTCACCACTGTCCCGTCATCACAGGCGAACGGGACTGCTGTTGGGCTCGGAGCGACGGGCAGCGGACGTAAAGTCAGCACCGGCGCTATCGCCGGTGGCGTTGTGGGTGGTCTGGCCGGTCTCCTCCTGCTCGGCGTCGTTGGCGGATGGTTCGCCAGGAGGCAGCGCAAGGGTGTGGCAGGTCCAGTCCTCCGGACTGATCCAAGTGTAGCAGGGCCATCGAGTGGACCTTTGAGTCCAAGCATGATTGAGAGAAACCCCATTACGCCGTACATTGCGCGAGGATCAAGTAGGTCCTATCTCCATCTGTTATGACTGTGTCGTGCATCTGACCTAAAACTATTCCTCCTAATCCTCCAGCAAGCGACCCCTTTGCATCTCCTCTACCACCCGCAACTTGCGGGAAGTGGGAGCGCATGCAGCAAAATACTTCTGGCTATGTCCTGCCGAGCTCGACCTCCGGGTCGGGTACTGGTTCCGCTTCCTACTCGGATCCCAGTACAGGAACCGGTTCCCGCGAAGCCCTGTCTCCTGCGCACTGGCATCGGGCCATAGAAAGCTCGAGCAGCCATAGCCAGGGAGATGTGATGGTGCACGCAATGGGCCCTATTGTGCAAGAAGAGGATGCCGGAAGGTTCTCTGTTGGTATTCGATTACCTCCGGCGTACCAAAGCGAGTGGAACGCTGAGTAGTCATTCATCTCTGGTCTTGGATGTTATTGTACATTCATCATGTTAGTCGTGTTCTCGTAGCCACTTCATAGAAGTAACTGAATGTGGGCACGGCTCTTGGACAGTTCCTCTCTACGGCGATTACGACCGTCACATTCGCTGTATGTCTTCCGACTCGTGAATATCGTATTACTTGCTATGGCGCCGTCTGATCATCCGTCTTCTTTCGATCACCCGTGGCGCTACTACTAGTACTCACGATGATAAGTGGGCAGAATCCGAATTTCGGACTTGCCTCATCAAAGAAAGAAATGCTCTACTTAGACCTTCTGGTGAACCGCAATAGAGGAGTGCCAACCGGTACTCTTCAAGTTTCTCTGACAATGCAAACTCATATAGTCTGAACTGATACAATCATGGCCTGCTACCACATCGGGCCACCGATACAACAACGTCGGCTGCATAAGCCTATGGTCCGTCATCAATAAAACTACAGCAGTCTTCTCCAGATCCAACTTGAATACAGAGTACGATGCTGACGAGCGCATCGATGACATTCTGCGCGGTCTCCTGCCACAGTTGCGACAGCCTTCAAGCCGCAAGCTGCAACTCGAGGCTCCCGCAGTAGACCTAACCTGAACCCGGATATACCGCGCGGTATTCTGGAGGCTGCTCTGTTTGCTGCATACACGTCATTCCTTCGTCACGCTCTCGCACTTCTGTTTGTGGCGGTGTGGTGATGGTGTTGCGTTGCGGACGGCTAACCCTTCCCTGCCTGCGGACCCTTGGCAGAAGCAGTGGATCCCCCTCGTCTGGCTTATTGTATGTGGCAGATGGCAATGCATTCACCGTTGATGTTTGCACTTCATAGAGGATCAGTGTACAGCTGCAAATGAATGGCTCTGACTGATCGAGTGAACACTCACAAAGTAGCTGCCCAGGTGATTGGAGTTCGTTAGGCCAAGCGACAAAAGGTGTCAATCCATGGACGGGCATAGATTCGGGCATGCCAGGGTCGCCTGCTGTCCCTAGCAAATTTGAGCGAGACTGCCGGAGATGATGCTTCTTCATGCGAAGCACCACTACTATGGTAGCACCAAGAAGCACGAGACCCAACACGCCACCAAGACTACCACTAACCAATGCCACCACATCAGGGCCAGCACTCGTGGGCATGGCTTGGGCCGTCGAGCTCTGGGTAATAGTGGTCGTGCCCGGCGTGTCCATACCAGTGCCAATCACGGCACTCGTCACGGTATCGTTAGAGGTCCCCGTGTCTGTACCTCCGCAGATAAATGTCTGGTTGGTAGTACGTGATCCTAGGACACTCTCGGCCTGAGTTTCATACTCGTTGCTATGCCAAAGAGAGTCAGGTGGCACCTAGCAGAAGTGGAATATACTCACAAGTCCCTGCAGCAAATCGTTGTACTCAGCCCCACACATTTGAGACACAGGTAGAACATACCATGAGCCATCAGGCCAGAATATGCTGTAGAGAAATTGATCAAGCCGTACCCCTTTGTCGCAGGCTATTTGCTGAACATCCACCGGTAGCCTGCGCATTTCCAGATGTGGGTGAATGGGATGTGGATCAAGGAACAGAAGCTCACGTTTGGTTGTACCCGTCTCCGCAGTATGTGCCATTATTTTGTGCTCCTCCACTCCACCTCCAGTCATAGTACCCATATGGATCTGTGCAAGATGTTCAAGCCGCCTGCTGATTTAGTGTACTGTAAGACATACCGGCACTATGTCCTGGATCGGGCGTACCATACCAGTCCCACTCACAACTGCATTCGGATAGCATGACACACCAAGACTCAAATAGCAGAATTCTAGAACCTACTTTATACACAGCATCCGCAAAGACCAGGCGATCGAATTGCAGCAACATTCACCTTCAAATTGGCCGCGGTCAGCATCGTCAAAATGAAATCAGGCCTTTTAAGCTAGACCTACTTTGCTGGTCGTCGCATGTATCAGCGGGGCCATTGATCACCCACGACGGTGTTGTATCTAGAGGAGGATCAGAATATTGTGCGCTGTGTTATGTATCAAGTCGCACAGGTAGAGTTGCATATTTGCCGCAATCGCTGATATGTCATACCTAAAAGTAATTCCGGTGAGTCTACATTATCATCCTGAGGTCGGGGCATTCATACATGGTGTCTCTCCGATAGCATCTATGTACCATTCAAGGGTACTGCTGTAGCATTCTAGCGTAAAGTTGTCGGCGGAGACCGACATCGGGTAGAACAGGAAGCCGAGTCCAACTGCTAGCTGCACCCACTGCGGAGCCACGTAGTCAATTTTGACACAGGGAAGGGGAGTAGGATTGTTGTTGACAAGAGAGGTCAATATGCATTTATACTGCTCACGATAAAGGTTGGATGGCTATCTGGTACGCCTGTGCTGTGGTGCTTCCCAGGATAAAGGTATTTCTGAAAGAGTGTCAAATCGGACAGTTGGCAATATCATGATCATGATGCACGGTGGTATTCCTCAATATCTATACATACCTGATTTCCGAGTCCATTATGCGGTTGATTATGTCGTAGCAGGACGAGCGATAAGTCATGGTCAGGACGTACGCGTGAAGCGATACGGGATGCTTCACAATGCAACCACAAAGACAAGGTTCATGACTAGAGCCTAGGCATGGTACCGAGTGTGTGCTTGTCTGACAGCTGCTGTTTGAGACGTGAGCAGCGTGCTCCCAACGTGTAACTTGATGATCGACTGCTCGCATCGATTCTTGTTACTGAGCCTCGTTCGTAACACGTAATCGCTGAGCCCAGCATTGGCATGACATTGTGACGCATGGTTGTGAGATCACCGAACTGCAGAGGAGCACCAACAGGCCCATCGAGCTCCGCCGGAGCTGTTTGAGGCGTCCAAAGACGGGTGATCCCTGTCCCTCCGAGTCGTCGAGGACAATAGAATTGATATGGGGATCCTAAGAGCAGGAAAGAGGGGAAGGCATGACAAGGAGGCAATCGCCGTAGGTCAGCGACCGTGACCGAAAGAGAGGGGCATACCTTAATGCATAGCCCAGGAGTAGCCGAACTCCGTGACTGGCTCGGACTTCTGGCAGATCTCCGGACTCGCGAGCGCACTTGTGAACAACAAGACCACTGGTTTCCAGACGGTATGTGGTTGCGTTCCTTCTGTGGCGCTGAGCGGGGCTGATACGCATGAGCTAGGTGGTCTCGTACCCATCCGAAAGGTAGGCGCTCGCACCCCACCACCGCAGGCCTACCTAACGTCTGGGGCACTTCGCTGCGGGCGCCCCCGCTTGGTCAACTTTTCGCTTAGCGCCCTGATCGCAGCCTCTCGCCCGTCCAGCGCCTGTCCTTATCGGTCATGTAACGGTCACAAGCCCACAAGGGTCTCGAGCCGTAGATTAGCTCATCAGATCAATGTCTCGTTTTGGAAAGTCCCCGTCCCTTGGTTCCACAGTTCTGACTTTTTGGAGTGAGGCTTGGTTAATTTCAAGCTCATGATGTCTGAACTTTTGGAGAAAATCCAAATCCTATTACTACCCGGTGCGAATACACTCTCATTGAGTGCGAGCAGGGTCACTGTGAGGAACCCGGCTTGTCAGCGCGGCGAGCGGTTAGCGAGGCGTCGGTGAAGGTGGAAACACAATGTTGGAACAAACGGAACAAGTCGTTGAGGGCGAGTGTCCCGGGCGTGAGCGATGCCCGAAGGGGGCAATTGCGTGAGGTAAATACATGGAAAATTACACTATATATACCCCCTCCCTTATCTTGTCGGCTAGGCACTATCGCGGCCGAGCTTGCGAGCTCGCCATGATCGCATGCTTCAACACACAAATGAAGTCATATACGGACAGAGAAATGAGTAGGCAAAAATCTCATATAGCAAGCTTCGGCCGTCGTGTGTAGAGGACTTAAACATGCGCGAATGTGCCACTCCAATGGCAAAGTAGGAGGCAGTGGACCTCTGGTGTCACTCCGAGTACAACGACAGTGAATACAGAATCAGTATAATTGATTCTGAGATGTGAGTAAGCTACGACGAAACAGTATGAGATCAGAAAAAAAGTGAACCAAAAGTCGAAAGAAAATAGCTGAAGATATTCGTACGAGCGCTGGGCGCTCGAGCGATGTATGCCGGCGCTAACCACTCCGTTAAAGACACAAATAGGAAATAATGGGAGTGAGTGGTCGGCGGGTGGCAGGGCGAGTGGCAAGCGTGCACGGCTTAGAATGGACAACAGGTGGGGAGCACAAGAAGCTGAGCAGAACAGCGAATGAGTCAGTAGACTGAAAATGATATGATGTACCAAGTGTACAGTCACTAGTATATTACGATTTATCTACACATTTATTCTATTACTCAGCATCAGCTCAGGACGTGGAACCAACCTCAACATGCGACATGTAGGAGTGCTTCCAGACTGCAAAACTTACAGAAATTAGACACAGCGCAGGATCTGGCTGGAGCAGCCTATCACGGTACAAAGACAGCTCAATGAGCCCAGTATGTAGTGGGATCGGAGCTGATAAATATTGAGTGAGGCGAGGTTTGCACTGAGCCCCGGCCAATTACTCTCCGCGAATACACTAACCCTCCTCACTTACTCACTCACCAGCCCGCTAAAGTGCCCACTTGATGCCAGGAGTTTTATCAAGAGCCATGTATGAAATTTACAACAGGATTCACATACTGTAACTGAGCTCCACAGGATGGAAACACAGCGATGCAGTGGAACCAAGGGATGGGGACTTTCCAAAACGAGACATTGATCTGATGAGCTAATCTACGGCTCGAGACCCTTGTGGGCTTGTGACCGTTACATGACCGATAAGGACAGGCGCTGGACGGGCGAGAGGCTGCGATCAGGGCGCTAAGCGAAAAGTTGACCAAGCGGGGGCGCCCGCAGCGAAGTGCCCCAGACGTTAGGTAGGCCTGCGGTGGTGGGGTGCGAGCGCCTACCTTTCGGATGGGTACGAGACCAACGATCATGTACAGCCCGCCCAGCGAGGCTGTGCAGTCATTCTACGCGTCCGTGCCGGGGTCATCCATCTTCGACTCGCAGAACGGCTTCTACCAATTCCCGTGCAACTCTGTGCCCCAGGTCGCGTTCAGCTGGGGCGGCAGGAGCTGGAATGTCAGTGCTGCCAAGTAAGTTATCTCCCATTCTTTCCCGGACTGCAAATGGCTGACGTCGCATCACAGCTTCAACCTCGGCAAGACGTCGAGTACGTCCCAGTACTGCGTCGGCGCCCTGGCGGGTCAGGATCCCGGCCTTGGCAGCAACGTCTGGCTACTCGGGGACAGCTACATGAAGAACGTCTACTCGATATTGTCGTTTGACCGAATTCGGTCGGGTTTGCTACCCTGTCTTAGGGTCTGCGGACTCCATATACGTGCGTCATGGATTATAAAGAAAAGTTAATATTCAATAACAAAGCATTTGACACATAAGGTAGTCGCTTGTATGCATCATTGATCCTCGAACCAAAGGATAAGTGTTGTTATGAATACGACCACAGGTGACTGTGTTCGCCCTGCTGAATCGCCCAAGCGAAACTTTGAGAAGAACATTATCGTACAATGACAGCCAAGGCCATCGCAGCGAAGGCCACCACTTGTGATTGCGTCGCCAAGACCCACAGTAAAACGTCGATTGTTATTCATCACAACGTCGTACGCGTGCTGTAGTATGTAAGATAGAATTGACCCAGAGACGACTACAAATCGATACAAGGTATTCCCGATCGTCAGAACCAAACAAGATAGTACTGTATGTAACCGGCCAAAAACAAAAGGATGTCAACCATGACAAAGATCGCCCGCCACCACCGCGTCCGGCGGTAACGAACAACCCCCATCGCGCCGCCGACAGGAGATGCACTCTAACACCGCGTCCGGTGTTAAAACGCACCTCCTACCATTGACACTGGTGACTACATGACGAGGAAGAGAAAACAAAACGCACAGACGACAGGCATTAGACCGAAGAAGGAAAAGAGACCGAGACTGAGCATGAGACCACGACCGAAACCGAAGAGACCGAGACCACAAGAAGGCTAGACTGGAGGTGCGTCGAACGGGGTCGACGCCAGCGAGCAATAGACTGATGAGACTGCTAGACTGTGACCGGCGACGGCGGATATGTCGACCAAGTGAGATGCAGGCAAGTGTGAAGAATCGGACTAGATGTCGTCAAATTGCGAGCGGAGGCTGCCGAGGAGATGCTGAGTTCGTGCGAGCAGGCGAGACTTGAATGCGATATGGGCGTGCTGTGCGATATGCTGGCGGCAGGATGCAAAGAAGCGAGACGGACCAGAGGGAGACGCCGAGTCATTGAGCTGCGATGAAGACCGTTCGTGTTGTTCTTGCAGAGACGCGCGCGATGTTGCGCTGATGGATGGGTGATCAAGACGAGTCGTTGAGCGTAGGACGTGACCGAATGCTGAGATTGAGGACCGGGGATGATGCAAAGTCTATCGGAGGCGATCTTGGATGGCAAAGAGTGGCGAGCTAGGTTGTTGTGCCGAGAATATGTGATTATCTGTTGGCGGAAATCTTTGTCAGTCTACCGAATCGCGTACGCATCGTGGAAGTATGCTCACCTTGTATACCAGTATACCATAAGACGACTTACTAACACGGGGACGACCTACGGTGCGGCACGCTCGAGGCCATAACCCTAGTACTCCAATCCCAACCATGAGACCCTTAATGTTACCGGAACGGCACTGAAAAGGTGCATCAGCATGAGCGAGGGTGTGGCACGACGACAACTTACAGTCCCATGGCACGATCGGAGGCAAAGTTCTCGGAATGAAAAATCTGAGCAGCCTTATCCACCACGGTTCCCGCTCGCGGTGCGGGAGAGGCCAGTCGGGTTGCAGGGGCACCCCCCGGTTATGCACATAGTGATCATATTCGCAGTGGCTCAGAATCAGGAGCACGCTGCAGATGAGAGTGCCGACTCCGAAGAGATACCATAATATGAAGTAGCCGGGGAGGGGAGTTGGCGCGGGGTCGAAACCGATGAGCCGAATGGTAGCCCGGCGGATGAGGTAAACTAGGGGGACTTGGACATGCTCAATGGGTTCGAGCATCGGGAGCGCCACCGGGGCGCGCACAGAGCCTTCCACGTCGACATCGAACCAGTCGTACTCGATCGATGGCGGCTCGTCGTCTTCATCGTTCTTGAAGCGCATGATGCCGTGTCCGAGAGGAAAAACCAGGTGTGAGTCGATGAAGGGGATCGGGACGTAAGGCATGTCTTTGAACCTGTTCGCTTTGGCATACAGTACGTCGCCGCCCGAGATGCTAGGAGGCGTGCATGTCAGCAGGAGGATGACGCGAGTGCGCGTAAGTGACTTACACCGAGGGAGAGAAGGTCCAGTCGAGCGTCCGCTGGAACCACTCCGTGCCACCGAAGCCGAGCGTCGCCCGAAAGTTGGAATTGGAGCCGACGATGACGATGGTGAGGCCGGAGTACTGCATGGCGACGATGACGCTCGCCAGCATGGCCGCGCCTTTCCAGAGGAGAGGCAGAAGAAACATGGTGGGGGTGGTGTAGGAGAGCAGACGCGTGAAGGGTACGATAGTTCGAATTCAATGAGGGGTGAACTCGAAGACGGGCGAGCGCACCGCCTTTTATGGGTGGGTATGACAGAACCTTGTTTTGTTGAATGGCGCCCAACAGGCTCATGTGATCGCGACGCGTCAGTCATGTGCGTTGTCCCCCGCGCCCGCGCGCCGGGACGGCGGCCCATGGACGGAAGGACACCAGCATCTCGATTGACCATGGCCACCGTGTCGTTGGCGTTGGCGGATTTTCTAGTTACTAGCGGTCTTTTATGACTGTACATGTGGATCCGCCTGCAAGCTTCCTAGTGCCAAGCTTGCCCTGCAACGTCGATGGAGGCTTTAGAACGTTTAACCCAATGAACTCAAGCCTCCCTCCCTCTCGGGCACTGCGACTCACTGGTGTTCCCGCTTCCAGTTCCTGCTGCACGTCTCTCGTTCAAGTTCATGAATGATTCTCAGCTCGAGTCACTCATTGAATTTCTCCCGCTCTGGCTCGAGAAATTCGTCATTCTCAATATATACACCAGTTTACGGTTGCTCCTCTTTATGATTCTGCCGCGTGCGTCACAACAGCGGATGGTGGATTATCTCGCGTCTCTGTTCGGGTGAGTGCGCCCGCTTTTGCGCGCCCCTGGTGTGAGTCATGCTTCTCACTGATTTGACGGACAGAGTACGCACCGGAGAGCCACTGGCAAGCCTCGATAACCCTCACGCCCCGACCGGTCGAGTAAAACCGTGCGATGAGTTAAGCCTTCTCCGTAGCTCTTATATTAGGTGTGGAACTCACTCAGTCCCCAATCACTGCATTAGAACGACGGCCCAGTAGCCCCAATTTATGACCCAGCTGAACTCGCTGCGTTCGAGGGACCCTTGGGCCCGGGAACCCTCATTTATGGTCTTATCAATGATATGGACAGGGACATAGCAGATAAAGTCGCACGCACACTTCTGAGGGATCCCGGACTCTCTGTTGGTACCCTCGTATGTTCATTCTTCTGTTACTTCACGAGTCATTAAATCGCGTCTCCGGTGTCCAGAAATACATTGGCCAGACGGCTTACAATGATTCCTCCTAATATCGTCGTCCGTGCTGATACGCAATCTGTTCTTTTCGTTTGTATTTGTGGTGATAAATGTATTATGAGATGTAAATCAGGCGGAAAGGACGCACGTGAGTGAAGCCCGTATAGATGCACGAATTTCCGTGACCACTACTGAGCACGATCCTTCAAGCTCTGAGCTTCAGGAGCCATCATGGTATTTGGTTGGCAATCAATATGGAAAGAAGTGGAATGCGTGCAGAACTCTAGTCTTGCCAAAGAGGCAGTGAGTTCCTTGCAACCCGTACCTATCTGACATTTAGACTACGCAGGAGTGTGCATAGATCCTACTACTCCGCTCAGACTTGCGTGAATTGGTCAATGTTGGTTGAACCGTATCAAGGTAAAATTTTAGCTCCGTTGTCGAATTTTTTCTTTAACTCAGTCAGCCCGAAGCAGATTCACGCATGTCCATGCCGTCGGATCCAGATGAAGGCCGCAAATATGGGGGCGGGCACGCATGATAATTTCGACGTTCCAGCTAGCAGTACTCACTGGCATCGGGTGAGCAGACGTTATCAAATTGAAGGTGTACAGTCCAGTCGTCGGGGGACTGTCCGAGTCCGTCGAGTACACTGATCGTATACGCGACTGAACAACTTAGCCTCCTGTTTCCCGCTTACAACAAGTATCTGACAATTGAAATTTCACGACGGCAAGTGCGTACATTGGTCACTCATCAAGAACTCATCGACTTACTCTTCTATTTCTCAGACCTCGGACTTCGCGTGGATGCCTGGGGCCATGGACATCTGTTCTATCGCTCATCGTAAGGCCGATCTCCATCGGCCTGCGGCCTGTACAAGCACGTGAGTTCGGGCCGTCGTAATACGTACGCTGCGCAGGTGTGCATAGAATTATTTTGCGATACCTACAGTGACCCGCGGATGAAGCGCGACGCCATGTACACCATCTTCCGACTCGGCCAGTCGACATCGCCGTGGAATAGGACTCGCGTCGCTCGGGCGGGAAGGCACCGCCCCGAGGATAAGAGAAGGAAGCGTTGCCGAAGCACGTACGTAGATCGACCGGCAAACCTTACTTGGACGCCGGGGTCGCAGTGGATCCTTGTTTCAGCCGTATTCAGCAAGTGTATAAGAACGACGGATCCAAGACAGAGTGGTAGACCAGCATCACCGCAATGGCCCCAAACACGTATCCGACTCGCAAGCTGGGGGCAAATGGCCCGGTGGTCAGCGCCATAGGCTTCGGAGCCATGGGTAGGACAACCTCGCAGTAAAATCGTGATCGGAAGTCGCTGATCGTATAACATTAGGTATTGGCGCATTCTACGGGCAGACTGATGCCGAAGAAGCGTTCAGGACACTCACTTACGCTGCTGATCGTGGCGTCACTTTTTGGGACACGGCGGATATCTACGGAAACAGTAAGCCCATCGTTTCAGGTTTACTACGAGGCAACTCATACTAGTTGCCTCTTTGTAGGCGAAGATGTCATAGGGGATTGGTTCACTAAGACTAACCGCCGCTCGGAGATCTTCCTCGCAACGAAGTTCGGCTCAAGAGACCTCGAGCTGGACAATTATAAGCAGAACAGCAAGCCCTCATACATCCGCCGGCGGATCGAGGCGTCGCTCAAGAAGCTGCAAACCGACTGGATAGACCTATACTACCAGCACCGGGTCGACCCGGAGGTACCGATTGAAGGTAACTTCGTCCAACGTCCTGCTCGATGGATATCTCCTGACGTTCGAACGGCGTAGTCGTCATGGAGACTTTGGCTGAGTACATCAAGAGCGGGAAGATCAAGTACATTGGGCTGAGCGAATGCAGCATCGATGTCTTGAAGCGTGCCAAAGCGGTGCCCATCGCGGGCGAGAAGCTCATTGCGTGCCAAATGGAGTTCAGCCCAATTGAGCTCGACGTCGAGAAGTCCGGATTCGTCGCGGCCGCACGCGAGCTGGGCGTCGCGATCGTCGCGTACTCTCCTTTGGGGAGAGGCGTGGGCCGCTGGCGGTTCGTTGCTGTTGGCCTCGGTCCAATACTGCGCACTTACCATCATGGATGTTGACCAGGTTCAAGTCGCGGGCGGACTTCGGGCCTACGGACCTCCGCCTGCTGATGCCGCGCTTCGCGGAGGAGAACTTTGTCAAGAACCTCGAGGTCGTCGACAAGTTCGCTGCGGTCGCGTCCAAGTACGGCGCCACCCCGGGCCAGACCACCCTCGCGTGGATCCTCGCCGAGCACCCCGACTTCATACCCATCCCCGGCTCGCGCTCCGTGGAGCGGCTGGAGGAGAATGCGAAGGCGGCGGAGATCGCGCTGAAGGATGAGGACGTGAAAGCGCTGAGGGCGATCGTGGAGGCTGCGGACGTGCGTGGCGAGCGCGTCCCGGCGCAGTTCGCGCACTTGATGTCCACGGAGTGTATCCCCCTCAGCGAGTGGAAGGGCGAGTAACCACTTGCACTGCAGAGCTGAGGATCGTAAACGACGGATATGGAAGTGCCACGCATTGGATGCATGCAGCTGCCCGTCGATAGGATGGATGTTCATAGTTAGCGAACACAGCTGGAGGCACTTCTTTCTTTTTCCACGGGCCGTAAGCACATTCGAGACGCACGAGTAATAACGGATGGCTCACTAGAAGACACATGCATACGAGGGCAGATCTGAGGAACACCCGCCCGGTAGCCGGAAAGTATCGCACCAAATCCGAGAGATTGTGCGGTCGCATTACTGGATCTCTCTAGCAAGTTCCTGTCTCGGCGCCCATGGCGCTGTACTTACCATACGCAAGGAACAAGGCCATGTTCTATAGCAGCCGCGGTGTAAAGTATGTCTGTTCAACGGAGTTGAATTCACAATAATTGCACACAAGGCAAGTAGGTGGTCAGACGTGAGCGCCTTACGAACTGGTGTTTGACGGTTGTTATACACGAAAATGCATACTCGAGAATCTGCGAAGGCCACAACAAGGTGCACCTCTTCTATCACAAAACGGTAAGATGTGTAGCACTTGCAAACCTACGTTGTCGAAGGATCATAACCAGGACAGCAAGGGGCGTGCCATAGGAATCCGAACCCACCAATCTGTCTTATTACGGTTTCCCGTCCTTGGCGTGCCATTCGACCACATCATCAGGGGAAACCACGACCTGGAGCTCCAACGTATTCGCGTCTGTAGAATCCGTCGGAGCTGACTCCGCATGCACACCATGACTCAACCCCGTCTTCACAGTCCGCGAGTGCCGCGTGGTCACGGTGTTAGCGAAGGCTTGCGTCTGTTCTGTCGACACCCCCATCCATATCCTTATAGTAATTAGATCGAAAGCGATGCCAGCGACCTCGAGGGCCTACAAGGTACAGCGCTCGTGAGATAACACGCGACCGAGGACAGTATGAGTCACTCACAACATCGGTCACACCATAGGCGGCGATTGATCCCGCAAAGACCACTACAACACATACGACGATAGTGGCGGTGTAAAGCAGCGCAGATTCAATGAAAATTAAGATGATTTTCCCGTAGCCTAGACGGGTTTGAAGCCGCCGGCTGCGCGTGAAGGCACTGGCAGTGCATTTGTGTACCTTCCAGAGCCTTCTGATGATGAGACCTGCAGCCATAGTTAGAGGTTGTTTGAGATGTTGCAAGAGTGGCAACCACATACCGGTAGTAATGAGATTGACCATAAGTGTCGTCACGAAGAACGCTTCCTGAAAAGGTCGCAATTCGGGGATCATGGGGATTGAGGCGTAGGCGCCCACAGTGGAGAGATAGTATATAATAGCAATGGCAAAAGATACGCATGCTAGCCAGAGTAATATGGTCGCTATACCCATGATCGCTCGATGGCGGACATTCGCATACACAATCCAGCAGCGGTATATCTGAATAGGAATCAGTCATCACCATATTGTACCGTTCGCACTGATGTTATAGCACTCACCAACACTGCGTCAGAAATGAGGGCACTGAGGTAAAGCCACACGCTCTGTGAATGGGTACATTCAATACAGTGAATGAGATGATGATAAAGAAGTCATCACGTACGCGCATAACGTTAACCCAATTTGACGAATGGTCGAAGACCGCATTCGCGCCTCCGGGGCCCATGTAGAGGATAAACGCCATGATGTTGTGGTAGAGATTGAATGCCACGTCACAGGTCCCGATGCCAAAGAGCGCAACCGCAGTGACCATCCAGACCCAGGACTTCGACGCCGTTGGACTTCGATGGAGCCACGTATACATGCAAGCTGCAAACGTGACCATATGGACACCGTACGTGACGCTTTGCATGAACAGCGCAGTCAATTGCGCCTCTGCGATAGTAATCTCCCGCATTGCGGCGCTTTAATGTGGCCTGGGGAACCCTGGAAGATGAAGGAGGAGGTTATCAGGGATAGGGCCGTACATGGGGATGCTCAAATTTATAAGTATTCCGGCATGGATTGAGTTCAACTGTCAAAAACAACATTAGCTCATGACGTTCGAACCTAAAGTCAGTTATTTCAATTCGAGACGAGGACATGAGAATTAATCACATCCGCATCTAAGTCTGTAATCAGAATCATGACATGGCGCATGGGACCTAGCCTAGTGCCATGATAACATGGGCCCACCGTCCGCAGTGCGCTTTGATGGACGCATGCAGTGAACTGTACGTGTTTCACTCGCACGGTGACACCTAAGGGTTTTGAGGCAGCTATCAGGCGCTGTGACAGTGAGTTAGAGAAAACTCCATAGGAGCGATGCACACGTACTGCGTGTTCTCGGGTTGACCCAGCGGCTACATTAATATTCCACTTGTATGATATATTCATCTTATACTTAGTGTTGGATGAGCTGAAATGCGCAGAGTCGTCGGCCATAAACACGGCGGTACTTACAATGACAGGACTCTGGGTGACCAGACGAGGTGGCAGAACTTTGGACGATTTAGTATAAGTACTCGAACATACCATGGCCTAAGCCTTATCGAATGGTCTGCAGTGTTTGACCGGCCTGCCCCTCGGACGGCGACAGTTCCGCGTATACTTGCGGCCTCTTGCGCTGGTGTTAACTGAGTGCATAACAACCTTGAGAGGATGCGGATAAGCTCAGATAGGCACAAAGATTTACGTAAGCACGTCCGAGTCGCTCGACGCCCAGACTGCGACTTCAATTGAGCTTCATCGTGTTCCGTTCCTGTTCCCTCCTCTGAGGTTCCCTTCCAAGTATGTTCTGCTTGCGATGGCTTCCCCAAATAGGCGTGTCGTTGATGACACGTCCGAGGCTGTCATCGAGATATGCCTTCGGCATGATCAGCTGCTCCCGATCACCTTAAGCCACTGCTGCATACTTATCGCCATGAATATCGACTAGGCTCAAGTTACGGGCGGATTTCGAGCCCACTAACCTCCGCCTGCTAATACCCCGCTTCACAGAGAAGCTCGCCAAGAATCTCGAGGTCACCGACAGGTTCGCTGCGATCGCGCCCAAGTACGGCGTCACGTCGAGCCAGACCACGCTCGCGTAGATCCTCACTGAGCACCTCAACTTCGTACCCACCCCCGGCTCGCGCACCGTGGAGCGGCTGGAGAATGCGAAGGCGGTAGGGATTGCGCTGAAGGACGAGGACGTGCAGAGAGCGATCGCGGAGGCCGCCTGCGTTGCGGACCTGAGGATCGTGCATCACGGATATGGAGGTGCCGCGCACTCTGGACACACACAGTCGGACGTCGATAGAATGGATGTCCATACTAGTTAGCGAACACAACGGAAAACATCAGTTTCTCTTATTGCTGATCTCCTGGTGAGTTGCAGAGAAGCACTCACTGAGTCACTAGTAGATGAGCAGTACCTCCAGATGCGCTACTCCGGGACGAATTAATTTTCTTGGAGTACAGTTCAGACGCCCGCGGAATCGGCGCGGATAATGTATGGCTCAGAACTTCAGAAGATGCCATGTGAGGACAGATCTAAAGAACACACTCCCGGTAGCTCATAACCACATGAATATCTCAAGCCCGACATACCGTATGCATTTGATGATGACGGTTGTTCTGCGCCCTTTGTCAACCGTATGAGCGACTTGTACTGCTCTGACCGTGACGTCCGAAAAAGCCTGAGTTATTTGTTCTCAACACTCCGGTGAACTGCGCGCGCAGTGTACATTTGGGAAGGGTATGATGAGGATGCAAAGTTTCCCCTGTTGGAGAGGGCGACGGTTCATGATGTCAGGTGATGCGTGAGTTCGGGACTTGCCGAGTTCCCGTCGCCCGCCACCCGCCCGAGCGCGCAGCCAGGCAGAGAGCGCGACGAGCTCCCATTCTTTGCGTCCATCATCAAGCTCATAGACAAACCCTCTCCAGTACCATATGTACGGTCTCGCACTTGCGCTACTCCAGCCTCACCCCACACATCTATGCCTGGGACTTCTGGGCATAAGCAATCAATTAATTCTCAAGCTCCGCGACTCCGCGAAGCAGCAGCGAACGCGCACGCGAGGTCTTGCGAGAAGTAAGTAACACGGCGCTCGCGGGTATTGTAATGGAGACATTCATCGGAACGAGCACGAAAGACAGGAGGCAGTATAAAAAGTTGGAGACATTGATCCTAAGTACTTCGATCCAAAAGATGGGCTCCAACTCGCAATGGCCAATATAGGCCAGTTAGCCGTACATCGCGCCGACTGCGTATATTCCAACACAAACGCGTACTGCTTTAGCGTGTACAATAAAATTGATATAGAGGCGACAACAAACCGATACAGTGTATATTCAATCGTCAGGAAATGAAGACTACGTAGCCGGCCAGAAACAAAGGGATGTCAACCATGACAAGGATCGCCCGCTACCACCGCGTCCGGCAGTGACGAACAACCCCCATCGCGCCGCCGACAGAAGACGCACCCTAACACCGCGTCCGGTGTTAGAGCGCACCTCCTACCATTGACACTGGTGACTACATGACGAAGAAAAGACAAAACGCACGGAAGACAGACATGAGACCCAGAAGGAAACGAGGTAGACTGTGACTGAGAATGAGACCGTGACCGAGAAGACTAGGTTAGGCTGGATATGCGCCGAATCAGGGCCGACGCCAGCGAGCAATAGGCTGATGAGACTGCTAGGCTGTGAGCGGCGACGGCGAGTACGTCGACCAGGTGAGATGAAGGCGAGTGCGAAGAATCAGGCTAGATGTCGTCAAGATACAAGGAGGCTGCCGAGATGCAGAGTTCGTGCGAGCAGGCGAGACTCGAATGCGATATGGGCGTGCTAGGTGATACGCTGGTGGCTAGATGCGAGGAAGCGAGGCCAATCCTGTGGAGGCGTCGAGTCGGTGAGGTCGTGCGATATACTTGCAGAAATGCAGTGGCGGATGGGCGATGAGGCGAGTCGTCAAGTGGAGGATATAACCGTAACCTGAGTATTGAGGGACCGAAGACGTGCACATGATCCGAAGACTGTCGTAGGCGATCTTGAATGGCAGAGAGCGGCGGGATAGGCTGTTGTGCCGAGAATATGTGGTTATCTCCTGCCGATAATCTTCGTCAGCCCGTCGAATCGCGTACCCATCGTCTCAAAGTATGCTCACCTTGTATGCTATTGTACCTTAACACGACTTACTAACGCGGCGATGGCCTACGGTGCGGCACGCCCGAGACCATAACCTTGTGCTCCGATTGCTGTCATGAGGGTCTTGACGCTACCGGAGCGGCACTAAAAAGGCACATCAACGTGAGCGAGGGTCCCAGTCAGGTGCGAAGACGACCTACAGTCCCATGGTGCGATCGGAGGGAAAGTTTCCCCAATAAAAAATTCAATCAGCCCTCTCCACCACGGTTCCGGCTCGCGGTACGGGGGAGGGAAGTCGGGCACCCATCCATTGCGCAGGCGCTCCTCATCTTCGCGGCGGGCCTTGATCAGGAGCGCAGTACAGATGATGGTGCCAACTGCGAAGAATACAGTACATAACGAGACGTAACCGATGAGGGGAGTTGGCGCGGGATCATAACTGATGAGCCGAATGGAAGCCTGGCGGATAAAGTAAACCAAGGGAACCGGGACGTGCTCGACGGGCTCAGGCATCGGGAGTGCCACCGGGGCGCGCACGATGCCCTCCACGTCGAAATCGAACCAGTCGTATTCAATCGATGGCGGCTCTTCGTCTTCGTCGTTCTTGAAGCGCATGATGCCGTCTCCGAGAGGAAGAACCAGATGGGGGTCGATGACGGGGATTGGGACGTACGGCATGTCTTGAAACCTGTTCGTGTTGACGTGCAGTACTTCGCCGCCCGAGATGCTGAGAGGAGTGCGTGTCAGCAGGAGGATGACGCGAGTACACATAAGTGACTTACACCGAGGGGGAGAAGGCCCAGTCGAGCGTCCGCTGGAACCACTCTGTGCCAGATCCCAGCGTAGCGTTGTAGTCATAACCGAAGCCGCGGAAGCCGACCGTGTACTGATTGTACTGGAGGGTGAGTATGATACTAGTGAGGATGGCAACGCCATGCCACAGGAGAGGCAGGACGAGCATGACGAATGAGATGTGATGGAGTGAAGGGATGAGATGTGATGGTTCAAGTTCGGTGGGGACGACGACGGGCGAGCGCACGGCCTTTTATGGGCGGGCACGACAGAACCTTGTTTTGTTGAATGGCAAGGACGCACGTGACCGCGACGCGTCCGTCGTTCCCCGCGCGCTCATTGGACCGGGGGCGGAGAAGCGCCGGTGACAGGTTAGACCGTCGAGGCCAGCGTACGCTCAACATCTGCCATGCTTCGCCATTAGCTAACGGGCATCGAGCGTACGCGCCGACGTCTGGCGCCACGGCACAGGCAATGGTGCATAGCCATCCGCGCAGAAGGCGGCCTACATCCTCAGCGCAGAGGTCCTGCGATACCAAGCTATCGAGATGCGCGAGGTCAACCAATGCGAGAACAGAACTCTGAATATTTGCATCAATGCGACAAGCTACCAATCCAGAAAGATAGCGAGTACCTGCCACCGAGTTGTAGGGGCATACATGCAGACAAACGTTACGAATATACGAATAGGATGCGCAGGTCCTGAGCGAGCAGTTGTGCGAAAAAAAAATAAAGCGTAACTCAGCGGGTAGAGGCGGCGGAGTCGACACGATCAATAGGAACACTCATGGAAGGGGATCGCAGGCGGCCACGGACCACTGCGAGCGATCGAGTGTCCGGTACGGAAGATGGGCAGAGATGGACCCCAGGTGGGCCCCAGGTATGCATGCTTGATTGGGGCCGTAGAGCGAAGCAAACGTTGCTTTCTGGCAAATAACAAACACGAAGCGACTGGGTACTATCGCGCCAAGTACGGGCTATTTTTTGGCGATAACATTCGCTCGCAGGCGTAAATGTGATGCTTACCTGTTTTTGCCCCAAACCCCTCAGCTGACAGACATTGGATTCCAATCTTGGTGCATGCAGTCGATAGGCGACTGGAACAGCAGACTACGACGCTGCAGCCGATTTAGCATTAGTATCAAGAACATGGTGTGACAGATATACACCAGCTCACTCGGTGGTGGGGAATTAGTCTCCGGTGTAATAAGCCCTTCCAGCTTGTCCTAGCATGTTGTTGGCCCGCGGTAAGGCGAAGGAAGCCGGATCATCAAAGGGCAGCCTAATCATGATTTTCTGCTCGGTAGCCACCGTGCACTGTATTTCGGGCCTATTGGAGAAGGGGTACTAGGTACTGAGTGGCGGTACTGCCGAACACGATGAAAGCCGCCAGTAGGCCTGCAAGCGAGTGCATGCTAGTCGAGTCTAAGGAGCCGAAACGGATACAGTAATACAACCTGAGGATTAGTGTTGGGACTTACTCGTTAGGCTCGAGCGTCCACGCGGAGTTGCCGCTTGTGGAAGAGGTCAAAGAGACTGAGCTGCTTGCTGAGCACGACCAAGAGTACACTGACGAGCGCGGCCAAGCTGTTCCAGACAACCAAGAAGCAGGTGCAATTCAGTGGTGGTTGCAGATGCAAAGATATATGTAAGTGACAGAGGCAGTCGTCCCGGGTCCTGGTGCGAGTCATGCCTCTCACTGATTTGACGGATAGAGTACGCACCAGAGAGCCACTGGCAAGCCTCGATAACCCTCACGCCCCGACCGGTCAAGTACAACGGCTGGATGAGTTAAACCTTCTCCGTACTAGTAGCTCTGATCCTAGGTGTGGAACCCACCCAGTCCCCAACCACTGTACCAGAACTACGGCCCTAGTAGCACCCACTTATGACCAAGCTGAACTCGCTGCGTTCGAGGGACCCTTGAGCCCGGGAACACTCATTTATGGTCTGTTCAATGATATGGACAGGGACATAGCGGATAAAGTTGCACGCACACTCCTGAGGTATCCCGAACTCTCTGTTGGTACCCACGTATCTGACATTCAGACGACGCGGGCGCATAGAGCCTACTGTTCTGCTTCCTGTTTCCTGCTTACAAAAAGTGTCTGACAATTGTAATTCCACGACAGCGAGTGCGTACATTGGTCACTCATCGAGAATTCGTCGACTTACTCTTCTATTTCTCAGACCTCGGACTTCGAGTGGATGCGTGGGGTCATAGATGTCTTTCTACCACTCATTGTAACGGCGATCTCCATCGGCCTGTGGCCTGTAAAAGCACGTGAGTCCCGGCTGGCGTAATACGGACGCTGCGCGAGTGTGCATGTAGTGATTGTGCAATACTTACCATTGGATGAGGCGCGACACCATCTTCCGACTCGGCCAGTCGACATCGCCGTGGAATAGGACTCGCGTCGTACCGTCGGGAAGGCACCGCCCCGAGGATAAGAGAAGGAAGTGTTGCCGAGGCACGTACGTAGATCGTCCGGCAAACCTTACTTGGACGCTGGGGTCGCAGTGAATCCTTGTTTCAGCCGTATTCAGCAAGTGTATAAGAACGACGGATCCAAGACAGGGTGGTAGACCAGCATCACCGCAATGGCCCCAAACACGTATCCGACTCGCAAGCTGGGGGCAAATGGCCCAGTGGTCAGCGCCATAGGATTCGGAGCCATGGGTAGGACAGGCTTGCAGTGAAATCGTGATCGGAAGTCGCTGATTGTATAACATTAGGTGTTGGCGCATTCTACGGGCAGACTGACACCGAAGAGGCGTTCAGGACACTCACCTACGCTGCTGATCGTGGCGTCACTTTTTGGGACACGGCAGATATCTACGGAAATAGTAAGCCTATCGTTTCGGGTCCTAGGAGGTAACTTACTTTAGTTGCCTCTTTGTAGGCGAAGATGTCATAGGGGATTGGTTCACCAAAACCAACCGACGCTCGGAAATCTTCCTCGCGACCAAGTTCGGCGCCAGAGACCTCGAACTGGATGTACACAAACATAACAGCAAGCCTTCATACATCCGCCGGCGGATCGAGGCATCGCTGAAGAAGCTGAAGACCGACCATATAGACCTGTACTACCAGCACCGTGTAGACCCGGAGGTGCCCGTCGAAGGTAGGCCGACTCGGACTACGGACTCTTCTCTCGAGGACTGCCCCCCTAACATCCAAACACGCAGTCGTGATGGAGACTCTAGCAGAGTTCGTCAAGAGCGGGAAGATCAGGTACATCGGGCTGAGCGAGTGTACCATCGACGTCCTGAAGCGTGCCAAGGCGGTGCCCATCGCGGGCGAGAGGCTCATTGCGTGCCAGATGGAGTTCAGCCCGTTTGAGCTCGGGATCGAGAAGTCCGGACTCGTCGTAGCCGCGCACGAGCTGGGCGTCGCGATCGTCGCGTACTCTCCTTTGGGGAGGGGCATGAGCACCGGACGGTCAGTTGATCTTCGCCTCGGTCCAATACTGCGCACTTACCATCATGGATGTTGACCAGGTTCAAGTCGCGGGCGGACTTCGGGCCTACGGACCTCCGTCTGCTGATGCCGCGCTTCGCGGAGGAGAACTTCGCCAAGAACCTCGAGGTCGTCGACAAGTTCGCTGCGGTCGCGTCCAAGTACGGCGCCACCCCGGGCCAGACCACCCTCGCGTGGATCCTCGCCGAGCACCCCGACTTCATACCCATCCCCGGCTCGCGCTCCGTGAAGCGGCTGGAGGAGAATGCGAAAGCGGCGGAGATCGCGCTGACGGCCGAGGACGTGAAAGCGCTGAGGGCGATCGTGGAGGCTGCGGACGTGCGTGGCGAGCGTGTCCCGGCGCAGTTCGCGCACTTGATGTCCACGGAGTGTATCCCCCTCAGCGAGTGGAAGGGCGAGTAACCACTGGCACTGCGGACCTGAGGATCGTAAATGACAGATATGGAAGTGCCGCGCATTGGATGCATGCAGCTGCCCGTCGATAGAATGTATGTTCATAGTTAGCGAACACAGCTGGAGGCACTTCTTTCTTTTTCCACGGGCCGTAAGCACATTCGAGACGCACGAGTAATAACGGATGGCTCACTAGAAGACACATGCATACGAGGGCAGATCTGAGGAACACTCCCCCGGTAACCGGAAAGTATCGCACCAAATCCGGGAGATTGCGCGGTCGCATTACTGAATCTCTCCAGCAAATTCCTGCCTCAGCGCACATGGCGCTGTACTTACCATACGCAAGGAATAAGTCCATGTTCTATGGCAGCCGCGGTGTAAAGTATGTCTGTTCAACGGAATTGAATTCACAATAATTGCACGCAAGGCAAGTAGGTGGTCAGACGTGAGCGCCTTGCGAACCAGTGTTTGACGATTGTTATACGCGAAAATAGATACTTCAGGATCTGCAAAGGCCACAAAAAAGTGGACTAGTGTTGGATGAGATGAAGCGCGCAGAGTCGTCGACCATAAACACGACGGTCCTTACAACGACAGGACTCTGGGTCGCCAGACGAGGCCAAACGTTGGACGGTTTAGTACAAGTACTCGAACATACCATGACCTAAGCCGTATCGAATGGTCTGCACTGTTTGACCGACCTACCCCTCGGAGGGCGCCAATCCCGCGTACAATTGCGGTCTCTTGCGCTGGTGTTAACTGCGTGCATAACAACATTGAGAGAACGTGGATAAGCTCGGAAAGGCACAAGGATTTGCGTAAGCACCTCCGAGTCCGTGAACGCCAGGGTCGCTGACGTCCGGACTGCGACTTCGATTGAGCTTCATCGTGTTCCATTCCTGTTCCCTCCTCTGAGGTTCCCTTCCATGTATGTTCTGCTTGCGATGGCTTCCCTAAATAGGCATGCCGTCGATCGAGTCTGTCATTGCGATATTCCTTTGGCATGATCAGCTGCTCTCCATCACCTTAAGCTACTGCTGCATACTTATCGTCATAAATGTCGACTAGGTTCAAGTTGTGGGCGAACTCCAAGCTCACTTACCTCCGCCTGCTGATACCCCGCTTCACAGAGAATTTCGCCAAGAATCTCGGCGTCACGTCGAGCCAGACCACGCTCACGTAGATCCTCGCTGAGCACCTCAACTTCGCACCCACCCCCGGCTCGCGCACCGTGGAGCGGCTGGGGAATGCGAAGGCGGCAGGAATTGTGCTGAAGGACGAGGACGTGAAGATAGCGCTCGTGGAGGCCGCCTGCGTTCCGGACCTGAGACCTGAGGCCTGAGGATCGTGCATGACGGATATGGAGGCGCCGCGCAGTGCGCACACTAGACACGCACAGCCGGACGTCGATGGAATGGATGTGTATAGACAACGGAAAACATCTGTTTCTCTTATTGGTGATGTCCTGGTGAGTTGCAGAGAAGCACTCACTGAGTCACTAGTAGATGAGCAGTACCTCCAGATGCGCTACTCCGGGACGAACTAATATTCTTAGAGTACAGTTCAGACGCCCGCGGATGATGGATAGCTCACAAGATGCCATGCGAGCGTAGATCTAAGGAACACGTTCCCGGTAGCTTATAACCACATGAATATCTCAAGCCTGACATACCGTATGCATTTCATAATGACGGTTGTTCTGTGCCCTTTGTCAACCGTATGAGCGACTTGTACTGCTCCGGAGCCTGATCGTGACGTCTGAGAGAGCCTGCGTTGCACGTTCTCAACACTCCGGTAGCCCACTGCGTGTGCAATGTACATGTGAGAAAGATATGATGAGGATGCGTCGCAAAGTTTCGCCTGCTCGAGAGGGCGACGGTTCAAAGTCATGGTGCTGCGTGAGTTCGGGACTTGCCGAGTTCCCTTTGTCCGCCGCCCGCCCGAGCGCGCAGCCAGGCAGAGAGCGGCGAGCTCCCACTCTTTGCGTCCACCATCAAGCCCATAAACAAACACTCTCCAGTGCCATATGTACGGTCTCTCACTCGTCGCTACTCTAACCTCATCCCTATACATGTAGCCCTGGGACTCCTCGACATAAGCAATCAATCGATTGAGCTCCGCGACTCCGCGAACCGGCAGCGATCGCGCACGCGGAGTCTTGCGAGAAGTAACACTGCGCTCGCGGCCATTGTAATGGAGATATCCATCGGAACGGGCACGAAAGATAGGAGGCGGAATGAAATGTGGGAGGCAGCCGTACGTTGCACCGATTTCGTATATTCCGATACAAACGCATACTGCTTTAGCGTGTACAATAGAATTGATATAGAGGCAAATACAAATCGATACAGTGCATGCTCAATCGTCAGAAAATGAAGACTGTACGTAGCCGGCCAGAAACAAAAGGGATGTCAACCATGACAAGGATCGACCGCCACCACCGCGTCCGGCAGTGACGAACAACCCTCATCGCGCCGCCGACAGAAGATGCACCCTAACACCGCGTCCGGTGTTAGAGCGCACCTCCTGCCATTGACACTGGTGACTACATGACGAAGAAAGGACAAAACGCACGGAAGACAGACATGAGACCCAGAAGGAAATGAGGTAGACTGTGACTGAGAATGAGACCGTGACCGAGAAGACTAGGTTAGGCTGGATATGCGCCGAATCAGGGCCGACGCCAGCGAGCAATAGGC
>KV429048.1:134725-149431 GCA_001632345.1 Daedalea quercina L-15889 | reverse complement strand
CGCGAAAACAACTCACACTCCCATGGCGCGATTGGAGGCAAAGTTTCCGGTGTCACAAATTCGACCAGCCTTCTCCACAACGTTACCGGCTCGCGGTACGGAGCAGCGAAGTCGGGTCGCCGAGGCGCAGCCAGCTCACGCCGTCTGTCCTCCCGGTACCGTCTGAATGCTCTGATCTCCTCCGGCGCGAGAATGAGGATACCAATAATACACAGTATGATCCCGAGTACATTCCACTCGTCCTGCGGTGTAGGTGCTGGGTCGAAGCCGAAGTACCGCATGCAGGTCCGGCGCATCGGGAACGCCAGGGGGACTGGCACGTACTCGACGGGCTCTAACATCGGAAGCGCCACCGGGGCGCGCACGATGCCCTCCACGTCGAAATCGAACCAGTCATACTCGATCGACGGCGGTTCCTCGTCTTCGTCATTCTTGAACCGTACGATGCCGTCTCCGAGAGGAAGAACCAGATGGGGGTCGATGACCGGAATCGGAATGTACGGCATGTCGTGGAATCGATCCGCCTTGGTGTGTAGTACATCGCCGCCCGAGATACTAAGCGCGACGCGTGTCAGCAGGAATGTGAGGGTGAACTTTGCGAAGAGTACCTACACCGAGGGCCAAAACGTCCCGTCGAGCGTCCGCTGGAGCCACTCCGTGCCAAATCCGAGCGTAGCCTGGAAGTCATAGCCAAACCCGCCAAAGCTAATCGTGTACTGCTTGTACTGGAGGGCGAGTATGATACTAGTGAGCATGGCCACGCCCTGCCAGAGGAGAGGCAGGACGAGCATGATGGGTGTGATGTGACGGGGTGAAGGGATGCGATGTGATGGTTCAAGCTGAAGTTCGGTGGGGGGCGACTGACGGGCGAGTGCGCGGCCTTTTATGGGCGGGCATGACAGAACCTTGTTTTGTTGAATGGCGCGGAACAGGAGCCACGTGACCGCGACGCGTCTGCCATTCCCCGCGCGGCGCGCGCTCATTGGACCGGGGGTGGGGAAGCGCCGGTGACAGGCCCTGACAGTCGAAGCCAGCGGGGACTCCGGGAGGCCAGCGTACGCTCGACGCCTGCCACACTCTGCCATTCGCTGGCGGGCATCGGGCGTACGCGCAGTGTGGCTGATACGCTTCGCGGGCGGCGGCGCGCTGTTGTTTGCACAGAAGGCTGCCGTTAATTTCGTCGCCGTCAAGGCTGCCCCGGGGAGTCGGTGAGTCCGCCCTCTCGCTCTGCACAGAGGGTATTTAGACTCGCTACATCCCCGCCCCGCCCCTCAAACCGTCTCCCCTCCCAAACCCCCCCCTTCTGCGTCTCCTCCTACCCTCGCTCCTCTGCCCACATTCTATCACAATGCCAGTGCCAGCACTCGCAGCCCTTGGATATTTTGGATACGTGTTCGGCGCGATGATGCTGGCGTCAATCCTTCGCGACAGAAGCATCTATATAGGCGTCGGAAATCGAGTACGTTTGTATTTAGGATCAGCAGAAGGCCAGCAGCGCCTCCTTGATTCTGTCTTGCGATTGTGAGTGCTCTCATCTCGTCTGCATTGTCCTGTCTTACACTCCCCGTCAGAGAGCCTGCAGATCCGGGTGGCGATGGTCCACCGCCGCCTGTTGATTCCTCATCGCAGGGTCTGTTCTTGGCCCCAGGTCCCGAGTTTACTCTTCCGGCTACTGCTAGTGGTACGCAGTTTCAAGTATATTACAATTTTCCGGACTGACCCTATATGTATGTTCAGGCCCTATGCTGACGGAAGCGAACGGTTCAGCTTCCCGGTTGGCATTCGTCTTGTTGATCACGTTTCTTGTCATCATCGGCTCTTTCGCTGTCTCTCGGCTTTGGCGCACGATTGCCAGAAGACGGTCGATGACCGCAGACGGAATTGAGGAGAAGACCAATGCCAGGGGACCACCTCGAACAGCTGGAACTGGTGCTCATGCTGGTTCTTCGTTGACTGCTCCTTGGGCTTCTCCCAGCTCCCGGGACCTGCTCGCAGCCTTCTTGTTTCCCGAAGACACCTTGCGCGCCTCGGACAGCGACTCCAGCTCTCCACGCCCGAGCGGCGGATTGCATGAACATGACTTCTGGGCTCTCATGGACGACCAGCCTCGCGCTGGACCCTCACACTCCCGCTCAGATGAAGAGACCAGTGCGAGGAGCTCGAATCCTGGTCTCGGCCTCTCCGTGGAGTCGGGTTCTGACGATGGGGATGCTGATTCAGTTGTCCCTGATACGACCGACAATGAGGCGGGTTCGTCGATCGCTACCGAGAGCGAACATGACCCCTCGCACGTTGATGACTCGACCGACGTGGTCTGGGAGACGGACTCAGTACGCCCCGACTCCCACTCCACCATCTCGGGCAGCCCCAACAGCGACGCTGGCTCCTGGGTCACTACGAACGCTGAACCCGGCACGTTCCACTTGGATGTCGACTCGGCGAGTCTGGCAGGCGATGTGGACGACGGTCTCTCCGACGCGGACTTGGGTTCCTCAGTCAACGCAGACAGCGACAGCGAAGCTTGGGTCACGACGGATGACGAATCTGCCAGCAACGCCGACGACTTCGTTTCTGACTCGGGCGTTGTGGAGCCACCTGTCCTGGACACTCTGGTCAGCGAGTTGAAGACGCCCGATCACTCTCAGGCGCCGCAATCACCTCAGATCTCCCCTGCGGACGAGTTGCTCCTCCGGATACCCACCTTCGATGAATCTGCTTCCCGCTTCGAGTACAATAGGCTCCGCGTGAGGGCGGTTGTTCAGTCCGGACGCTCGCTGGGCAGCCGCACGAGCACTCGTTCTGAGTTTACCGACTCTGGCTCGGGCTCCTCGGTCACCACGGACGCCGACTCTGGCTCAGGCTCTTTGGCCACGATGGACTCCGACTCTGGTTTCTGGGCCGACATGCGTGTTAGATCGACGCTCCCCCCGTTTGCGCGCAATTCGCTCCTGCCCCTGCGCGATGCGTCTTCTCAGGCACCAGGTTCCTCGGCGTCGTCTGTGCTCCAGGTCCAAGTACGTTCGTCTCTTAGGGCTCAAGCCGGCGAATCGATTGCCGTCGACGACGACCGAAGCTTGTTCCTCTGCGCACTCTTGGACATGGACGCGCAGGATGCGGAGGCCGTGGCTAGAGTGGGCATAAGGCGCCCGAACCTTTTCAACGACTGCCTCGTACGTGTATTTCTCACTGTGTCGTGATCTGCGCCTTGCTAACGACGTGTTCTTGCGTGGAGCAGACGTTCTACCAGAATCAGTTCAAGACTGACCGTCAAGGCGAGGACCGCGATGCTCAGCACGGCCCTGCATCTGCCCTTGACAGTGTCGACCGCGACCAGAGCATGTTCCTTCGTGCTTTGTTGGCGATGGACCGGGAGGACGCGCTGGCTGTTTACGACTCGGCTAGGAAGCGTTACAAGCTTTTGGGTGACTTGCAGGTGTGTATATCTTCTACGGGGTTCTCTCATTCGGGTGCTCATCGTTGTCTCTTCGCTCCTTCGGCAGTTATTCGAAGCCTATATGTAGGATATGGCGCCAGGATCAAGCACATCACTATCATCATCGTCACGTTTGACACGTACGCCACTCATTTATCCGCGAGTTTTCTTTGTCTGGATTTGTAGCCTTAGCATGTGTAGCAACTAGCATCACTACTTCGTCTGAGATAATATTATACCATTGTATGTTGTTCACGGCTTCGAAACAATTGTCCGATGGTGTGCACAACATGAGGTCGATTGGTACAACAATAGAAGCACCGCACATATCACCTACTTTGGCTCTGCTAGATCTGAGCAACAGATCACTTCGCCGACTGGCTGCGAACCTGCGCAGGCCTGTTTTGCGTCGTCTGCATTTCTATCTCCTCTGCGGACGAGCCCCGCGATAGCGGCGAGGGCGTCGCCACTTGCGCTGTAGGCATTGCTTGTGCTTGCCTTTGGCGGGGCGACGGTGCTCTGCTCGAGAAGGACTACAGTCGAGCAGAGAAGTTAGTCAGGATAGGTCCTCATACGCGACTAGACGGTAACACTCACGGAGCCGACCATAGTATCCTGGTCGAACACGTCTCTCGAGTCGTCCACTACACAACGGATCGTCAGCGCCAGCGTCAACCGGGAGAGTCAGCGTCGGCCCGGGACGTACTGATGATCGCGTCGTGATCCGACAGCGTCCACTGCTGCGGCATCTGCATCGCGGCGACCTCCTCCTGCATCGCAGTCGAGCCGCTGCGCTTGCCCTCCGCGCGCTCCTTCGCCTCTGTCTCCTCCTTTGCCTTGCGGTCCTCCTCATCGATCTTCTCCCAGGGCACGAGCGTGACGCGATCGACGGTCGGCGGCGGGTCTGGCGGGCCCTTGGGCCCGTAGATCTCGGCCTGCGCGAGCGCGGTCTTGAGCGCGGTGATCCACTTGTTGCGGCGCGTCACTGGGTGCGGCCACGTCAGCAAGCAGATCAGCCGGGTCGGTGAGTGAAGAAAGTGGGCCACTGACCTTTCAGCGCGCCCTGCTGCCAGTTGCTCTTGTACTTGATGTCCGCGTTGAGCGTCATCTTCTCCTGGTCGGGGAAGTCGACGATGGAGACGTCGAAGCTCGGCAGGAAGTCGCGCCGCTCAGACTTGACGAACGCGAGCATGAGCTCGCGCAGCTTCTCGATCTGCTCAAACGTCGTCGCGTACGCCTGCACATCGCCGGCTCAGCATCGCGGGTGCATAAAACGGTAGGAGCGCACTGACCACGTCGAACTCAAAGGTCTCCGACATCTGTGGGCTTCTCCGCATGTTCAGAACGAACTAAGCATGATATTTTCAGCGCTTGCACGTTGTTCAGACCCGAAGGCTCTCAAAGAGTTACCTTCGTGTTTAACACCGAGTGCGGGGCCTGCACGGATGTGCCTCCATTGTCGAGCATTATGGTACTCAGAAGCCGAATCTCCTTCACCGTGTACTCAAGCTTGTCCACCGAGATGCGGTCGCCAACGTCGTACGGGTGCTTCACGAACAGGAAGATGATCGAGGTAAGGGTCTCGACGAACGAGCTGCCCACAAGCCAGCTCAAACCTTTCGGGGTACGTGAATACCTAGACCAAGCTAGCAAAGGGTTCGATGCAACATACTGAGGATGAACGTCCCGGTGGTCGTAGCGAGGGTGAGCAGTTGCGCTTCCTGTGAATGGACAGTCATCAGTGACAAGGCGCAGACATGTCAGCAGGCGCAACACCTACAAACGCGACCGCAACGAGCAAGATGACGATGAAAAGGTAGACGGTCATCAGGATGTTGTCCAGGCGGCCAACAGCGCTGTCCAGATCACGCATCGAGTGCTCGATGGACAATTGTTCGCGGTGGCATTCCCTAAGATAACGCAACCACTCAGTCAGGATGTTGATCAGTGCTCGGTCGGATCATGACGCACATGCAAGCGATCTCGATCTCGTCCCTCGTCGCGTCGCCGTTCATATCCTTGTCGAAGAGTGCAAACGCCGCATCCGCGTCCTCGGGGGTCGGGAAGAACCTCGCGATGTCATGCACGGTGAGCGAGTGCGCGCCGGGCTGGACGAACGAGTAGAACAGGCGGCGCGCCATCTGCGAAAAATCGCACTGAACACGCGGTACAGGCAGGCGCACTCTGAACGACCACGCACCATCCTCGACTTGTTCGCGCTCTCGAGCACGGTCTTGATGACTGCCTGGGGCGAGTTTGGCTGGAGCACCGAGCTGCCCGCGATCTCGCTGGCGACGTTGCCCAGCGCCGTGGTCGTCGTCGTTGCCGCGACTCTCACGCCGTGCAGTGCGCGCTTCAGGAGGCGGCCGCGCTTGCGGGGCTGCGGGCCGTTGCCCTGCTCCGTGTCGCGAAGGGTGTCGCTACGCCAGGGGATGTCGCTCGAGTGGCGATAGAGCGCGACGAGCACGCGTACGGCGAACTTCTGCTGGGCGACGCGCTCCGCGTACGAGCGCTCGTGGAACTTTGTCGCGATCCACTGGATCGCGACCTTCTCGCCGAGGAGGATGAGCGCGCTCTCGAGGATGGCGAAGAAGATCTTCGCCGCCGTGCTCAGCGCCTCCCCGTCGCCCGAGGTCGCGGTCGACACGCGGCGCGTGTTGATGAGCGGATTGAAGGAGATCCAGAGCGCGAGTGACCACGCGAAGAGTGCGATGTACCGCCCGAGCGGCTGCAGCCAGTCGATGTACCGCCGCGCGCCGACGGCGACGACGCCGATGGTGTGCCGCGCGATGTACGGGAGCACGAGCGTGACCGCTCGCGCGGCCCACCAGCCGACCCAAACGACGGTCAGCCAAATACTCCACCAGAGTAGGCGCACACCCCAAATGGTCGCATTCGGGTAGGCAGTGAAACCCAGGATGCCAGGAATCCAGAGCAAGCCTAGGAAGGGGATGATGTAGAGCGTCCACCGGGTGACGATTGATACGCTGATTAGATAGTTGTAGAACTTGACGAACTGCAGGTCAATCAGTACGACTGTGCATAAGATTCGTGACAGGGATCAGTGAGAGGAGGTCGAAGCGCTCGAGGCATGGAATAGTAGACAACATTGTTGATCAAGCGGATTTATGCCCATCAACGAACCGATGCGGTCAAATTTCGTGTCTCAGCAAGTCTCCGAGGTTAATGGAGGGTAAGCAGATGACCACTCGCTCTTGATGTCAGGCCCACTGGCGAGGAACGTAAAGCCACTTAGCAGCGCGACCTGCAGGATCTGGATCGGCTTGCCTCACTTCCACAATACCCACGCACGATTATCGGCTGCGTCTCTGCAAAGCAGTATGACCACCTCGTGTCCTGCGAACTATACGGACCATCTCGATAGTTCGCTGCACATGATCGGACACCACATAGCGCGCGAGAAGATGCTCTATTACCGCTCTGCAGTTGCCCGTCTAGGGGGGAGCGCTGTATGCACTGAGCACTGTGAGGGAGGCTCGAAGGGCGACCAGATCGATGCCTCCCCCCCTCTCCTCAAAGCAGAGAATTGAGGGAACTCAAAAATCAAAGGTATAGAGTCCGGAGAGGGTGAAACAGTTTGTGGGAAGCTAAGCAGGTGCGAGATACCGCGTCCCCAAACATCGCTCGACCGATCGAAACAGACTGGGTTGCAAAGCACTCACCGCGTTCTTCGGCATGTCACCATCGGCGTAGGCAAGATGCGAGTGACCGGCCATCCGCGGGTCAAACTCGACATACGAGTGCTCGAGTCTGCGTATGCCACCGAGAATGTCCCAGCTGCCGCTCCGGCGGTTCTCCTGGCGGGGTGTGTCGTTTGTGTCGGTCTGCCCGTGCGGAGCAGGGTAGCTATGTCCATGCTCGGAGTTAGGGTAGGAGCCGTAGTCGTGCGGCTTCGGCTCGCGAACGATGGTGTCATCCTTGGTTTTGTCATCCCACATCCTGTCGCGATGGGAGGGGAGGAGGGGGTAGGACGGGGTGTTCTCGCCGGAGTCGTAGTCACGCCTTCGTTGGGTGCTGTGAGCGAAGGCGGAGGGGGACTCGGGACGGGACATGTTGTCTGATGCGTCGTCTTGAGGGCCTCGGGAAAGGCCCGCGCCGGAACTCATCAGACTGGCGGTACGCTAGATCGAGGGACTTGCAGGGAAGTTCCTATGATAGGCAGTCAATGCGGCCGGCCGTGTGCACGCGACCCGCGGGGTGTGTCGCTAGTTATCGAGGTGATGGGCCGCAACGCGAGTAGGCCGTCGGCTGCAGGCTGAGGTGGTGGTTGTGGACAAAAGGAGAGGGGAACAGACCCCTCCCCCCCGGATTGGACGGCGAGGGCCATGGCGGGGTGTCTCGAGGGGAATTTGATGAAGAATTACGCCGAGTTTGGTAATTGCATGTGATCGCGTCTGCGAGATCTGGCAGTCGGATGGAAAGGCTTGGCAACGTCATCGCCCTTGTTCCTTTCAGTTGCACATCGTCCGCAGTGTCTCCTCGTTCGCGTACCTCGACGACGCCGCCACTATCGTCGTTCTCTCATTCAACAACCTCGTCCTCATGTCGCTCGGTGGCGCGCTCTGTGCCTAGAGCGTACGCATGCTGGCAGAAGCAACCTGTACGGCCGCCTGCTACTCCAACTGCCAGAAGCTTGCCAGCGGTCGTCAGTTCCTCGTGTCCGAGACAACCTGACAGAGTGAGGAGCGACCCCCGAAACGGATCTTGTGGAGGGAGTCGCCGGCTCATCAGTCTTGACGGTCTTCAGTGCTTTGCCTGACGGATGCAATCATTGCCGTGCGATCTTCTCTTCTCCGTCCTACGTGCGAGATACTTATAACTTCACGTACCAACACTCCATGTCATCATGCACCGGTGCGTTGCTATGTATCGTCTCTTCTCAACCATGTTCGCTCTCCCTCGATGTGCAGTTGTCAATACCTGGCCTAGGATCACTCGGCCCTGAGACTGACAGTTTTTGCGGATAAAAGTAGAGGGTGCAGCCACTGCGGGGCGGCGGGCGGCGACGCTGCGGTCCCCCGAGCCCGGAGCGCGCCGTCACCCGTACTGGGCACTCCCACCTCATTACCGCCTTCAAGTTTGTGTGCTCGGTCCGATGGGAGTCTCCATTAATATTATTACGATGGCGTCAGGCGCAGCAGCGTGGGGGGAGCCGTCGGTGGGCTTATCAAACTGGAGTCAAAAGCTTCTTGTAAGTAAAACCCCGGTCCGACGCGTTCGCTGTCAATTCTCCAAGTGGCGGTAAGATTAGTTGCTTGTGTCCGACAGTCCTAATATGTAAGACCTGTGGGGCCCAGTTTCTAGCACGCGCCACCATCACTCATCACTGTGGCGGGGCGTCCGCCGAAGTGTTGAGAACAAATGAGTGTCTCGGACGTTGGGACCGAGCTGTGTAATTCACTCATACAGCTGACAAAGGGATGCGCAACAATGACCACCAAATAATATATCAGGTGTGTAATGCTGCTGTGGTTATGTGTCATCGAGCGAGTGTTCCGCAGATCATCTCATACGCATGTCTGAGCCTGAGCCACCCACCATCCGTGGGTGTCTGACTCTGAATCGTACTTCAGGTGAATTGACCCCGAGTAGAGCACCTAGACGAGGTAAATTACTCACTGCTCACTGGTTTAGCGCGTCCTTTTGCTGCAGCTTCGCAGAACGGCCAGTGGAAGGAGGCATGACTCTGTTTATTCGTGTTCATCTATATCCGCTCCGTCGATCCCGAGGTGTTTGCGCATTACCTCGCATTCATTATTTACGAGCCCACGGGTCCGCGGCACACGCCGTCACTCGCCCTTCCACTCGCTGAGCGGGATACACTCCGAGGCCATCAAGTGCGCGAATAACTCGGGGGCACGCCCGCCGCGCACGTCCGCAGCCTCCACGATCTCCCTCAGCGCTTTCACGTCCTCGTCCTTCAGCACGATCTCCGCTGCCTCCGCGTTCTCCTCCAGCCGCTCCGCGCTGCGCGAGCCGGGGATGGGTATGAAGTCGGGGTGCTCGGCGAGGATCCACGCGAGCGTGATCTGGCTCGGCGTGGCGCTGTACTTGTTCGCGATCTCAGCGAACTTGTCAGCGACTTCGAGGTTTTTGGCGAAGTTCTCCTCCGTGAAGCGAGGCATTAGCAGGCGGAGGTCCGAAGGCTCGAAGTCCGCCCGTGACTTGAACCTATAAATCGAGATGACTCGCGGAGGTGAGTGCGCAAACTTGCTTTGAGAACGCGCGTGGACTGACCGTCCGGTGATCATGCCCCTCCCCAGAGGAGAGTACGCGACGATCGCGACGCCCAACTTGCGTGCGACCGCGACGAACCCGGACTTCTCAATTTCGAGCTCGAACGGGCTGAACTCCATCTGGCACGCGACGAGCTTCTCGCCCGCGATGGGTACCGCCTTGGCGCGCTTCAGGACGTCGATGGTACACTCGCTCAGCCCGATGTACCTGATTCTCCCGCTCTTGACGAACTCTGCTAGAGTCTCCATCACGACTGCGTGTTTGGATGTTAGGGGGGCAGTCCTCGAGAGAAGAGTCCGTAGTCCGAGTCGGCCTACCTTCGATGGGCACCTCCGGGTCGACACGGTGCTGATAGTACAAGTCTATCCAGTCGGCCTTCAGCCTCTTCAGCGACACCTCGATCCGCCGCCGGATGTATGAGGGCTTGCTGTTCTGCTTATAGTTGTCTAGCTCGAGGTCTCTGGAGCCGAACTTGGTCGCGAGGAAGATCTCCGAGCGCCGATTGGTCTTGATGAACCAATTCCCTAAGACCTCTTCGCCTACGCAGGGACAATCTGGTATGAGGTGCTCATGTAGGAACCGAAAACAATGTACTCACTGTTTCCGTACATATCCGCCGTATCCCAGAAGGTGACGCCACGATCGGCGGCGTAGGTGAGCGTCCTGAATGCTTCCTCAGTGTTGGTCTCTCCGTAGAACGCGCCAACGCCTAGTATAATATATTCAGCTCATTCTAATCTCATTGTTATTGCACATTTACCCATGGCTCCGAATCCTATAGCACTGACCGCGGGGCCATTCGCCCCAAGTTTGCGGGTCGGATACGTGCTCGGTGCCATCGCGATGAGATCGCCAGTGGTGGATCGGTCTTGACTGCATCTTTCTTATATACAAGGATGCGTTGCTATCGGAGTCAGTTGCGGGTTTCCGGGTGATCTACATACGTGCCTCGGTGACACCGACTTCTCTTCAGTCTGTTCGGGTAGCGCAGGACCGTCCCAGCGATAAATCGATAATGTGTGGGTACCATGTCATATAACCCGCCGCGCACCACGATGCATGAAGGCCGGTCCCCGAGGGCCGAGGTCGGGCTCTGATACGTTGTGATGAGAAATACTGCAGGCGATTACGATCCCTGCGCCTCCACTCGAACTCCGATGCTCCAGATCGCTGAAGAGCGAGTCGATGGCTTCATGCAATAAGTAGTTCTTTCCGCAGTTCGCCTCTCATTAACCACACAAATGCGGCTGTGGTCCGGTTTACTGTTACTTATCTAGTCTTCTCATGCCAATCACGGGCCGCGCAGTTCACTGCAGCCACTGTTACCATTGCATCGTCGGAAGTTCAGAAACGCACCGTGACGGGCACGAAATAAAACACGAGCCATTGTTCTGGTAGGTGCCCGCCGCGCCATCTAGCAGGAGCTATCAGGCTCCCAGGCCATGGGGTGACAGAGCTTAAAGCCGTCTTCCAACGGAGTTCATAACGCATCACGCCTCTTGTCGACCCAACGTCAGGTGCGAAACATAGTAGTACGCGACCGCGCGCACGAGTAGGCTTCCCTATTGATAGGGAGGTTTTTTGAGAGCACTTTGGGGGTGCTAGTTCAGCCGGATCGTAGTTCAGGCTTTCTAGGACTGCCGCACGTCTGGAGACTAGAGTAGTCGAGATATTCACGGATAGGACGATGAGACACGTATTAGGCTGCGCTCGAGGCACGACTGCATATAAAAACGTGTTTGCGATTTTCCGTGGAAGTTGGTTTGTCTACTTTCAGTTCGCAGACTAGCCGCCTACAGCAGTGAAGCATGCCAGTGGGCATACTCACCTGAATTGAGAAGCAATACTGTAATCCAGCGTGCGTTGCTTCAGCGCACGCGATATGGAGACGAGGATGAGTAAGGCCATTAGGCGACACTGCACATAAGCTTGATGCCCGCCAACGAATGGCAGAGTGTGGCAGGCGTCGAGCGTACGCTGGCCTCCCGGAGTCCCCGCTGGCTTCGACTGTCAGGGCCTGTCACCGGCGCTTCCCCACCCCCGGTCCAATGAGCGCGCGCCGCGCGGGGAATGGCAGACGCGTCGCGGTCACGTGGCTCCTGTTCCGCGCCATTCAACAAAACAAGGTTCTGTCATGCCCGCCCATAAAAGGCCGCGCACTCGCCCGTCAGTCGCCCCCCACCGAACTTCAGCTTGAACCATCACATCGCATCCCTTCACCCCGTCACATCACACCCATCATGCTCGTCCTGCCTCTCCTCTGGCAGGGCGTGGCCATGCTCACTAGTATCATACTCGCCCTCCAGTACAAGCAGTACACGATTAGCTTTGGCGGGTTTGGCTATGACTTCCAGGCTACGCTCGGATTTGGCACGGAGTGGCTCCAGCGGACGCTCGACGGGACGTTTTGGCCCTCGGTGTAGGTACTCTTCGCAAAGTTCACCCTCACATTCCTGCTGACACGCGTCGCGCTTAGTATCTCGGGCGGCGATGTACTACACACCAAGGCGGATCGATTCCACGACATGCCGTACATTCCGATTCCGGTCATCGACCCCCATCTGGTTCTTCCTCTCGGAGACGGCATCGTACGGTTCAAGAATGACGAAGACGAGGAACCGCCGTCGATCGAGTATGACTGGTTCGATTTCGACGTGGAGGGCATCGTGCGCGCCCCGGTGGCGCTTCCGATGTTAGAGCCCGTCGAGTACGTGCCAGTCCCCCTGGCGTTCCCGATGCGCCGGACCTGCATGCGGTACTTCGGCTTCGACCCAGCACCTACACCGCAGGACGAGTGGAATGTACTCGGGATCATACTGTGTATTATTGGTATCTTGATTCTCGCGCCGGAGGAGATCAGAGCATTCAGACGGTACCGGGAGGACAGACGGCGTGAGCTGGCTGCGCCTCGGCGACCCGACTTCGCTGCTCCGTACCGCGAGCCGGTAACGTTGTGGAGAAGGCTGGTCGAATTTGTGACACCGGAAACTTTGCCTCCAATCGCGCCATGGGAGTGTGAGTTGTTTTCGCGTTACAACGTTGCTCACGCTCATGTACCTGCTTTAGTGCCGTTCCGGTAACGTCAACAGCCCCATGCCTGCAATCGGAGCACAAGGTTATGGTCTCGGGCGTGCCGCACCGTAGGCCATCGCCGCGTTAGTAAGTCGTGTTAGGTATAATAGCATACAAGGTGAGCATACTTTGAGACGATGGGTACCCGATTCGACGGGCTGACGAAGATTATCGGCAGGAGATAACCACATATTCTCGGCACAACAGCCTATCCCGCCGCTCTCTGCCATTCAAGATCGCCTACGACAGTCTTCGGATCATTTGCACGTCTTCGGTCCCTCAATACTCAGGTTACGGTTATATCCTCCACTTGACGACTCGCCTCATCGCCCATCCGCCACTGCATTTCTGCAAGTATATCGCACGACCTCACCGACTCGACGCCTCCACAGGATTGGCCTCGCTTCCTCGCATCTAGCCACCAGCGTATCACCTAGCACGCCCATATCGCATTCGAGTCTCGCCTGCTCGCACGAACTCTGCATCTCGGCAGCCTCCTTGTATCTTGACGACATCTAGCCTGATTCTTCGCACTCGCCTTCATCTCACCTGGTCGACGTACTCGCCGTCGCCGCTCACAGCCTAGCAGTCTCATCAGCCTATTGCTCGCTGGCGTCGGCCCTGATTCGGCGCACATCCAGCCTAACCTAGTCTTCTCGGTCACGGTCTCATTCTCAGTCACAGTCTACCTCGTTTCCTTCTGGGTCTCATGTCTGTCTTCCGTGCGTTTTGTCTTTTCTTCGTCATGTAGTCACCAGTGTCAATGGCAGGAGGTGCGCTCTAACACCGGACGCGGTGTTAGGGTGCGTCTTCTGTCGGCGGCGCGATGGGGGTTGTTCGTCACTGCCGGACGCGGTGGTAGCGGGCGATCCTTGTCATGGTTGGCATCCCTTTTGTTTCTGGCCGGCTACGTACAGTCTTCATTTCCTGACGATTGAGCATGCACTGTATCGATTTGTAGTGGCCTCTATCAATTCTATTGTACACAGCACGGGAATATACGAATCTGGTGTGATGTCCCCGACCTATATTGGCCTCTGCATTTTTTTCGGATGGAAGTGATTGTGGTCAACGTTGCAGTCCCCTGAGCTTGCAGCCGCGCAGTCTTTGACCTTTCATACTGCCTCCCATCTTTCGTGCTCGTTCCGATGGATGTCTCTCCAGTACAATGCCCGTGAGCCGCAGTGTTACTTACTTCACGCAAGACCTCGCGTGCGCGTTCGCTGCTGCTTCGCGGAGTCGCGGAGTCGCGGAGCTTGATAATCAATTGATTGTTTATGCCCAGAAGTCCCAGGCATAGATATGTGGGGGTGAGGCTGGAGTAGCGGCAAGTGCGAGACCGTACATATGGTACTGGAGAGCGTCATGGGCGCTGAGGCAGGAACTTGCTGGAGAGATCCAGTAATGCGACCGCACAATCTCTCGGATTTCGTGCGATACTTTCCGGCTACCGGGCGAGTGTTCCTCAGATCTGCCCTCGTATGCATGTGTCTTCCAGTGAGCCATCCGTTATTACTCGCGCGTCTCGAATGTGCTTACGGCCCGTGGAAAAAGAAAGAAGTGCCTCCAGCTGTGTTCGCTAACTATGAACATACATTCTATCGACGGGCAGCTGCATACATCCAATGCGTGGCACTTCCATATCCGTCGTTTACGATCCTCAGGTCCGCAGTGCCAGTGGTTACTCGCCCTTCCACTCGCTGAGCGGGATACACTCCGTGGACATCAAGTGCGCGAACTGCGCGGGGACGCGCTCGCCACGCACGTCCGCAGCCTCCACGATCGCCCTCAGCGCTGTCACGTCCTCGGCCTTCAGCGCGATCTCCGCCGCTTTCGCATTCTCCTCTAGCCGCTCCACGGAGCGCGAGCCGGGGATGGGTATGAAGTCGGGGTGCTCGGCGAGGATCCACGCGAGCGTGATCTGGCTCGGCGTGGCGCTGTAC
>KV429048.1:83414-134215 GCA_001632345.1 Daedalea quercina L-15889 | reverse complement strand
GGGCACCTCCGGGTCTACACGGTGCTGGTAGTACAGGTCTATATGGTCGGTCTTCAGCTTCTTCAGCGATGCCTCGATCCGCCGGCGGATGTATGAAGGCTTGCTGTTATGTTTGTGTACATCCAGTTCGAGGTCTCTGGCGCCGAACTTGGTCGCGAGGAAGATTTCCGAGCGTCGGTTGGTTTTGGTGAACCAATCCCCTATGACATCTTCGCCTACAAAGAGGCAACTAAAGTAAGTTACCTCCTAGAACCCGAAACGATGGGCTTACTATTTCCGTAGATATCTGCCGTGTCCCAAAAAGTGACGCCACGACCAGCAGCATAGGTGAGTGTCCTGAACGCCTCTTCGGTGTCAGTCTGCCCGTAGAATGCGCCAACACCTAATGTTATACGATCAGCGACTTCCGATCACGATTTCACTGCAAGCCTGTCCTACCCATGGCTCCGAATCCTATGGCGCTGACCACTGGGCCATTTGCCCCCAGCTTGCGAGTCGGATACGTGTTTGGGGCCATTGTGGTGATGCTGGTCTACCACTCTGTCTTGGATCCGTCGTTCTTATACACTTGCTGAATACGGCTGAAACAAGGATTCACTGCGACCCCAGCGTCCAAGTAAGGTTTGCCGGACGATCTACGTACGTGCCTCGGCAACACTTCCTTCTCTTATCCTCGGGGCGGTGCCTTCCCGACGGTGCGACGCGAGTCCTATTCCACGGCGATGTCGACTGGCCGAGTCGGGAGATGGTGTACATGGCGTCACGCCTCATCCATTGGTAAGTACTGCAGAATCATTCCATGCACACCCGCGCAGCGTCCGTATTACGCCAGCCGGGACTCACGTGCTTTTACAGGCCGCAGGCCGATGGAGATCGCCCTTACAATGAGCGGGAGAAAGACGTCTATGACCCCACGCATCCACTCGAAGTCCGAGGTCTGAGAAATAGAAGAGTAAGTCGACGAATTCTCGATGAGTGACCAATGTACGCACTCGCTGTCGTGGAATTACAATTGTCCGACACTTTTTGTAAGCAGGAAACAGGAAGCGGAACAGTAGGCTCTATGCGCCCGCGTCGTCTGGATGTCAGATAGGTACGGGACGCAGGGAACTCACTGCCTATTAGGCAAGACTATATTTCTTCCCGCATTCCGGTTCTTTCCACATTGGCTGCCAAACGAATATCATGACGGCTCTTGAAGCTTGAAGGATCGCGCTCAGTAGTGGTCACCGAGACTCGAACATTTAAACGGGCCTCACTCACGTACGTCCTTTTCACCTGATCTACATCAAGAAGAACAGCTTGCATATCAGTATGGATGACGATATCAGGAGGAATCATTGTAAGCCGTCTCGGCAATGTATTTCTGGACACCAGAGACGCGATTTAGTGACCCGTGGAGTAACAGAAGAATGGACATACGAGGGTACCAACAGAGAGTTCGGGATCCCTCAGGAGTGTGCGTACAACTTTATCCGCTATGTCCCTGTCCATATCATTGAACAGACCATAAATGAGTGTTCCCGCGCCCGAGGGTCCTTCGAACGCAGCGAGTTCAGCTGGGTCATAAGTGGGTGCTACTAGGGCCGTAGTTCTGGTGCAGCGGTTGGGGACTGGGTGAGTTCCACGCCTAGGATCAGAGCTACGGAGAAGGCTTACCTCATCGCGCCGTTTTACTTGACCGGTCGGGGCGTGAGGGTATAAGGCTTGCGAGTGGCTCTCCGGTGCGTACTCTATCAGTCAGATAAGTGGGAGGCATGGCTCGCACCAGGGGCGTGCACAAGCGGGCGCACTCACCCGACCAGAGATGCCAGATAATGCACGCATCCGGTGTTGTGGTGCACGCGGCAGGACCATAAGGAGGAGCAACAGTAACCCGGTGTGTATATTGAGAATGACGAATATCTCGAGCCAAAGCAAGAGGAACTCGATGAGCGTCTCGCGTTGAGAGTCATCGAACGGGAGGCATGTAGCAGGAACTTGAAGCGGGAACATCGGTGAGTGCCAGTGTCCGAGAGGGGCGGTTTGGTTCCATTGGTATGCGTGAAAACACCTTAAAACTCCGTCGACGTCGTACGATAGAACATCGCTACTAGTAGCAACTTGAGCTTGAATATCTGCCAACTCCGGTTCCAACGACGGTCGATCGAGATGCCGACGTCCATCCGCCGTCTCGGCGCGCGGGGAACAACGCACATGACTGACGCGTTGCGATCACATGATTTTGCTGGGCGCCATTCAACAAAACAAGGTTCTGTCATGCTCGTCCATAAAAGGCGGTGCACTCGCCCGTCTTCAAGTCCCCCCTCATCGAACTCGAACCATCGGATCCTTCACACGTCTGCTCTCCTACACCACCCCCATCATGTTTCTTCTGCCTCTCCTCTGGAAAGGCGCGGCCATGCTGGCGAGCGTCATCGTCGCCATGCAGTACTCCGGCCTCACCGTCGACATCCTTGGCTCCAAGTTCAACTTCCAGGCGACGCTCGGTTCCAGCACGGAGTGGTTCCAGCGGACGCTCGACTGGCCCTTCTGGCCTTCGGTGTAAGTCCCTTCAGCTGCATACGTGTATCACACTCTTGCTGACACGTGCTCCCTTTAGCATCTCGGGCGGCGACGTACTCCACGTCAAAGCGAACAGGTTTCAAGACATGCCTTACGTCCCGATCCCCATCATCGACCCTCACCTGGTTCTCCCTCTCGGACACGGCATCATGTGCTTCAAGGACGACGAAGGCGAAGAGCCGCCATTGATTGAATACGACTGGTTCGATTTCGACGTGGAGGGCATCGTCCGCGGCCCGGTGGCGCTCCCGATGCTCGAGCCCGTCGAGCACGTACCAGTCCCCTTGGTCTACTACCTCCGCCGGACGTCCATCGGGCTCCTCGGATACGACCCTGCGCCCACCCCTCTGCACGGATTATGCGTCTTGATCTTCATCTTCAACAATATCGGCACTGCCGTCTTTATTACTTTGATATGGAGGATGCGTCAAGAGGAACGTCGAGAGGCGCGAGAGTACTGGCGCAACCACCGTAGCAATCTGTTCCCGCTCTTTTATCAGCTGGTCGGTCCCCGCTACGGCACTGAGTTCTGGGCTGAGCACCGTGATCTGGCTGCGCCTCGGCGACCCGACTTCCCTGCCCTGTACCGCGAGCCGGAAACATGGTGGGGGAAGCTGGTCGAATACTTTACTCCTGAAACTGTCCCTCCGATCCCGCCAGAGGACTGTGAGACCTGTCTATGCCATATTGCATTGCTCACACTGACGCACGTTCTTTAGTGCCGTTCCGGTAACGCCAAGGGCCTCACAACTGGGATTGGAGTACAAGGTTACGGCCTCGAGCGTGCCGCACCGTGGGTCGTCCCCGTGTTAGTAAGTCGTTTTATGGTATACTGGTATACAAGGTGAGCATACTTCGACGATGCGTACGCGATTCGGTAGACTGAAAAAGATTTCCGCCAACAGATAATCACATATTCTCGGCACAACAACCTAGCTCGCCACTCTTTGCCATCCAAGATCGCCTCCGATAGACTTTGCATCATCCCCGGTCCTCAATCTTAGCATTCGATCACGTCCTACGCTCAACGACTCTCCTCGATCGCCCATCCATCAGCGCAACACCGCGCGCGTCCCTGCAAGAACATCATACGAACGGTCTTCATCACACCTCAACGACTCGGCATCTCCCTCTGGTCCGTCTCGCTTCTTTGCATCCAGCAGCCAGCATATCGCACAGCACGCCCATATCGCATTCAAGTCTCGCCTGCTCGCACGAACTCAGCATCTCCTCGGCAGCCTCCGCTTGCAATTTGACGACATCTAGCTCGATTCTTTACACTTGCCTTTGTCTCACTTGGTCGACGTACTCGTCGTCGCCGCTCACAACCTAGCAGTCTCATCAGCCTATTGCTCGCTGGCGTCGGCCTGATTCGGCGCACATCCAGTCTAATCTAGTCTCCTCGGTCACGGTCTCTTTCTCGGTCACAGTCTACCTGATTTCCTTCTGGGTCTCATGTCTGTCTTCCGTGCGTTTTGTCTTTTCTTCTTCGTCATGTAGTCACCAGTGTCAATGGTAAGAGGTGCGTTCTAACACCGGACGCGGTGTTAGGGTACATCTCCTGCCGGAGGCGCGATGAGGGTTGTTCGTCACTGCTGGACGCGGTGGTGGCGGGCGATCTTTGTCATGGTTGACATCCCTTTGTTTTTGGCCGGCTACGCACAGTACTATCTCGTTTGGTTCTGGCGATCGGGAATATATTGTATCGATTTGTGGTTGTCTCTGGGCCAATTCTATCTTACATATTACAGCACGCGTACGATGTTGTGACGATACACAATCGACGTGTTACTGTTAGTCCTTGGCGATGCGATTGCAATGGCAGCCTTCGTTGCAACGGCTTTGGCTATCATTGTGCATTAATGTTTTCAGTGTTTCGCTTACAGCAGTAGTACACATCCGCTTGGGGTGTGCGCCAGGACGAACATGACCAATTACCCATGGTTGTGTTACACTGCACTGCGTTCAGGTCACTACTTATCTCTTGGTGCTGCGATTAATGAATTAATGATACACAAGAGCAGATATCCTACATGTCTCGAACGCTCTGTTATTGACTATTGGCTATGATGCATACATGACGCAGATTTCCTGTATTCCGCAGACCCTAGGACAGGGTAGCAAATCCGACAGAATTCTGGTCAAACGAGAACACCGAGTAGACATTCTTCATGTAGCTGTCCCCGAGCAGCCAGACGTTGCTCCCGAGGCCAAGATCCTGACCTGCCAGGGCGCCGACGCAGTACTGGGACGTGCTCGACGTCTTGCCGAGGTTAAAGCTGCGCCGCGATGTCAGCCATCTGCAGCCCGGGAAAGAATGGGAGATAACTGACTTGGCAGCACTGACATTCCAGCTCCTGCCGCCCCAACTGAAGGCGACCTGGGGCACAGAGTTGCACGGGAACTGGTAGAAGCCGTTCTGCGAGTCGAAGACGGAGGACCCCGGCACGGACGCGTAGAACGACTGCACAGCGCTGGGCGGGCCATACATGATCGTCGTCCCGCTGTCGATGACCTAGCTCATGCGTATCAGCCCCGCTCAGCGCCACAGAAGGAGCGCAACCACATACCGTCTGGAAACCAGTGTTGGTGGTCTTGTTGTTCACAAGTGCGCTCGCTCCGGAGATCTGCCAGAAGCCCGAGCCAGTCACGGTGTGATACTCGACCGACCCCTTGTAGAGCGACGTGTCGGTGCCGCCAATGTAGAGCTCCGAGCCCTTATGGGCGAGCTTCATGCCGAAGACGGCACTCTGGATGCTGCCCTCGGACTTCGCCTGATTGACGAACGGCGGACGGCCGAGCACGGAGATCTTCTGGTACGCCATCCCGAGCAGACCGTCGATGGGGTCCGTCGCGAAGCTGCTCGAGAGCGAGGTCACGGCGGAGAGGTATTGCCCGGTTGACTTGATGCCCGCGACGGAGACGGTGTCGGTGAAGATGGGCCCGGAGGACGTGGAGCCGTCGCCGTACTGGATGGAGAACGTGCCCGACTGCATCGCCGACGTGGACGAGTTCGCGGCGTTGTACTTATGCTTCGAACGGCACGCGGACTGAGTGCAGTTCGTCGAGGGCACCCACAAGTCGGCGGATCCGGCTATGGTGATTCAGTAAGCGTCGACTTCGGCTAGACGAGAACCAATGCACGCACTGTCGAAGTCGATGAGGAAGCTCTGTGCAGGAGTGCCGATCGAGATGGTGCCAGCCCACTCGAGGTCATCACCTTCGTCCGTCGTCGACTCTTTCTGGCGCTTGTCCAGAGTGTCATACGTGCGGGGCGGCTTGATCTCAGCACCCTATACGACAGTCAACGATCCGCATCTCGTCGGCTGCTAGAAGCGTACCTCGCTCATACTCTCTGCATCATTCGCCTGCAGGTTCAACAAGTTCCTGCGATGCTTGCTAGAGGAAGGAAAAAACATTGTCATGAACATTGAGGGCGACACGATGAATGCAGGCAGCGAACTCACTTATGAGTCTGGATCGTGTTGATGATGGCTCGCTGGTGATCGAAGACGCCGTCCTCCGTAGTGAGCCCACTGCGCTTTGCAAAAGGGATTGACGATCCCGTTCCCCGTTCAACAGGGTTGGCAGAGCCGAGCAGCGCAAGAGTGACGCTGGCAACGAGTGCAGCTTTAGGAAACATGTTGTGACAGTGAGGATGGAGAAACGAAGGGTGGTAAAAGGTTGGCCTGGTAGATTGGATGGACTTGAGTGATTTTCTGCTCCCTATTTATGCACTTGCGGGCCTGGACATCAGGCGTCGTTGGATACGGACATTGAGCCGTTTCAACCTGGATAGAGTAGAGGCTCGGATACGCGGAGGCACAACATCCCTGGAACGTCCAAGATCCGTATCCGCAAATTCAATGGAAGGACTGGTATCTCGCATAGATCATAGATGTATTGTAGGATAGCGTTCCCGAGTTTCCGCGCATCCGGTCCCGATTACAATCCTGACTGCTTCGCGGGGTCGCCATAGTTTTGAACGTTCCGTAGTTTCCACATCCGATACAACGGTCTGGTCCATGGTCGCAGTGAGAACCCACGCATCTTGGAAAGTTGAAGCTTTGGATAAGTCAAGAAGCAAGCCCAGAAACAAGCTAGTAGGACCCTGGACGGCCGACTCACCTGAAAGCCATGTGGCGAGTCGACAGTTCGCTGGCAGCCCACTAGTTGCGCACTGAGTGATCATGCTGTGATCAAGCGAGCGCTTGAGCCTATGTAACATGCTGCGTCACTCGGAAAACGAGAGAAATGCACTGTGCAGTAGACCAGCGCATCCGAAGTTGAGGTAGTAGCTGCCAGTGGCATATATCGTGATGCACATTCTACACCAGGAAATCCTGATCTGGCGATCAATATCGCACAAGTGATTTCCTTGTGGTACTTGTGGTACAAACTCAGGATGTTACAGGACGCTGTCACGACGTGTATGGCTCCGGGGCCTGTGTATGGTTAAAGAAGCGTCGAAGTCATGAGTAGACGCCCGTAAGAAAGTTTCGTATAATTTCCAAACTGGGACAATTTATCTCCGTTCCGACTCGGATTCCTTCTAGGTAAGTCGTTCATTTTTTTTCTCTTCCACAAGTTTAGACACCCTACCATTGTTACATGGATGCGGAGTCATAAAGATAATACGTGCTCATCCTGCTGGAGGGGGTGCCCCCTAGGTAAGACATTCATGTACACGCCTCAACGTCTACAGATTAGTGTTATTGTTCTACTATACTTGGAATGCTGCGTCTATCACATGTAGATTTTCAGCCATGATGTATTTGTCTTACCAAACCATGGCTCGAGTCGTCCTTTTCTGCCCCCTGGCCAGGAGTGTATATGGGTTAAACGTTGAATAGTTGAAGGGCAACTCATCTTCCAAATTCAATGCTGGCGCCAAAGAGCACTGGCACGCTGCCGCAGCACAGAAGTGGCACGCCCCATTCACTAGTACAGTTTGTCACGTCTCGTGGTTTCCTCGAAGAGATTCACTAATCAACGCAAGTGTTTAAGACCAAGTTTCGGAGAAACGGACTTTGCTTGCGAAGAAGAGCGCAAGCTATGCCATGCGCATCCGAGTCTACATAGAGCACTCTGACGCCCCAGGCATGTAGCGGCTTTAGAAGCCGGACTTGCCTCGTCCAGGCTTCAGCATCGCGTGCCGATGTTTTGCACGTTATTGAAAGAACTTGCCCCGCATCCAGTGACAACTTCCACTACGCTCTCTGCATTGAAGAGCTGAAGAAGCTCGTCAAGCGTTGTAGGTGCAACGAGAAGCCTAGGACGTTGCAAGACACGATGGCGTTCCTTGCCCTAATAGACTGAGAACTTTGCTGTGGGGAGAGGTCGACTTAGGCCTTCCCGTGCGTCACTACGTGCTTATCAGTTTACGAAGCCCGACAGGATCTGCGATGCACACTTAGTGACTCCCGGAGGTGGCGAATTTGAGTTCCTTCTCTGGAGGACTTGGCGACTTAACTGGTTTAAGAGCGTCCAAGTGCAAGTGACGACCCCAGCAATTCGCCATTCACTATGATATGATATGGTGGACCCGGCATTAACAAGCAGTATCAAGGCACGGGATCGCTAATACAAACGTACTGGAGTTCTCTCGAGTCGAACCAAATGGTGATCAGCACCCGGCTCGGAAGTTCAGCGTGTTCTCGTCAGACATGGGCGCACTGATAATCTGCGCAGTGTTTGTCCATGTAACGCCGGAACTCCGTGACGAATCACAGTAGTGAACACGTACATATGCAGTATTCGCTTTCCGCGTCGATCCGGAATGGATTAACGCTCTAAAAATTGTACCAATGACAGCGTCCAGCGGAACATGTATGTGCATGCTCGTTGCTAAGGCGCTCCAACAACTCTTATGGCAGCACAACGGACTGACGTGATAGTAAGTTCCGTCATGAGACAGTTTCTCACCGGCAAATATCTTCGTGGAGTTACGCGGCCTAGGAAAGTGGGAAACACAAGTCAGAACTTGGTGCAGAAAGCCAGTGAGATGAAATGGCGGGCTTACGTGGGTATCGAAATGACGGTGGGCAGTAACAAAGGAAACACGTCCACCGATCTAGAGGTGCCATCCCGGGGGAACCTTCAAGTTCATGGGGACCATGGGAAAAGAAGGAACGAGATCAGTAATTGCGCTGTACAAATGGGGCGATATGATCCTCAAGGGCTCATCGACATCACTGAATCCGATAAAAAACTGTCAGCACGACATTGTCGTGCTGGGGCTCCAATAGTTCGTCCAATTGGCGTCGCACTGCTACTAGCATGAGCATTCAGGGCCGCGTTCAGATAGGCATGGCGAATGCTAGATTGGGTGAAGATGACATCGCAGCTAAAAGTCCATGTTCGCATGCTGGAGAGTATGGGGGAGGCCGATCATGCGCACGGACGACACTGGCAGGCCACCTTCCATTTGAGTGAGGTTTTGATCAGAAAGAGGATGCGGACCCACAAATGGCTATTTCGGACGTGTTGTGTACGCGTTGCTTTCGTGGTAACTTTTGAAAGGGCAGGCGGCGACACAGCACACTGCTTCCACGTCCCTCGTGTTGCTTGTGCCTGAAAGATGTGAGGCTTCAACGTCTGTCGTACGTGCCTTGCTCTCAAAGTCTTCTTGTCCCAGCGTTGTTCTGCGCCTGCCAAGCCAGTCAGCCGCCGAACAAGCCTGCTACTCACGACACAGGAAGTGCACCGCACTTGCAATCATCTGTAATCAGCAGCGACCCCGCGTGCCTCCAGGTCGACTCTGCCACAGAAGACACAGTGACCAAACCGGGACGGCTGCCCAAGGACTCGAATTGGCGATGTTCGTAGCATATACGGCATCCCGCATGCACTAGAGCGAACAACGCGGTCGCGGCACGCCGACGAAAGATGACGCCTCTGTTGTGGCCTGTCTTCCAAGCCCGGAGGCGAGATCGAATGCGCCACATGCTACTTATTCAATAGTCTGCTTGCCAGCGCCGCCGCTGCGATACCGAAGAGATGACGCCACCGAGGGGACCAGGAATACAGTACCTCCGGAACGTTCGCATCATCAGGAAGTGGCTGATGTTTCAAAGATTCAACACTTCCGAGAAGATCAGAGAGCAGTCCATTGTGCCACTGGAGGACAATGGGACTAAGGTGAGATCCTGGGAGAATCGAACAGTCAGCATGGCTGGTAGACTCGAGGCGGCGGACGCCGTCGTGCCGACGACGGCGGGTGCGACGCGACGCGATCGACCCGAATGGTTACATCGTGATCCGTGTCGTCGCCTCTCGCGAGCTCTCGCGGGGCTGAGCTAGGGCGGAAAATCTATTGGGCTCAAATGCGCCCCTAGAATTCATGAACATAGCAGGGGCCGAGCCTCGGCTATTATGCGTACTGCTACGTGGCTCACAACTGCGAAGAGCGGGGATGACTAGGATGATCGGTAGGACGGTGACGACAAGGCGGGATCGCAGCCACGGCGTTCAATTGCGATGGACAGGCCCGAGTCAGGCCGTACGATCGCGGGCAAGCGCGGAAGCAAATTCGGCGGACAATAGCGGTGGCTGAGCGCTCGGAAGACGCCACAATGGGAGTTTCGATCGGAGTGGGAAAATAGTGGCTGCGGTGTGGCGACCACGATCACATGATGTTGTTGAGCTAGTTCGCACGCGTGGGGACGGCCTGCTGGCCTCGCGCTCTAATATCCAACAACCGTCCATCAAGTACGTACATACCCCCATCCTCACCTTCGCTCCTTTCTCCACCGCTGTTGACGACGACAACGACCCGCTCGAAGGCCCTCACGACGGCGACCACGCAAACAACGCTCTGTCGCACACTTTAGCCCACAAGCGCCATCCCCATTGCTATTTTCCGACAGTTGCTATGTTTGCTTCTACCCCAGCTACCGAGTACGTCTCTTTCAGGCCTTCCAGACACGACCAGAGTGCGTCCCCGTCTTGTCGCCTCAGCTTCAACACTCCCCCACGTTTCGCAACAGAGTCACTGGTCCGCGACTCACCCATGTTCACGCCATCGCCGCTGCGCCGTCATGCGCCGCCATCTGCAGAACCCATGGACATGGACGATATCTTCCAGTCACCTGCTGCGAGACCATCATCCTACACTCATCGCTCACCTACACGACTCTCACTATCCCATCGCCATACCGATGACATGGACGACGATTTCGACAACTCTCTTCTCGTGCCCTCTTCGTCGTACTCCGTCTCGCGTAACATGGCACCACCAACCTCTCCGTTCCCTCTCCTTACTCCCATTCGCACCCCTGTGAAGTCCTCGCCACGTTTTCCAGGGACGCCGGATCGTGCTGCTCTCTCCGTTAAGCACGTCAACATGCTGTCTTCTGCCTCGCCTGGTGTCTCAGCTGGCTCTAAGCGTAAGCCCACGCCCAACCCGTGCGTTACGCCGATGCGCCCCAGAGCCCGTACTCCCTTGCAGGTTGCCTCAGCCAAGGAACAGTCGGAGGGCGATCCTTCCGCAGTTGAGTTCGACCGCTTGGCGCCTCTCCCTGCACCACGCTTCAACCTCCGCACGCCACAGTCGAATGCCGAGGCAGAGTTGCACCTCAAACGACAAGCGGAGACGATGACGATGCTCAGACTGTCTGATGTGCAACGCTCAGATGACGAGAGCGGTTACGACTCGGGTCCTGATGTTCGTGAGGCCGAAGATAATGGGCAGGCGCTGTTTGATTTGTCGCGGACGCCCTTCAACTCTACGAAGGGAAAGGGCAAGACCAAGTCCCCTGCGCTGGAGGTGTTCATCAGGACCGGACAGATGAACAATGAAGAAGTTGCGGAAGCCATCTCACCAGGCGGACATGTCACGAAGCGGCGTGCGCGTTCCCGTCCGGTCTCTGCGGAGCTGCTAGAGTCGGCCCAGGGTGCTGCACGCGCAGGTTTTGAATATCAAGTACGTGCTTTCTTGGGCCTGAAGTGTTGCGATCATTGATGTCGTCCATAGGTGCCTGTCGTGCCGGACATAAGTGGGACCCGCAGCGCGAGCTCCGTAAACTTCCCTCGTCGTCGGCGCGCCTCCACCAGTTCCAACAGCGAGTCGGAATTCGGTTCACCCGTCCCGCGCCTTCGCCTCACTCCCGGTGCCCTCCCTCGTATTCGCACTCAATCCCAGGCGCATACAAAGGCACCGCTCAGTCGAATCACCAGCACGGGGTCAGCGACCCAGTTTTTCGGCCCAAGCATTCCCGAATTCAGGTCCGGGAAAAAGAAATCGAAGGGTGGCTCTATTGCAAGTCCACGCCGCGGTATGAACCTCGCCGCTATGAAAGAAACTTACCCAGAGACGGAGCGCTCGCCGGCGTCAAATCGCCACAGCTACTGCGGTTCGACTGGCGTGCCCTCTGCATGGCTGTGGCATGAACGAGCCGCCTCCTCGCCCGTCTCGTCTCCCAGCTGTCGCAAGAGGGACGATTCGTCCGAAGACGAAGAGGATGCATTCTTCAACGGACCCGCCGATACGTCGTTTAATTTCAGCATTGCTTCTGGTACGCCCAGCCCTAAGAAGAGGCAGAAGCGTGAGGCGCCACCTTCGCCGCTGCAGAAGAAGTTCAGGCCGCGCGATTCTGGAATTGCCCTCTATTCCAGCGATGACGACTGTGGCGGGTACCATCTACATGGCGGCGACCCGTTCCTGCCCGCCATGCCTCGTGCATCGACCTCCGTCAGCACGGTCAACTCATCGGAGGGCGACGACCAAGCCCTAGTCACACCTGGCTTCGGACCCAGCGTGTCATCTGGCTGGCCCGGCACCGAAGTCAACATCGTCCGCTCGGGCGATGACTCGGACGACATGGAGGCTTTCATTCTCCGTACGCTTACCGCAGGCGCCACCAAGTCCGCTCCCGGGCACGACTCGCCAAAACGCGTACCCGGGACGCCCCAGAAGAGGTTGAAGACCTCGTACCTTGGTCAACGGCCATGGCAGAGCGCAGTCACGTCCAAGATAGGGTTCCCCGAGTTCGATGAGGACGGGCCGAAGGGCAAGGGAAAAGGCAAAGGCAAGCCGCGCAAGTCGCTGCCAGCCGCGTTCCCGATACTCGGCAAGGAGAATCGCGGGAAGAATCGTCTCGGACATCATTCAGCACGAGTGTCGGTAGACATGGACGCCGACGAGGACGAAGATCTGAGCCCAAGCGCGACGCGGCAGAACAAGTATGATGGCCTGGGGCTTGGACGTCCGTCGGGCGTGCTCCCGGGCTTTACGAGACCGAGTGGTGACAAGGGCAGGCCAACTTGGCTGATGCGGAGGAGCAGCAGCGGCAACTTCTCGAGCGGGAGCGAGACGACCGGTTCCGCGTCCGCGACGCCGACCCGACTTGGGGCGAGAGGTATGCGATGATCAGGCTATCATGGATGCGGCGACTTACGATCCTTGTTCTCGCTTCATAGAATGGACCATTGCTCCTCCACGGCTTCCGCCGGCTCCTACGACACCGAGTTCGACGACCTCTGCCACGCCGAACTCACCAAGTACCGCCAGGCATCTTAGAACGGGGGCGTCCGCGCTACCCCAGCCGACTCCAGTACGCGCGCCTCTGTTCACTCGACCGCAGACGCATGCCCACCCGTCTCGCCTGCCCCATGGTCACACTTCGCCGCTTCGACCAAACGCACGAGGGCGCCTTTCCCTTGCATCTGGCGAAGAGCAGCCGGGGCGATTCGATCGCGATTTCATCGAGGTCGATGAGGTCGGGAAGGGCGAGTTTGGACGGGTGATGAAGGTGCGCTACAAGGACGGCGCGATCGCAGGGCGTGGCAAGGAGGCCGAGCTGTACGCCGTCAAGAAGTCGAAGCGGTTCGAGGGCGCGAAACATCGGTAAGTAGTCTATCCATTCCTGATGACGTGCAGTTTGCCTCTCGATCGCTCCCGAGTAAGGCGGGTTGATTGTATGTTAATTGTGATGCGTACCGGCGATATGTCTCGCGGATCGGTCTGCGAAGCTGGGAGCCTACTTCTCGCCATATTGCATTTTACTTGTCCATCGACTCGCCTAGTGATGCGGTTACTCACGTCTGCCTTTCTCCTTATTTAGACTCCGGCTTCGCGAGGAAGTGGACATTCTGTCTGGTCTTGCTGCGCGTGGTGGCCATCCCAACGTCTTGGCCTATGTCGACAGCTGGGAAGAGGATGAAACGCTCTTTATCCAGACAGAACTATGTGCTCTTGGAAACTTCGCACACTTTCTGCTGGCATACGGGCGTGCGTATCCGAAGCTCGATGAAGGTCGTGTGTGGCGAATTCTGGCAGAATTGAGTGCAGTATGTCACAATACGTTTGTTTCGTGTCCTCGATGCTGATCGCCTTTGTATTGACAGGGCCTGCGCTTCATTCATGATGCTGGAATGATCCATTTGGACATTAAGCCGGAAAACGTATTCATTACGAGCTTGGGACGGTTCAAAATCGGCGACTTCGGCATGGCGTCCCTTTGGCCACGCCCTCCGCCACCGCAGGATACGATCGTCAGCAACGCTTTCGAGCGCGAGGGTGACAAACTCTACCTTGCGCCTGAAGTTCTTCAGGGTCGTTACGGCAAGGCGGCTGACGTCTTCAGCCTGGGTATGACGATTCTCGAGACGGCTACGAACATCGTCGTCCCCGGACAGTGCGTTTCTCTGATTGGTCAACCGTTGGTTTTGCTGACGTGTGCATGTAGGGGCGAATCGTGGCACCGACTTAGGCAGGAAGACTTCTCTCAGGCTGACAATGGACTCGAGTCACTCAGCGAGGAGCTGAGGAGCCTGATTTGCAGCATGATGCGCACAGACCCTGCCGTGCGTGTCGGGATTGGTCTGGTCGCCTCACACCCCGTTGTCTCGCGCGCTCGGACAGCGATGGAGGAGGTCCGAGCTGCTGAAGGGGATGTCTTCGCTGCCAGCCCGTTGGGTGGCGGTGGCAAGCGCTTCCTCGACGACATCCTCCTGCGTCCACGATGGACGGGAGATGCTGCGATGGATGTTGGATACTGAAAACGCGGAGGTAATGCGGGTCCCGCCGCTGGGATTTTTGGTTGATCATTATGCACTGTACTACTTTTCTTGATTGACTTCGCCAATCACTCCCCTTTGGCTCTTGTTGGTTCAATGGTTGGGCTTTGGTTGGTTTGGTTGGTCATCTCCCTATGTCACCACCCGCAACGCCTTTGTTACTCCCTATGTATCATAACCCGCGACCATGTTCCCTTCTCCTGTCCCACCGTACACTGACATTCGGCCGTCCGTGTTTGATTCATTATCATCTACCTGTTGCAACTTGCTTCCCTGCATCGTTCGGTGTCACGATAATGTACGTAGCATAACGAAATCTCATGTGCACTCTTGGCCCACATCACTTGCGTATCATTGACTATCATTGAGTCGAGTTGTTGGACCGTGAATGTAGTTCCTGGTGAAGATCCCATGGTGCCCGAATACAGCTAAGCCGTGCTACGAGCCGCTGAGCACTCCTTGAACTCTGATCGTATGCGCATCATGTTTGTTCACGGCTTCCGCAGGTACGAACGCACTAGGAAGTTCGCTACCTTGCATAGATTGCCAGGAACGTGCCAGCGAGACGTAAGTCAAACATTATCATGCAGGCACGACGAAGTTTTACTACTACCATGGGAGCCGCACTGAATAGCAGAGCTGGCACAGAAGTCGGAGCACAAAGTTCGCCACCTTTCTTCGCTGCTGCTCACCAATCGATGACCAATGAGTGTCGGACCGATCTCACGGTGCGTGTTTTAGACGGGAAACTGTGCCCGTCACTGGGTTGGTTCAAGTTCAGAGCTTCGTGGAGCCAGAGGACATGATTGCCTCCAATCATCACTGGCATAGCCACCGCCGCTGCGCCGAAAACCTTCGCTGACCTGCCGCTCCGGCCTCGCGCGAGTACTCCATCACAGCAGTGAGAGAGCCCGCGGCGATGTCTGCCATGCGTGTCGTTCAGCCCAGGTGCATACGTGGTCAGCGGTGATGCGCGATCCCATCCGACGGCAGCTGATCCTGGCTGGACGACTCGGAGCCTCTCTGCACACTGGCAGACCGTCACTGCTCCGAGTCGGAGTCGGGCCCCGCGTGTGTGCACCAAAGTCCGCCTCGCACTTCCTCTGACGGGCCTCGGAACTTGCAGAATGCCAATGCGGCGCGTGCGTCGTCTGGAGTCGTGAGTGGTCTCCTCAGGCAAGTGTGCCGACCAACAGGATAGCGCGATGGCACCGTACTGCTGAGAGGTCCGATGATTCTTTCGCCTCTTCGCGCCTTCTTCTGACGCTAATGTCCCGCACGATCCCTCAGAGACATAGGGCTCAGAACCACCAGAATACTGTCACGGGTCCGAAGAGGGGCTGGAGAGCCAGACTCCATGCTCCAGTAGGCCTCGTGCGGAGTCCGACCAAGGCCGGCGCTGAACATCCTGCAAACGTCTTGGAAAACAGGATACAGTGGTTCGTCCCTCCGGACTTGAATGATGGTGCCAGCGAAGCCCTCGCCGGCGTGCTGTCCACTCGCGGGTCCCGGCTCTCCCAACCTCGCCAGAGAGCCGCCGCGCAGCTGTTGGGCCAGGTCGGCATTACTAGTACATCGACCAGGGCTATGTATGCCGGGCTCATAAAGGACCTCATCATATCCTGGCTGACAGTGTCCATACGAACACACCAGGCACATGAATAAGGGCTCGTGCAAAGTCTGAGCTCCCGTCGATGCGAGCCTGTACTTCCGGCATGCGCTGCGACGATAGTCTCTATTCCTCCCGGTGCCAATGCGGACTGTCCAGAGCAGACGACCAAAAATATATCGATGATCCGCCGAATACGTCGGACGCCTTGGCACGGGTGCCTCCGCCGGGTCCGGTGGTAGTTAGAAGGACAAGGAGGCGCGACGCATGGTCCGTTCGCGCGAAAACGGGACGTCCGTGCAGCGAAGGCGCGTCACCCGAGCGTGCCTCGCCAGCGACCAGCGGTCGCCTGCCAAGCTGTCGGCTGCATAGCCCCCGACGGACGACGTTGGATCAAAAAGAAGGTCGCGGCAGCACCATTGGCTACGGACGTTCTTGCTACGCGCTCGAAGCTGTCGCCACGGCGGACCTTAACGATGAGGCGGTGCTCGTCGGTGCTGCTAGTCATGGGTGTACCATAGCAGAAAGACGCGTGAGTCGCCCGGCGGAGCGTGCAGGTTGTAAGTATACGCTGGCGCAGGTGAGGTCGCATGATGATTGTCGACTCACAGAGGTACGTCAAAGTAGGTGACGGACGCACTAAGGTGCGGCCACGAACCTCAGGTGACTCGCAGTGCCTGGCACGGGCGAATCGTGCTTGGCCAATGCATCGAATCAAGCTTAGCAGGACGACTCGGACAGCTGCACTCCCCGAGCCAGCACTCCGAGAACCCCGGACTTCGATGCCAGTGGCTAGTAGCAGCGCGGCCCTGGCGAAGTACATAGTGCGGAGCCGTCCAATGAAGCGCGTCGGTTTGCGCGTCGCGGCGAAGGAACGGACGCGCGAACCACGGTGAGCCCACTTCCTCAGCGGGACGGTGACAATCGCCACCGACTCACCCACCGCACCAGATTCGGACACGGGCGTTCGCTCCGAGACGGAACCTCGTGTGCGGGGACGCACGCCGCGACGGGAACAGGCCGCACCCAGGCTACTCGAGGAAGGGAAGGACGCGCACCATGTGACTGCCAGTGCAGAGTCGACTCGGGGAACCGGAAGGGAGCATTGTCTCTGTCGCGAGCGCGGTCTAGTAGCGGAGGCAGACGCGCGCGCTCCCAGGCTCGCCAACAAGCTACATCGCGAGGCATACCCAAATATAGGTGCAGCGGCCAGCCTGCAGTGCGCGGCGAGGGCGGCGGAACAGCCTGAAGCTTGAACGTGGCCCCAGTGGCTGCGCGTGTGTGCCGCGGTCGTAACAAGCACGCGCTGGCAGAACGCAGCCGTCGCAACGCAATGCATGCAGTAAGCAGCCACGAGGGCTCGACTCGGGACGCGCGCGCCGGCGGGCTCGGGGGAGGAGACATTCAAGGTTGGCAGCGTGATGACAGGGACGGATCACGCCGAACGTGACTTCGCATCGCTCGCTCGCTGGCAGTGGCAGCAGCCTGCGGCTCCGCGCGCGCCACTGTACAGTACGGTAATATCTTAGTACTGTATCTCGGTGACCCTGGCGCTGGCGCTGAGCACGGGGGGCGATACTGCGTGCGCACGCGAGCCTGCCAGCCTGAGAGCGCAAAGCCTCCGCGAAGCTCCATCACGCCTCGCAGCTGTCAACGCCAGGACGAGGCATGGGCCGCGCCGGATGCAGCGTCCGACGCGGACGGCGTAAGGGGAGCCCCATGGTTCATGGAACCATACATCCAGCGGCCGCTGCCAGTGCCACACGCGCGCAACTCGCGCAGGGGACGCGGGCCCGTCGCGGGCTGCCCGGGAGTCGCTGGCAGCGGAACGGCAGCGGGCGAAAGCCCCCGCGAAGGTTGGCCCTGGCTCTGCCAGTGCTCACGGGGTGCCAGTGAGGTGAGTTCACGTTCAGGTTAGCTCGGGGAGGATCCTGCGGGCTTGTGGCGGCGGGCGCGATAACTTGAGGCTGTGCGTGCGCAACGCGGGGCCAGGAACGGGGGGATTCGGACTCGAGGGGGCGACCAGGAACCGGTGCGAGGCACGCACTGCATGCAGCTGGACTCGGAGGAGGGTGCGTGCATGATGCGGTGGGCAGAGGTCAGAGGAGTCCCGTCCGTCTGATTCGCAGCCTCGCAGTGTGCATTCGGCGGGGGACGCGGCGTGTCGTGTCAGGGGAGGAGGGTGAGATAGCGAGGCAGGTACACCTCTGGCTTGGTCATGGGGATGACGCGACGAACGGGGCCCATCGCAAACCTTCGTGAGGTGTGTGTGTGCGCTTGGCGCCGATAGTGCAGAGATCGCACTTTGGCGGCCTGACAGCAGGAAATCGGAATCCGCACCCTGTACGCTGGATCATCTATCTGCTGCTGAACATTATGCAGCGTAAATTGCTTCCGTGGGTGTCGCCGTTCGGTCGCTGGCTGGAGGGCACGGCACGGCAGCCAAAACATGCATTTGTACCGTATGCAGGCTAGTCATCGGAGCCGCTCGCATTCATTCTCGTGTCCGCGGCGATACTGTACAGGTACACAGAGGGTGGGTCCGGAGAGAACTTTCGTCCCTTCACACATAACGCGCGAGCGCGTTCCGTTCTTGCCAGGCGGCTGGTGGAGTGTTCTTCGCCTCCGTCTGCACAGAAACAGGGAGCTTCGAGCACTGCGAGGCATTGTGTCCAGTGCGGGAGTGGCGCACCCCGACATGGGGCTCGGACTGACACCGACTCCGTTCATTGCCGAACAACAGCCAAAGAAAAAAATCCGTCCAGTGAGTCCCGCCATCTGCCCGATCGCTAGCTGGAGAGCACGGCACGGCGGGCAAGACTTTCCTTCTTCCACATAATGCACGCGCGTTCCATTCTTGCCAGGTGCACGATCCGAGCTGAGAGCACGTACGGCACCCCGCGCACGGCAGCCGGCGGCGTGTTCCACTGGCACGCCTTCACTGGCACGGAGGTCCGGGAGGACAAACGGGCGCATCGACGCGTGTGCCCGGCGATGGTTCATTCGCGGCCCGACATGGACTCGGAGCTGGGCCGTCGCCCGCACCCTTGTGTCGCTCACATCCACCCATCCATCCATCCATCCATCCATCCATCCACGTATACGCCCTCCGAGTCGAAGCCGGATCGCGTCCATCCATCCATGGGGCGATGCGGCGGATTGGGACCAGAGTCTGAGATCTGCGGATGCGGACGGCTTGTCTGCGGGGGTGGGCCCAGGCCAGGGCCCGCATCGCGCTGTGCTGCCGGTTATGCTCTCGCGGCCTGTGCGCGCGCGCGCGCGCACGACCAACGCACACGCAAATCTACCACGCATGCCAGGCCTCTCGACCGCCGGCAGCGAGCACCGTGACCACCGGACGGTGGACGTGTCATGGTCGCGAGCGACGCTTGCGCGTCCTCCCCGTCCGCATATTGCCTCCTGGGGTCCACGGGCCGCCGGGAGATGCAGCAGCACCCTGGGCAGGCTGCGCGACGTCAGCAAGCAAGAAAACGCACGACGTCCCCCGGGCGAAGACGCACCTCAGGGGCGCGAAACACGCCGGCTGCGCTCGGCCAACAAGGAGACGCAGTGTAGCCCACGCCTGCCAGTCCGGGCAGCACGACTGCACAGTGCACGCCGGGCCAGGCCGGGCCACGGGAGCGACCGTGGTCGTGCGCTGTGCATCTGCCGCGATAGTGGGGGATGGTCACAGGGCGCCGTGCCGACGGGCGGGCCGCGGCGGGGGCAGTAGGGCGATCATTGGCAAGCCCGATGCGCGCGCCGTGTGTGAGCCGCTGGTGCGTCTGGTCTGGCGAGGCTCGCACTACGTAGCCGGTGTGCTCGGAGTCGCGCAGGAGGCTGAGAGGCCCCGCGCGGTCGAGGGGATGGTCTGGTCTAGGGGGCGATGGGGTCGATAGCACCCGGCGCGGCGGGGACGGTAAGTAGTGCGCCGCAGGACGCTCGCTGCCGCGTGACGAGTACATAGCACGACCGCGCCCCGTTCGAGTCATACGTGCACGCTCGAGCTCCCGCCGCCGCGCCCGGGTGTGCGATTGAGATGGATGCGATACGATGCGATACGATGCGGCACTGGCTTGAAAGCTTGATGGATGGCAAGGACGGCGAGCCCGAGCACGCCTAACGGGCACCTGCGTTCCCCGCGCACGCCGGGGCGCCATCGAAGACTGCGGGCGGCCACACGGACGATCGATGATCGGTGTGCGCGATCGCGGATGCGGGGAAGCCGTCATGCACGCTGGGCTGGCTCGCGGGCGCAGGCGGAGTGCGGGCTTGGGCGGTCTTGGCGGAGGCGGCTCGTACACACGAGGCTCCTGCGATGTCGATGCGGGATCTCAGGCCTCAGGGTCCTGCCTCACTGGGCCGTGGAGACGGCGCGCAGCTGCCCGCCGCGGAATCCGTCGTCTCGCCCAAGCGTGCAGGACAGTACGCGTGCGGGTCGTCGTCCGTCGGGGATCGGACGCGTCGGACCCGGACGAGCTTCAAGTTGTTCGACTGCTCCGACTCCGCGAGCGTGACCGCGCCTCCGGTGGCAGGGCTACAGCAGCGATCTGTGGTGGGACGCTGATCAGAATCCAGATCAGCTGCTCCGTGCGGGGCGGGGAACGCGAGAGGGGCGAGGGGCGAGGGACGAGGGACGTGACAGAGAGGGGGGGCCAGGGCAGCACAGCGGCGACGGGCCTACTGCGTCCGTGAATGCGCCCAGCCCGAGCACGTCGTCGGCGTGCAATAGGTCCCGCCGTCCGTCGTGGACGCACCTGAGCCCTGCTGATCGTGGAATCCATCGCGTCGACGACATTTATTGGCTCCGGATCCAGCCAGCTTGCCAATTGGGGGCGGGATAGGCTTGGACGCACAATACTTCCTCCTTTGACATACATACACCCCGAGTCCGAATCGCACAGCACACGCGCATCCTTGAGTTCTTTTCCCGCCTCAGTCGCGGTGCCTGTGCAGTGCACACGCCCCGTGTGCCCGGCGACTTCTGTAGTGCCCACCGGCGCGGACGGGTGTGGCGCGCCCCAGGCCTCGTTCCTGGAACCGGGGGGGCCGACTTGGCGTACACGAAGCTAAGTAAGCAAGCTGCGCGCAGACGGATCGGATTCGGACACTCGCTCGCTGGCCATGGAGACGGACGGCTGACGTGGACTGCCCACTGAGGAAACAGCCCCCGGATCGGGCGCATTTTCGTGCTGTGATGGGCAGCAGCGCTCCCCGGGGCCAATCAGATCACCACCCGCCTGGCGCTCGCGGGCGGCGAGGCGAGGCGAGCGCCGGGATTGGCCGGGCGGGGGAGCCAATGCGCGCGGACAGGTGCGGCTCCACAGAACGCCTGTCTGCCCGGGCAGCGAGGGGCTCGAGGGGGTTGCTGGGATTGGCTGGGCGCGCGCAGACAGCGTACGAGCGTATCCGTGAATGTGAAACGCGGTGCGACTAGTACTGCCGCCGCTGTGGCGGGCGGGCAGGATACCAAGAGACCATGGCCAGGGACACGTAGCTGCAGACTGAGCCCGACGCACTGGCACTGGCAGCGTGCGTGCGCGCGCCGAGCGAATACTGCAGTGACAGGACTGGTGTGGCACGTCTTTTTGTAATACGTACGTACGTGCGCACACGAGGTGTGTATCCCGAATACCGGGTCCCGACGACGGATGGCATGGCACGCTGCAGGCGCGTTGATCCTACGGCATGCCATTGCATATGGGCAGAGGCGATTCAGAGGAAGCACAGGGGCGCATGCACGCCGCCATGGAAGCGTGCACGGTAATCTGGCAGGGCGCGCGGAGCCCCCCGTGTTCGAGGGGGCGCGCTGGAGCGATGGGCAGGAGGAGGCGCGCGCGCGCTGGCCGCCAGCGGGCACGCGCCTGGGCGCGATCTGCTGCGCGGGTTGCGCGAGTCGTCGTGGTGCGCGCGGGCTGCGTATGGAAGCGGGCCTTCCCTCCTTGTTCGGTGGGGGCTCACGAGTCGCAGTGATCGGCGTCGTAGGCGGCGTGGAGGCAGTCGCTTGTCTTGCTCCGTCAACGCCGCGGAGGGTCGGGCTGCGAGGTGCGAGGTGCGGCGGACGACGGGGGGGAGTTGCTGGACGTGCGATGGCAGCGGGCCTCGTTGGGCAGGGCGTGGCGGGGCGGGTGGCGAGGTGCGAGGTGCGAGGTGCGAGGTGCGTCGGCGTCAGCGTCACGGGCGGGTGCCAGTGCGACGGGCGAGTCGATCAGCGGGCGCCTCGATCGGGAGGGAGGGCGATTCCGCTGCTCAGCGTCGTTACGTAACGCCGTGTCTGTGATCTCGCAGCGGGATCTGTGCCCGGGCGGCGGATCCGGCAACTGCCCGGCCACTCAGACGCGGCCCCGTCCGGCGCTGTCCGGCGTCGCTGCCTGCCCCGCCCTCCGCACAGACCGCGTCCTTCGCGTCGCCCTCGCTCCTTGGCGCCCCTCCCATATCTCGCCTCGCTCGCTCGCTGCCCTCCCTCCTCCCCCCTGCCCCCGCCCCCGCCGCCCCCCTGCGAGCTGCCCCACGCGGCGACGAGTGCCCAGAGGCCAGCGACGAGACCCATCGCAGCACGCCAGCACACCCATCAGCCGTGGTGCACGCTATACCCCATCTGGTGCGCCCGTCCTCCCAGAGCCAGTGCGCTTGTTCTGCCGAGCCGCCCGCTGCGTACCTGAGTACTGACTGACTGCAGACCGGCTGCCTCGCAGGCCTCCGCTCCTTCACCCAGCCAGCACCGGGCAGATCCTGTCTTCCCGCCCGCCCATCCCTCCTTTTTTTTTTCTGACCCCCCACCCACCGCGTCCCACACACACAGCCCCTGGCTGCCACCGCCCGTCTCTCACACACGCACCGTCCCCACTAGCCCCGCGCTCATTCGCCAGCCCCCTCTCGCTCTCTTTTCCTGCTCCGTTCCTGGCCTGTCACAGCAATCCTCGTCCCCCGCCCGTGACGCACTGCGCCCACAACCTCCCTGCCCACCGCGCATGCGCTGACATTGCCGCCGCCGCCACCACCCCCCAGCCCAGCTCAAGCCCGCGACCGAGACCCTGGTCGCACCTGACGCCGCCTCGCGTCTGTCCGCTTCTCCTGTCGCGTCAAGGATCCTCCCCTTCCCTGCCCCTGCTCCATCCGCTGTCGCCCTCTGCTTGTCGCCCAGCCGCAATTGCCCCCGCTCCCCAGTCACACACACAGGTGCGTCACGCCAACCGCTACTATCGCACCGATCCTCACCGAACCGTCTCGCCGCCCCCCGCGCGTCCAGCCACATCGTTGTTTTCCCTCTCCAGACGTGAGTATAAATGGACCCCCTCGCGCATCCCGTTCCTGGTGAGGGTTCGCGGCCTGCCTACGCCCGCCACCCGAGTACACACACACACCACCCGGAAGCTGTGGGCCTGTACCACATCCCGCACGCACAGCCCGGCCCACCACCCCCACCCCCTCCTCCCCCTCACCTGCACGCCCGCCCCCACCTCCCGCACCACACCCAGTCGCTGCCGAACATCCAGCTCACGCACGCCCCGCGCGCGCTGCAGCACGCGTACCCCGCCTACCTCTCATCACCGTCCGGCCCCCGCCTCCCGCCGCACGCGCACCACGCGCTCGCGCTCGGCCATCCCGCCCACCTCGCCCAGCACCACCCCGCGCTGCACCAGCACGCGACGTGCGTGCCGCACCTCGTCCGCCCCGGCATGGACCCGACCCAGGTCGACATGCGCTCGTTCTACCCGTACGTCCCGAACGAGGTCAAGCACCGCAAGCGCACCTCGCGCGACCAGCTCAAGGTCCTCGAGACCATGTTCAAGCAGGAGACGAAGCCGAGCGCGACGCTCCGCAAGCAGCTCAGCGCACAGCTCGGCATGACCCCGAGGGAGGTCCAGGTGCGTCCGCGCTCTCGCCGTCTCTCTCTTTCTCTCTCTTTTCCGGGTGCAGTGCGCAGGTCTGATCGCCGCTTGTTCTCGTCCCTGCAGGTTTGGTTCCAAAATCGGTATGTGCACTCGTGGTGGCGGTGGCGGTCGTTGCTGATCAGTCTGTCCGCGTGTATGTGTGTGTGTGTGTGTGTGTGTGTGCTCACGTCCGCCGTCTCCTCCCACAGCCGCGCCAAGGTGAAGAACGAGGCGAAAAAGGTCGCCGCCCTTCGCGAGGCAGCCACCTGCAACGATCCTTCCAACAAACCCGCGCCCTCGCCGCCCTCCTCCCCGTCCCCGCCGCCGCACGCCCACTCCGAGCTCGTGGGCGACGCGCAGGGAGGCCGTCGGGGGACGGGCCACCCGGGGTGGGCCCGCGAGGTATCCGAGGGCTCGTCCACGTCGGGCGATACCGAGACCCCGGGACCCGGCGCTCCCGGGCACGACGAGGACGAGGACATCGCGGCGCCCGTGCCCTCGCTGCCGACAGTCAACGTCGCGTTCACGTCGCCCTTCGGGGCCCCTTCCGAAGACATGGGTCCCGCCGCCGCCGGCGAGGCGGAGGGCGCGTCGTACTTGCATCATCAGCAAGGCGAGTACTCGCCGTTCCAGAACACGCCCGCAGCAGACTCGCTCGCGCCCCCCGCGCACGACCTCCTCGCCCTCCGCCGGGGCTCGCTGCCGAACCTGCCGCTCAGCCCAGCGGCGGCGGCGGCGGCGGCGCCCGCGGAGCCGCTCGACGCGCTCGCGCCGCCGTTCAGGACGAACGCGCACGGCGCGGGGAACACGTACAACAGCGCGCCCGCGCCCGCGTATGACCTGCAGGCGCGCCGCGCGAGCATCGCGACGACGGACACGCACGCGATGCGCCTCGGCGCGCACCCCTACGCGCACCTCGCGCTCGCCGCGAACAGCGGGCGCGGACTGTCGTCGTCGTCGGCGTCGGCGTCGGTGGTGTCGTCGTCGGCGTCCCTCCGCCCGAGCCCGACGCATAGCCCCGCGGCGCGCCTCCACGCGCAGAGCCACAGCGCGCTGCGCCGCGCGTCGTACACGCCGGGCGCGATGGCGCGCGCGTACAACCAGCCCGCGGCCGCGGCGGCGGAGATGGAGATGGAGATGGAGATGGAGATGGAGATGGAGAACGCGGGGCGGTATGCGGCGGGCTCGACGCGCGCGGTGCCCGCGCCGACGCCAGGCCCGCTGCCGGAGCAGGGCTTCTCGTTCGGGGCGCCGCCGCCGGCGGGGTACGAGTCGCGGGGGTCGCTGTCGAGCGAGCCCGAGGAGGAGCGCGAGCGCGATAGGGAGCGGGAGCGGGAGTGGGAAGGGCAGCGGGAGTGGGAGGGGCAGCGGGAGAGCGACTTGCGGTACGCGGAGTGGGAGCGGGTGCGCGGGCGGGAGCGGTTCGGGAGCTTCGCGAGCGTGGCGAGCTACGTGAGCAACGCGAGCGGGGTGAGCGAGTTTGGGGGCGCGGGCGGGAGCGAGAGTAGCTGGACGAGCTGGTACCCGAGCGAAGAGGGCGGCGGGCCCAAGGACGGCGGCGCTGGCGAGATGGAGGGCAGGAGAGGCAGCTGGTGAGTCCATTCTTTTGTCGCTGTTGTTGTCGTTGTTGTTGTTGTTGCGGGGGTCCGTGACGTCGTTCCGCCTTCACTTGGGGGCGGTCTTGTGACTCGCGGCCTTGTTGCGATCTGTGCTGTGCTGCGCTGCGCTCGCGCCTCGGGGGACGCATCGGGCTAGAGCCCCGGCGGATGTGAAATGCGTAGTATTCGGGCTAGGAGTAAGCCAGTGCAGGCGCTTCGTGGCCTTTTCTTGTCGCCGACGAGTCCCATTCGCCCCGTTTCGTCCCGTTTCGTGAACGATCGCCTGGCGCGCATGTGCTGGGGCGGCGGGCTTGGCAGGCAGCGGATTCGCTAACGGACGTCCCCTTTGTCTTTGGGCTCTTCTCTCTCCAGCGCCTCCGGGCACTTCCTCGAGATGTTCTCCGAACTGGACGTCGGAAACGGCGCCCCTGCACCGCGTCCGCCGCAAGCACGAGCACAAGCCCAGACTCAGACACAGGCACAGGCGCACCAGTACCGCGGCAACCCCCCGCCGCCGCCGCCGCCGCCCCACGCGAGCCCCGGTCTGCCCAACAACGGCGGAGAGGAGAGGTCGGCCCATGACCCGGCGACGATCCGGCGCTCGAGCTCGAGCGAGCTGGCGTATGCGCTGCAGGCGCCGGAGAGCCAAGAGGTACGTCGTTGTTCCCCCCCGGTGATGCCGTCGTGCTGTGCGTGCGGAGTCGCTCATGTGCTGGCGTAGAGTGGCGGCGATACCACAACAACAAGTACGGAATGTTGCCTCCCTTCTGGGTTTGAGTATACTGACCGGCCGCCCACCCTTCGTCCTCGTCCAGGGGACGCGTCGACAGGTGCCGCCTCGAGCTCGATGGTCGCTTCGCAAGGGCAGTATGACGCGAACGGTGGTGCATCGTACATGTACCAGCAGCAACAGCCTCGAGACCTGCTGAAGGGCTTCGCCGGCGAGCTGTGCGGGTACGGCGCGCTCGATCCGTACGCGTCGTACGCGCAGGTGCAGACCCAGACGAGCGAGCTGAGCCCGATCTACGAGGGCGGCGCGATGGAGCTGTCGACCGTCTCGGGGATGCACGTCTGTGTGCCCGCGGCGGGGAGCTTCGACGGCTTTGCGGCGTACGGAGACGAGTTCCAGTGACGACGAGGGTTCGCTGCGCCGCTCGGACCCAGCCCCGCAGCTTCGTTCGACGCCGCTCTTCAAGGCAGGGGGGCCGGGTTTGAATATGGTATGGCTCCCTAGTTGCCTGGCATGGTCTGGTTCATCTGCTGCCCCCGTTGCGCCTTTGACTTATGTCGCTCACGGACGCGCTTGCTTGGTCCTTTGGTCATTCGTCGACGCCATCCTACTCTTCGCTGACGCGGTTGAGCCGCACCGGCCTGCTGATATTTGCTCTCCCCGAGTACCTGCTCGCTCATCAATGATCTTTCTCTCCTTACTTCTCATCGCGGACTGGTTTCATCATTTTTTGCACTCGCGCCGTCCCTCTCTCTGTGTGCACTAATCCGTCTTCGTCTCGTCAACTCGCTCTCTCTCTCTCTCTCCTCTTTGTCTCTCCGTGTCTCCGCGTCTCGCCCTCCCGCAACTTGGTTTCCTGAGTTATTTACGCTAGATTTACTTTATAGTTATTGGCTGTCGTGCTCGGATCTGTGGTGGTAACGTACGCTGGCCTTGGTGTATGTTATGTATCTGTCGTTACTGTCGCGCACGCTCTTTGTCGCTGTTTGTCAATGTACTGTACATACATCTACGTTATTTGTGCTGCGCTCGGAGGGGCTAAGGACGCAATCAGGCCTGAAGGGAACCTGGCAAGAATGGTGGACGCTTCAAGGTCAAGGTCAAGGTCATATTCAATCCGTAGTGGCAACTCAGCAACGTGGTAAGTATTCAGTTATTATCCGGTATTTAGTAGAGGTGAGTGCGGTGGTGGGGTGCGACTCTCCTCTTGGCTGGGGACGAGACCACTTACTTACAGTATCACGGTACAGTAATAATGGTACTCTTGGGCATGTCACGCGTACGTGACAGTTCGCGTTCGTAACCTCGCTTGTGCCCCATTGCACGCGACGCGTTTGATTCGCGCCACGGCGCCGTGATGGCACATACATTCATTCAAGTTGCTTCTTGTCGTCAGTCTTCACCTCTGTGCACTACCGTAGAACAAGAAAGTCGAAGCCATTATGGTACTCGGAAGCACCCATCGTCGACGCGTTGCAGTCAAGTGACCAAGCTGCTTTGGCAAAGATGCCATCTATAACAGACTTCGTCTGATCACATGCAGGTGAATGCTCCGTTGCCTCACGCTTATTCAAGGCTGACTCATTGCCTCTCATTGCCCAGTCACATCTTGCTGATGGTGAAGCACCCCAGTCGGAGGATGTCCTTCCAAGTGATATAACCATCTGTTTGACCGTCAATCTCAGCACCTGGGACCTTAACACAGCCTCAGCTCTGGCCACTGATCAGAGTCGTGAAGATACACTGCAACTCTCCAGCTCTGTCATCGGGGTTGATTTACTGGGTACAGTTGATACAAACCGTGCACGTGCAAGTATTGCAACAAAATATATCAAGAACTCCAGCGATGTCTGGATTGTGAATAAATATCACACATGTCATTGATGACGAGAACACTAACAGTGAGTCAAAGATAGCCAGAAGCTACCATGATGACTAGCACCCATCATACGTGTAGATACAATGGATGAAGCGTTCCGGATGCATTTGCTTAGTGAGTACTAAGGGCAATTGAGTCTGGATGCAGAATGCTGAGTAGTGGTTAAGTACATTTGTGAACTTGTGACGTAGATTGATAGTGCATGCCACACGCACGAGATGGAACATATGACAACGGCCATATGACGCTCATTAGTGATTATATCCGCTTGTTTGTGTTCGCTGCTCACAGGTTGGCAGCAACGAAGACAGTCGATACAGTTGTTTCGGAACAAACCCTCAATGCTTGTGGCTTGACTAACATGAACACTCAAGTCTGCTAGGTGTCATGGCCAAAGAAGAAGACTGACGGCGGAAGCATAGTGCTTTGAAGGGGCAACAAGGTATGGTGACTACCGGTTACACTCAGCAAGCGCATGAGACATCGGACATTCTCCGAACTCACCTTGGGACTCAATTGAAGGGAAATGTTGATATTCCCGTACGCGGAGCACGAACCTCCCAAGGTTGGTCTGAGTAGAGCCCCCTTGATCACCTATAGGCTATGAGGACCCCCGGGACTCCGAGTCGGTCAAGCTTTCAACTTCAATGCTTCAATGGTGGTCAGGATTTTTGAGACTCGGTGGCTTCCGGTCGCGTGTACCGGCGCTAGTAACCAAACTTGTTACACGAGAGACGCCATGGGATCCGAGTGCATACATAGCAGTGAGCGAGACGTTGCACAAGATAGAAGCGTGCTCGGTGCGCCTGCAGCTGATCGACATGTGACATGTGATAGTTGGGGATGTGGCAGCGCCGGCGCATCGACCATGTCGTACAGTCTCAATAACCTTCGATGTATCGGAAGTGACTGTTCAAAGGTTCACCGTCGCCGTATATTCGCGTTTATTCTGCGTTAGCTCTTGTCTCTTTCAATGCTGTCTACACATCGCGTCGTCTGTCTTATGGTTACGCGTGGATCACCGTTTTGATCCGCGATCGCTCCGCGCGCTTGGCTGCGCTCAAGGCCTTGGATCTACATAACTACTGCCTCTTCGATCTAGGACGTAATATGTACGAGCTTCCGTGTCGTGACCCGTGACACCGCGTTCCAGTGACGGATGCAATGCACAACGACACGCTCTGCTGCGTACGACATCCGTTCGTTTTGTGCGACTCCATCTAGGTTTATCGTTTGTGACTGCTGTTTCTCTCTCTTCTTCATAGTCTCATTAGAGACGGAGGAATGGATGTCCATGATATAGTCATGGTCAAACGCGAGCCCCTTGAGAACGACGCCTTTGCATCGTCTGTGCGTTCTGTCATACTTTTTTTAAAATACTTTTGAACGACATTGCTGATTGACTTTGGAAACGATGCTTCTATCGGTTTGCAATGACGCGGTGCAGACTAGCCTGGAACCCTACGTGACCTCGCTCGGCCATCGCTACACTATATATGATAATCCCAGCCAAGTTGCATTCAACGCCGAAAGCGCACTGTCCGAATGCATGCATATGACTGAGGCGGTTGGGGAGTGTATAGCTGAACTGAACCAAGAAGTCAGTACTGGTGGCGCGAGACAAGAGGATTGGACCCGCTCTCTCCGTCAGTGAGTGGTACTTCAGCTCCGAGTTGAGAGACACCTACCTACAGGCATGATATGCTCATACCAGATTGCGCGATAGCGCTCGTCAGACTACTATGATCGCTGTATACGGAGGTTTGCTTGAAGTCTATCTGGGTCATGTATCTCGCTCAATGTTGACATTCCGCAGATACCGGTCGGGGGAAATCTTCGCTAATAAACGCGATACTTGACAGTGAGACTCGCCATCCATATAGCGCAGTCTTACCCGTCACTGATCCCATGTAACAGTGCCTATCGTGCCATCTGATGGCGCACAAGGTGAGTATTTTCGTATATCCTCATTCGTATTGGCAACTCCCTATGATCCACAGCTTGTACTTCAGTGATCACTGAGATCGCCTGGCATGAGGATCCTACGCTCCTTGCGAAGATTGTGTTTCTGTCTGAGAAAGAGTGGGCAGACGAGCTTGCACCGCTCTTACAGGATTTGAACGATATTGGAAACGGCCCAATTGAAGATGAGGACACGGAAGCTGCATGGGCCAAAGTGAGCAACTCGCGTTCAACTTGGATTACAGGGTTATATGTTCGGGATTTGACCACATGATTCGATTTACAAGCTCTGGGCGGTGTATCATATTGATCGTGCGGGACTTAAGAATATGGCATCCGTTACTGACCTTGTTCGTTCAAATCCTGGTAATTATCCCCTGGTCTTCGTTGCCTTCGCTGACCGACCATCTCATTAGCCGTATTCTCTTGGCTTGGGGAAAGCAAGGCCATCAAGGAGACTGACAAGGGAATGTTCACGGATAAGGTTCAACAATACATTGGCGCTGCAAGAAAGTCAATGATTTCCGATGCCTATCCAACACCTGAACTATGGCCCTTGATCAAGGTTGTAAAGATATACTGCCGATCTCCTGCTCTTTCATCAGGGTCCATCCTAGTTGACTTACCCGGAACAGCCGATACGAACCGTGCACGTGCGAGCATTGCCACAAAATACGTGAAGGAGTGTGACCATGTCTGGGTGGTGATGGACATCACGCGGGCAGTTAACGACAAGAATGCGAAAGGCAAACTCAACAGTGGAATTGTTGCATCATGGAATCTGACTCGTGCTTGTATGCAGAATTAATGGAAGGGGCAGTTCGGATGCAGTTATTCAGTAAGTACCAGCAAATAGGTACAACCGAAGTTTACTAAGAATGTCTACATCAGTGGGTGAGCATGCCAGGCAGTTTGAGACACAAAGTGATCCGCAATTCATGTGTTTAAGACGGTTCATACGACAGCGGCCGTATAACACTAATAGGTGACTTTTCTCAGAATTCCATTAACATGCTACACCTACTACTACGTGGTCTGTCTCTTTTCCACAGCAAGCAAAACAGACCAAGTTTCGCCATCAGAAGTCCTCAACGGTTACGATTTGGCAAGTGACGAGACTGGTCTAAAGCAGATCGTAGAACGAGAGAGAGAATGCAACACAGAGCTTCGTGAAGTCCAAGCACGGCTAGGTGCGGCTCCGCCTTTGTCACTACTTATATCAATAGCATTTGTCACCTGATTCAAATTTGAGTCTTTAGACCTGATCAGAAGTACTAAGACGTGCACGGAGACAACTGCAAGTAGCTCAGCAAACGGGAAACGGCGCAATTCTGTCAGCGACTTGGATCATGGTGCTTCGAAGAAGGCACGTATTCTGCCAAACCAGCATAGCACGGTTGCTCAGGTGGGTATTAGACATTGTTATTACAGTGTACAACTGTTCACGATTCCTAGAGCTCTGCGGCGGTCATGGCATATGCCACCCAAAGCCAGCAAGAAGAGCTCATGGAGATAATCGCCTCAGCGCGCTCATCAACAACCACGACGCCTCCAAAGAATATTCAAGACGATATAGACCAAAACGAGGTCAGACAGATGGAACTTAAATATGAATTAACGCAGTTGGTACGAGAGAAGCGCGTGCTCTGTTCTAGGCAACGTTCCAAGGTAAGTAGACTGTGCCAGTACAATGGTCACTTGGTGCATCATTAAAAGATCATAAACTCAGGAGAGTGCCCCGTTGATGAAGCGGAACTTCGTGCAAAAGGTGAAGGAGCTCGAAGGTAAGCAATGTCGTCAGTTAAGGAATCAATACGACCTCATCATCGCATGCGCCGGTCTTAGAGGCAGCAGCTGAAGCACGCGATCCGGACAACTTCGATCCCTCCGTCCCGTTGCGAGGTTTGCATTGCTTTTGACATGGTATAGACTCGTCCTCATCCCAAAGTTCTTGCTAGACTACTCGCATATAGATCCGCCTATCTTTCCGTGCAGTGCGCTTGGCTATATCCGCATCCAGGGTAAGGTAATGCTACTCTAGTGCGGGGTGATCAGGTTGCTCATCAGTGTATCAGGACTTGTCGAAGGAGACGGTGAACCATACTGCTTCTCTGATCCAGAATCTACCGGGATACCCCAACTTCAGGAATGGTGCCGGACAATCGGCCGTACCCGTCGTAAAGATTCATATCCAGGCCTCATGAGTCGCCTCGAAACACTCGCCAGCTCGATACACTCTTATGCAGAAGCTGTTGACACGGATGACGTTGCGGACGCGGACAGCGAGGTCATGAAGGCGCGATGGCAGTCTGGTTTGTCTCCTGACGTTGGGCTTGCAAATAGACTGAAGAATGTACGTGACTTGTTCTGTTACGGTGGGCGTCGGCGTCTTATCATGAAGTATAGGCACTACGAAATGTGGCAGAAGTCCGTAGTCAAAGGCTGCGAAAAGCATATCTCACTATCCTTGGAGAAAGAATGCCGGGCGGCGGCAACTAAGGCGAGATCAAACTTGCCGCGGGTTTCATGATACTGCTCTCGCTCATCTCATATTTTCACAGGCTGCAGGATGCGCGGAACAGATCTCGGATAATTTCGCAGCAAGCATGCACTGGTCTACATATCGGGGTAGTGAGTAATATCGAGACGTCCCTCAAGCTGGATCTGCTGAATTCTTGCAACGCATTTTAGCACTGCGGCGATACGGATCATGGCGCCGTGATTTGAATGTGGAACTTACTGTGCCATTTACGCGTGATATCGCAGCCCGGTGGTCAAGCACATTCACAAACGTATCCGTCGACTTCAAGAGTTTATCCATCAGCTTTAAAGATGAAGTGTCCCTCATGATGAACAAGTACCTGGCAGAAGTCGAGAAGTCCGCGACGCCGCTGCTTAAGGATCTCGCCAAAAAGCAGACGAAACACTGTCGAACAACAGTGCGGCGCGCCCTTCCCCTTATTGTAAGCCGTATCAGATCTGTCATTGACAAGGAGCAGAAGGAGGCCAGCCGGTGTCTTGCTCCGCGTATTACGGAGACTCTCAAACCCGGCTACGAGGTCGCTGCACCCCAGTCCGGTCCAGGCTCGTCGAATCGTCGCAAGGTATCTCGCATCCATTTTATCGTAGTGCAGCTCTCTGAAACCAGCCTGGCAGTCTTTGTTCCATGACTACTTAGCCCGCCATAAGGACCTTGCTTTCGCCGATGCGGCCGGCGCGCTCCTAGTTCGGTTGGATGCGGTCAGTGACGCAATGCGAGCGGCGCTCGAAGAAGAGCTGAACAAACTGAGTGACACGGTATTGTCCATTTGAATCTTAGCGCACATTGTAGCTAACCGTGTTGTATAGATGGAAGTTAATATGAGCATTCTCTGGGATCGTCCTTCTGGAGACAACCCGCTGGAACTGAAGGCATGCGCGCGGGTCACCGCCACCATGGTAGAAATTCGGGAACAAATTCGTTTGTGGCGGCTTGCTGGACTGTTTGCGCAGTAGTCCAAGAAGGAACTTTCCAATACTCAGCCGCATCACGACTCATCAATTAGTATCGTATGCAGCCTACCGTCAGTATTCAATTGAGAAAGAAATAGACACACTGGCACTCGGCGTCCAATTCAAAACTCTTTGTAGTAGTTGGTGGTCGACGTGCAAAGGAACTTTATTACTGTTCTTTCTCATCTGCCATATTTCGTCAAGGGGAGACTGCTATGCGTAGCACGACCTCAGGTCTGGCCGCCTGGAGCAAGGCTGTGCAGTCACCAACTTCATTGCAGCTTAGCAGCGATCAAAACCAGTCTGATTCAAGGTCCATGATCATGCATGCATTAACGTTTGAACCGACAGTTCCGGTGAATCGGTGCTGATTTTTGCAATCGCACATGCACGATATATCTCGCAGGGGCTTGAAGCGGGAAGATATCATGACATTCACAGCTCTGTACCACCGGCATTCCGAGATTCACACGAAGAGCTCCAGGGTACGTGAAGGTATAATCAGCGAACTGGTATGCATTACACACGGAGGGCATCATACAATAGATGTTCGTGAACCCGCTATACGATCCGCAACCTATGGATGGTCCGGAACTAATGAGCCAGAACAGCTCAGCGAGAACACTGGAAACTTACGTCTCGTATATATGGCAATGACAGTACGTGCCCGACCCCGGGTAGTTGTCTCAAGAACGTTAGAATCACTGGAAAGAAGTCCCTGCGTGCGGCAGTCCGTCAGTATTCCTTGCGCTTGTATCACGATGATATGCCGACGCACCCAAAGAGGTTCAAAAACCCAAACGTCTCCACGACCATCCCCACGAACGGCCACTTCAAGAACACGAGCAGGATCCCGCCTATGAAGCATACTGTCCCGCGGAGCTTCTGTTTCCGCGCGAAGAAGTAGAACGTTTTGTGTGGGCCGATGATGAGCGTCAACCCTGCGAGGAAGAGAATCTGGGCGCAGGAAGGGCGTTAGCCGGACAGGTCGTATAGTGGCATAGTCGATCCGTACATTGCCAAGCGCAAGCAACGCTCCGTCAAAGAAGAGCACTACACCGAGCAGCATGAAAAGCCCTCCGAAGGAGGTGAGCGCGACGCCAATCTCTAAATGGGGGTTAGATAGTTCCCCGAGTACAGGGAGCCAACGTACTCTGTCCGTCCGTGAGCCACATTTTCAGTCCTGCTCTCTTGGAAATAGGTTTTGCGAGACAAGCGGGAATCTATCCCAGAGACGAAGACGAAATTAGGAGAGAGGACAGGGATAATGGTAAGCGTGCAGCGCGTAGCGACTCAAGTAGCACTACGTCGTGCGCATACATATATGTACGCGTACGTGTCACTTCGCTCGCGTATAAACGCCCATCGCGTGAGACGCGCATTCAATCCGCCCAGTGCAGCTGTCGCGTGCCGTGCAGTACGGCTCAAGTACACCAGCCCCAGTCAGTAGTGCTATTAACACGTTTCACACCCAGACAGACAGTATGGATCAAGGTTGGACTCGACGTTGAGCTGCATAAGTTACAGTAGATATATGGATACAGTGGGTTGCTTCTCGCAAGTGCCAAAATTCGGTCGCCGGGCACGCCCGTGCGTGTATATGAGCTGCCCGGCGAACTAAAAACATCATGTCAACGCACGGATAGCTATACAGTACTGTAAGAAATAGCAGGGGGAACAACGATCATGGTTGGAGTGAGTGCGATGGATGCCGGTGAAATGCAGTGGAGTGTGCTGAGGGGGGAGACCGGAAGTTGGGGATAGTGATGTCGATTAAGCCCGCTGAGCACCCGCCCGCGGGTTACGCGTCTCTACAGCGGCCAAGGATGTATGTATGTGCCGTTCTGCAAATATGCCGTCGCATAGCCTCGACACCTGTCATACGGACCTGCGGGGAACATACGGGACCTTGCAGACGCCTGTGGTCCTCGCAGTGCCTCGTCGTACGTCCCGGGCGTTAAGTGATATGATTGTGAGCGAGTGGGCGCCTCTAATGCCTGTCCTATGATCTCCACTCTCGGAGCGAGGCCGACTTGAAGTATGCTGGCAGGCGATGGCGATGGGTATTTCGCTTCGTAAGCCGACGGCGCCCGCGATCCAACGACAGGATAGTGAGGCGCTATTAGAAAGACAACAAGAAGACTGGGAAGCCACGAGCGACGACGACACGCAACCGGGGATGTGCGTATGTATTCCCAGTGCGATGCGGATGCCAGCTTCATTGACCAGCGTTGAAGCGTAGCAGAGGTGCACCGCTTCAGTCATCATCTTCTGCGTCGAGGCTGCGATGTATACGTGAGAACGTGCGACCACGCTCAGACTGACTGGACCGCTGACGTGTCGTGCAGCAGCTTTTGCCGCCGTTCCTCAGCGAGTTTCTTCTCGCGGAACCCTAGTGCTTCTATGACCCATTTCGGCATGTCCACGGACCGCCCGCGATCGGCCTGCAAGAATGGGTGTTCCTGTACGCGAACGTCAGACACCAGCCACCCAAGACACCATGCCGAAGCTGAAGTGTGAGGAGGCGAAACTCACGAGCAACTCCGCGTACGTCGCGCGCAACTCGGGCACCTTGTGTAGGCACCGAGCGACGAAGTCTCGGCTGTCGTCCGAGAAATCCTCCGGGAGCTCCGGCGGGTCGCCATGCACAATTGCAGTAAGTTGCGCGAACACGTTTGCGTACGTCTCCGGCGGGTATGGATACCGCCCTATCGCCATCTCGATCATCGAGAGACCCAACGACCATACGTCGGAGGAGACGGTGTACGTGCCCACATTGTTCTGCGACTCGCCTTTGATGCGTTCGGGCTATAGAGGGCCAGCGGGATAAGGATGAGCATTTTCATGAGCAACCGAAAATAGACACATTGCTGTACGCACCGCCATATAGCTCTGGCACCCAATATTTGTCTTCGCCAGAGATTTCTCAAGCTGTCCAGAGACACCGAAGTCGCACAGCTTGATTTCCCCTTTCCTATTGACGAGCACGTTTGTGGGCTTCACGTCTATATGGAGCGTCGATATAGATGAACGATGATAGGGGATATTCAAATGCACTCACCGCGATGAATGATTTGCAAATCATCCTTCAAGAACTTCAGCCCGCGGACCATCGCCCCTGTGATGCGAGCTAGCACATCCTCCGGCACGCCAGCGGCCTGAAGCTTGTCTAATGAACCCGCATCCATGTATTCCATGCAATAATAGACACATCTAATCGACTCAATAAGCGTGGGCTCAGAGCATGCGGCTAGAGTAACGGAAACCTACGATTCAATGAAGAAGGCACCGTAGAACTCTACGATTTCCGGCGCAACTGCGCGGTGGAGGATGTCCAGCTCCATGAGAATAGCGTTGAGTTTCGAGTCGTCCAGCTCCAGTCTGATCTCCTGTATCAATCGTGGCATCCGAGCCCCTGAATGAGACAGAATCCGCGATGGACACGGGCGTGGAGACGCACCTTCATAGCCATCGCAACATTTGTAGGTTTATGCAATACCTTCCGGACCGTACCATATGCGCCCTTTCCAAGCTCATCCTCCAATTGCAATTGTGACATGTTTATTGCAAACGACGCCCCATTGCTGAAGTTGACGCCCTGCGCGTGAAGGATAGCTTTTCCCCCGAAATGAAGTGCCCCGGAAGCGTCACTGATATAAAGCAACCGATCAGTAACCTAGAGGAAGAGAAGACACGGAACGACGGAGACATACACAATCTTCCTGAAATTGGAGAACGGAGTCGTGAAGGTGCCGCTTTGAGATGGCCGCCGCTGCGGCTCGTCCATCATTGGTCTTCCGACACCGAGACCGGCACCTTGCGGACCCGCGCCCACTGGCGGGAGGTGCAGCCCTCCAGGCACATCGTGCGGGCTAAGTTTGGGTACGCCAGCCTTCATCCGGCGGGCGGCGAGTCCCCCCATGGGCGGACCAGGCCGAGTGGGCCCGGGCGACGACGCGGGCGGGCGGAAGCTGGATAGTGCCCCAGACTGGTCTCCGATGGACATGTTGGCGAGTCCCGCTACTGCGCCGTCCACGGCCTTCTGTGCGGCGCCAGATGACTGTTGCTGACCTCTTTGGGCGAGCTGGCCGGACAAAGAGACGGGTCAGCGATGAGGCTCAGTGGATCCCACGAGATGCGGGCGCGATCTAGCACGATGGAGCACTTACCGCGGTCATCTTGGCCTGCAGCGAGGGCGGAATGGGGGTGGAGCTGAGTGGTCGGCGGTTGTTGAGGAGCCCGCCAACGCTGCTGCGTGAGACGGCCGGCATAGCGCGGGGCGGGGCGGCAACGACGGAGCGCATGGTTGGACCATCCTGGGTCTGGGCGTGGTCAGACATGGCGGTGGGAGGAGGGAGGGGAGGCGGCGGAAGGAGGATGAGTGGGGTGGCAGGCAGCAGCGTCGGGAAGAGGACGAAGATTATAAACGGCCTGTTTTCCCGCCCGCGAATGGCATCCGGCGTCGACGCGCTGCTCTGACATCAGCCACATCGGCCGCCCGGCATGTCCCCGCCTTCCATTTCCGTATATTTCTTGTAGGTTCTCGCGCCTTCGCCGCGTTTCCCCTTCGCCATTGATTTCGCGCGGAGATCCATTTCTCAGCCACCTCCCCGCCATTCGCCACCACGGCAACGCCCCTCAGCGAGCTGGCCATGAGCTCCACAACGACCGACTCGTTGGCCTCGTCCATAACCTCTGTTCTCCGGCCGTTACGCTCTCTCTCACCCAACCTGAACTCGCCGCTCGCTTTCAGTCGGTCTATCTTTCAGTTTGTTTGGCATTGAGCTGACATTCAATGTGCTGCAGTTGTTCCGATCGTAGTCATTCTCCTCCGCGTCGCATACGTGCAGGCCAAGCATATCCACGAGACACGCACCGCAAAGAAGCGAAACATGAGTTACACCGTGAAGTGGGGAAGGGAACGGTGCGTCTGCGTATCATCCCCACGTCCCATTGTCTGACGTCGTGTCCTCTCGTATGCGTATCCTGGCCTCCATCTTTGTCTTGCCGCCGCCTCCGTGCCCTCCTCGTTCCTCCTCTCTTCATATTCTCGGCCGCTATCACTCCATCATCTATTGTCCCACTTCATCGGCTGGCGGTGCTCCCTCTGGCATCTCCTCCGTCGTCACGATCGTCCCTGCAGGTTGCACTTCCCTCTTCCATCGTCCGACGCCAAATTGGCGGAGATCCGACATGAGATCGCAACGTATACCCAACTCGACCCGCAGGCCTTTAAGCTCGTGCACGCCGGGGCGGTGATGAAGGACGACAACGCGCCGAGTAAGTGCCGCTCTCCTGCCTGCATCAGCTTCCCGCCGGCCCTTGTCTGCCACCGCTCGGGCCCTTTGTACAGACTGGCGTTGCGGAGCATCGATTCTGTTCTTCTCAGCCACCGCCCGTGTGCTCGTGATCCATCGCGATGCAGTGCTTGTCTGAGCTCCGCTCCGCCTCGCCTCGCGATCGAGCGCGAGCATGAGGGCTGCCCCATGGCGGTGCGGTGCGGACAGCCGCCGGCCCATTCACTCGCCCTATCACACCCAGTAGTACAGAAGCACATCACTGCCCTCCCTCCTCGCTCGCCAATGCCACCTGACGTCATGGTCTATTTCTACTGGCTGGCTCGTGCTTCACTGCGCACACTCGCAGCTATCACGCCCGCGTTCCTGCACTAACGATGTCATCCGTCGCTTATCGTCCGTGCCATGGCTGACCCCTCCACGTCATTCTGTCTCTCTAGTATCCGCGTACGGCATCAAGCCCAACTCGACCATCGCCGTGGTGGGAGGCGGTGATGTCCCAGGGGCGTCGAAGCGACGCAAGCACAAGGAAAGGCCCGCAGAGCGCACCGAAGCTTCGACGGTTGCACAGATTCGTGGCGAACTTGACGCTGTCCGTCGCACGCTGCAGCCCGATGTCGACGCATTCCTCGCGACACTCGACCCTTCTTCTGTGCCTTCGTCTACCGCCTCCGCGCCCCCGCCACAGCCTGCATCTGCACTCACGGACGGCAAGGTAACCCAGCTCGGGGGGCGTAACACCGACGTCGAGCTGGAGCATAGAAGACTGGGTGAGCTACTTTTGCAGTCCTTGCTCCGACTGGATGCCATTTCCGCGGAGGGTGAATGGGAGGAGGCACGGAAGGAGAGAAAGGGCGCAGTGAAAGAAGTGCAGGGTCTCCTGGATCGCCTTGATGGCGGATGGAGAGCACGGCCGCGGACGAACGTTCAGTCCCAGACATGAGTGCGTAGCCGCACGGTTCTGGTCCATGTATACAACCTAGACGGGACGGGTCATCGGGTCGCTCTACTTATTATTGCGCTCGGTCGCTTCGGGTATTATGCCTCACAGGCTTGTTGTGGGGCTTTCGAAGTCCGACAGCGTGTTGATCCTCGTCACTATATTTTTGTCGCCGCGCCACCTACCGGGGGCGCGGACTTGTGGTTCACGGTGCACACAACACGGCTTGCACCTTCGGGACCGAACGGATCCCACCGCGCTAAGCCCGCTGCACCCCCCGCGATCGGCCCAAGCTGTTGGGCCCGTTGGCTCTCCGGGTGCCTGTCCGGAATGCTTACCTTCACGGCTTCACGGAGCCACCGTGGTGGTGGTTACGATAAGTAGCGAAGTTCCGAGGCGAACAAGCCGCGCAGCACCTGCCTCCGTATGGGTTCATGATTCATGCTGTCTCCTCAATTTCATGCACCCCAAATCAACTCTAGCCTTCAGTCTACCCAACGCGACAAGGCACGCTCGAATCCTCTCACAGGCAGGTCTGATATGAGCACGGCATCAGGGTGGTGATCTGAAATGTGCAGGCGTCAGGTCCGAGGTCGTCGGCGGTCGCGTCGTTGCGATGCTGTATTGGAATGCACATGGCGTCCATCAGCCACGACGGTCGTCCCCGACTCGGGGTCGTAGATCTTGATCTGGGGTGCCCGTCGCGACCGGAAAGTCGACAGCCTGTTCGGCGGGCGCTCGTCCACGTTCCGTTCCGGCGCCCGTCGTTCCCCAGTCTCCTGCCCATCCACTCTGGCGAGGTAGGGGGCCCGTGTCGATAGTTCGTGCAATGCTGAGTATCGGTCTGCCACACTTCTGCCACAATCCCGCCACAATATTCACACACCGCACTCATCCCTCACCCATCCCGCACCTACCCCGACCCTCTCCGTCTCCGCCAATTCAAACTCCCTAATCTTATAGGGAGGTAGAGGGGAATAAGGTTCAGAGAGATGAGACATAGCACGTGATCTCGGGACTTAGCACAGTGTGGCCGATCGTCACTTCGCATTGAACTGCTCTGGCGACACGGGGCCCCCTACCTCCCGGAAGCGGATGGGCAGGAGACTGGTCGTTCCCGCCTTCCAAGTCGCTCTCCGAGCGGGACCTCCGCAGTGTGCTCCCCGCTCCGGCTTTCAACGACAACTCGTCGGTATCTTCTGAATGGACCGTGGCTACGAATAGGTGTTGTCTGCTAAAGGCGTAGCCGGCTGCGGCTGGTCCGTCACCCGACACGCGCGCGCACGCACGCACCTATATTCCGTCCTGCGCCGAGGAAGCAGACAACCGTCCAGCGCGGAAAGCGCAGCAAACAGTAAATGAATGAGGCCGACGGCGACCTGACCACTGCAAGTAAGTAGCCTCATTGCAATTGGGAAACATTAGGCTCCCGCTCCAACTTGCTCGCAGACCGATATACATGCGGCTTCGCAGTGACGCTGCGGTAGTCACGGGTAAGCACATAGACCGATATGGTTATGGGGTGGCATGTCAGGTCGTGCCAGCCTTCGCCGGAGCTCCCAGCCCGGCCAGGCGAACTTCCGCCTCGGGGAATATTTGGCTGTTGAACAACTAGCGTCTCCGCCCGGGTTCTCGCAAGACCGCTCATATTGGCGCCGAGGGAGTCCCTTGTTGGCAACCAACCGCTCGGGAGGTCCAGGGAGTTGGCAGGCTTTGGACGGCACAAGCATGCAACGGGATCCGCCCGTGGGTTCCCGCTTGCACTATTGCAGATGTGCAGTGGGCACTGTAGCTCGTCGGCATATGCGCATGGTCCGACTGAGTCTCAGTGACAAACTCTGCGCGTCATGATGCTGCGTCGAAGGTAGACTAATCCCAACTAACTCACGTGTACAGCAGGCATTGACGGTCATGATGACATCTGCATCGCACATTCTACACAAGGATGTTCATCGTAATGTACATAGGATGCCGAGTAAGCGTTCATCCACTTTCTTTCGCATGCCATTCCTAGTGCAGGTCGCCGCCAATCGCTGGTTCGTCACCATTCGATCGGGCTCGCGCCCTACCGCTAGTGAGTCCCCGGATCTTGCAAGGTCTTCGCATTGGCTTCGTCCGCTCTCGACTGTATAACTACCTGATGATGTGTAATAGATAGCTGCAGCAACGACAGAATGGCTACATCACCATGAGATAGCAGTATGATTCTATCCCGGGTCCCGTGTCCAATGCAGACTGGCTGGCTCACACGACGAGTGTGGCATGACACAGTGTGTGCGCGTCCGTGCCTACAAAATGATCACCGACGGATTGGTGGATATGCCTAAGGTTGCATGGGTTTACGTGTCCGGTCCTAAGGCGAGTTCGCAGAATGGATGATATTGGTGCCTTACGGCATTGAATGTGGAAGACGAATCGCCCTTCAACGTTTCAACCCTGCGCTATACAGGAGATAGAGCACGGGTGATTCGGGGCATTATCAGGTAAGACAAATATATCATGGCTGAAAGACTACATGTAATAGACGCAGCATTCTAAGCACGGCTAATCGCGAGAGAGGACTTTGGAGTTGATATAGAAGAGACCGACGCGAAGACGTTCAACAATACAATCGTTCGCTAGGAACATACAGACTCTACATATACTAAGGTGCGCCCAAAATATACATGAAATTCTCATATGTCATCTCTGGCACAGTGAAGCACGCCCCAAAGATCCCCGTTTCCAACATAGACCTGTCTACGCATACAGCCCCGCCTAGTTCACGTAGGTGGCGAATACCGATGTGCAGTTGATGCTGATGCTCGAAGACCCTATAATGGCTGTAGAACAAGAGATGCCGCGACGGGGAGGTTACAAGCGCTGCTAGGGCTGGATGGGCCTTCCCGAATATCTTGCCATGAATTTCAGGCTCCATCAGGAATCGCGCCTTCTGCACAGCGATATCCGCCAGAGAACCGCGCTCCCACTCATACAGGTGGTCGAACTTCTTCTTATTGGGGTTCCACACCGCACAGACGTATTCGAACACGTAGAAGAAGGCTTCGAGCTCGTGGCGGTAGAGGTGGGGTACCGCCTTGTCCCCCTCCTCGCGCCGGAGCAAGTCCATTGCCATGAACGGCCGAACGTCAGCATTGTGGTGCAGCTCATTCGCGGTCGCGGAAGCGTCTGTGTCGAAGTCGCAGAGGACGCCGAGGACTTGTCCGCCGTCGCGGTACCACATGATGCTGCTCGTGCTGATGTTCCGATGCAGGACGCAGTATTTTTCCCATGTTCGATGGTGAGCTACGCGTCCGGTCAGCTCAGTGTACCAAAGCTGAGCCTGGCTCATGTATTGGCGTACCTCGTACAGCATCGGCGAATATCGTCAGGAAGTCACCAATGGAGTCGGCCGCCTCGAGCTTCCGGTAACTCCTGGAGACCAACGCCCGCCCCATACGCCCGCTAGCCTGAGGTTGGCGCTCTGGATGTGTAGCCGTCGCAAATTCACGCATCCCTTGTGCCGTGGCGCATTTTGTCGCTATTTCTACGACATGGCGCAGGCACGCTGGCCGTTTCTTGCCCTGCTCTTCGCAGACGGAGGTACGACTTTGAAGAAGAACGTCCTTGCGGTGCTCGGAGTGGGACGGAGGCCGAACCTCCAGGACCGTAGCGGGTTTTCCGTCCTCGCAAGGCACGTAGTGGTGGTGGTCATGGTCGTTGCCACTCGTCGGTGGCTCACCGCATCCAGTTGAGTTTGTCGGTAACTGAGACATTGGTTGTGAACAGGTATATCCAGAGTAGACGTCTGAGCGATGAGGGCTTGAGGCCTCGAGAGTGCTGGCCAGCTGGCAGTCTGCGGCGGAGCAGGCGGCCGTCCTCGTTAGTGTCTCATGAACGGCGACGACTTACACCCAACTCCCGAGACGTAACTTATTAGCACCTGCTTTCCATACTGGGCACTCGGATTACGTTCCAGACCTCTAGTAAACTGCGTGCTCTGTGCGGCGGTATGACGTCTTTGGCGCTGTTCCTCAGCCACACAAGATGCATCGGGCAGAACATCGACTCCGACGGACGGCGTCCAGTCGGACTCCAGTTCATCTGAACGACTAACACATATCCATCCAAGAAGCAGCTGTCTTCTAGACCTGCTCCGTTGTGCGAAAAATCCCTCGCTATTTGGCAACTCAGAGCAATCTACCTCGGTTCAATGTGTCCAGTACATTTATGAAGTTCGCAATACTTTGACTGCTTTAATTTGTGCTCTGGATGTCTCGTGCAACACCTCCACTCCAGCTATGGAACGCCCTGGTTCGGACTCATCATATCACTTCACGCAAGAAGGTCGGAAAACTGCGGCAGGCCGCGGACGAACACGAGGTGTATGCCCTCATATGTTACGGTGGCTGTCCAGGGATCATGTACACGGAGGGTAGCCCTGAGGGGGTGAAGCAATGGGTTGACTCCGTACACGTATGTCTCAACAACGGCTATGATGGTGGAAATGGTCTGACATATGGCTCTACGCGCGAAGCGGTTGCGCTACAAGGACTACCAGCTTGCCGTCCGCCCAGCACCCGTGGCACCCGAGGTACGGTCGCACGAAGAGCATGCTCGCGAGCGCGCCATCCCTGTTGGACTGCACGAAGTAGAAACCGTGAAGGACTTCGGCGCGGTCATGCGCGAGCGCGGTGTTTGGTCGTGGTGGAGAAGAGGCATGGGTTATGCATCCGGCCACGAGTAGCGAGTCCTTCCGCGCGGTGGGTCTCACTGCAGCTATCCGCCCTGTATTATATCCTCTCCGGATGCAACTACTCTGCAGCCACACGGCTCCTCCACTCTCTACTGTTCGACCATGCAATTCACGGTTCTGATCTCTGCTAGCGCTTGCTGCAGCATTCTGCCAAGATCACCTGCGCCACCTGCGAGTCTAATTCAATGGCTTCCTCTCCTCTGACTCCTCGATCTACCGACGCCCACAAACCCATAGTAGGATTGGCATCACCTCTTGCACGATAACATCGTCACAAGCACCGACAGAGTCCTCCCCATCGCCGTGCATGAACGGTCACGAGTGGGTCCTCGGGTACATTCATCTTGCCTCCTGTCTCATAAATATCTGCGTCTAAGCCCACTTGCACAACCGCATCTCCGCGAGCGACAGGAAGCTGCATGTGCTCTTCCCAAGACCAAAGAGCGAATTCAAGCCAACTTCGTTCAGGGACTGCCAATACCTCGTGAATGGCGATGTCAAGGCGTTTACGAAGCCTGAAGTGGACGGTGTTATCGGATGTGAAAGACTTCCGACTATCAAAGAAAAAGAGGCCATGCCATATCTTGAATGCATTCTCAAGGAGGCGTACTCGGTGCGTGATAGTTGATCTAACCCATTTCTCAATATTTTCTAAGTTTAGTCGAACGTAGGTGGTCAGGTCCTGCACCGTTAGGTCAGTAGTGTCGTATAACTCTACTCTCACAGCTGCGGGTAGCAACGTGATCTCACAGCCGCACCCCATGCGACGTGCGAAGATGACGAGTGCCGCGAATACCGGATACCTGGAGAGCGGAGGGGGCGCATCCTAACGACATTGTATTATTGACAGGGCATGTCCGGACCGCCGCTTGGCGGACGTCAGCATCTGGCAGGTCATGGCCGGCATTATCGCGGCGTTCGACATTCGCAAAGGTTGTGACTCTATGGGCAATGAGATCGCGCCCGCAGGGACGTTTGCCTCCGGATTGAATTCATCGAGTCCGTCGTCTTTTCTGTCAACGAATACTGCATGATACTCATGAGAATCTGTAGCCATCCCCACGAGTTTCAGCGTCCAATCAAGCCACGATCCGTGCAGGCTGCTGCACTTATCCTCAATGCGAGACCATTGTAGGCATCGCGCGGCTGAATGAAGCCTAGGAATATTGGCTGTTTGACATATCAATTGAGCTTCTATATTGGGATGCGGGGCTGTTTCTCTTTAATCATTGCCGTCTTGAATGCACCGTATCATGTTTGAATCAAGGTGTGCTAGATCTAGCATCATGGTAAGCAGTGGGCGCGTATGCTGGGATCTTGAGAGGATCTAGATCTGAGACCTTCCTCCACACGTCTTGGCGCCCGTGGCCGCTTTCTCTGTTTTGATTCTCTGTTGAAAACTCCGGCCGCTTCTTGGCTTAGTATCACATGGTATCTTCTGCTACATATTGGCTGTATGCTGCTGTGTTTCATAAGAACAAACCCGTTCTCGGTGACCGGTCATTGACTAAGGCGAAAATGGTCGCTTTGAAGATTCAATCAAGAATGACACGAGGTACGGTCTATCTGGGTCGCGCACAGTGAGCTGAGCGCAACGTATTCACGTGTCATTATTTCTAGATGTTGCATGCAACGGCGGCTGACCATCAGAGGAGCGCGATCGAGTGGGGCGGCCTGTGTGGCGGGCCGCCTCGCTGAGGGAGGCTCACCGCGCGGATGCGGCTGGTCTTGCCAGCCTCAGTTCAGGGCGCCGCTTATAACCCTCCCAGCACCTCTACACGTCTCTCCGGTGAACCGCCATCGTCCAAGTACTCTATCTATCGCCATCCTCCGCCAACCGGTTCACTTCCACCATGCCTGCCATAACCCTCTTCGTATACAGTGTCTTCCTTCTCTGGGCGGCTGCCTTCAACGGAAAGGACATGATCCTTCACGGAGTCGGCAAGGCGCAGAACCTCATAGGCGCGGCGCTTCAGTCCTTCCAGCTCCCTGCAAGCTCGCTCTGGGACTATAGACCTCCTGGTTCATCGCTCTTCTTCGACCGCGGCGAGTTCACGTCGACCGAGTATCTGGACTGGTACCTCTTCCACAGGACGACCTCTGCCTTGCTTGACAAATCTCTGCACAACGTCAGTTCCCTCGAATGGTTCGTCGAGGAGGGACTTGCTGGGTCGCCTGTCTTGCTCCACTCCGGTCGTGACGCTTGGTTCGAGCTCAACAACATGTCGCCTTGGGACGATTCAGGGGAGTCGATTCCTGCCTCTCTGAACGCGACCGACTCGCGCCTCCGGTGCTTCATCGAACTCGAGGGCCGCTCCCTGTCGTCAGCCTTCAGCTCCACGACCGCTACGTCCGTCAAGCCAGTAATGTCTGTCACGTCTATGCCCGAGTCGTCGATTGCGCGGACCGAGCACCCGTCAGCCACCACGAACCATGGCCCCACTTCTACGGCGAGGTGCTTTGTCGGACAAGAGTACGTCGCCTCTACCACCGGGACCTTCGCGCTTCCTACCTCGCTCGCCCCCACCGAAACTCCCAACCCTGCCTACGGTCCATCTGTGCCTTCTCCTACTGGCACCGTCGCCTCTTCTGTTCTCGGCGAGGACGTTCAAGTTGGGGCGAACAAGCAGGATGCTGATATTGGCTTCGCTGCGTTCATCCTTTCGTACCTGGAGAGGATCCGCGAGTTCCTCGGTGTGCCTCAGCACAAGTTCTACCCTATTATCGTACTCCCTATCCCTGCCCTGTTCGCGTGGTGGCTTGATGGCGGGTTCGAGAAGGAGGTTGTCGAGGAGGAGGCTGACGACGAAGAAGCTGAGGAGCAGGAGGTTGAGAAGGAGCTACTCAACGGCGACGACGACGATAAGCAGATGAAGTACGTGCACGGATCTATCCTTACTAGCGTTTCTTATGCTGGCGATTGTCCAACGCAAAGCTTCGACGCCGCCCTTCCCTCCTCTGAGAGTGTCTTCGAGTTGTACGTCTTCTCGTACATCCTCTTCTTCAGTTGACATATCTCCCCGTAGCGATTTCGAAGACGACGGCGACGCTGCTGAGGCCGGGCTTGGTCCTTCTCCACCTTTCTGAGATCCCCTCTGTCAACTTCGTTTCGCGGTACGTCTTGCGCCAGGAGCCATAATGTAAGCGTTGATGCGTCGTAGTTGGTTTACTTGGTCTGGTTTCTCTTCTCGGCTTGGATTCTGCATCTACCTTCTCTAGTCTGGTCTGCAAGAACATCACTCCCTCCCCCTCAACCGCCTGGATTACCTCCCCTATCGCATGGGCTTCCTACAACCTCCTTCCTGCTATTGGCTCTCCATTGGCTCCACGCTACGTACAAGTTCTTCTGGTCAAACCTAGTCAACTCTCTCTGGTCTCCCTCCTCTCGATCAACTCTCGCAAATTCTGTCCTGCTCTCTGGGTGCGACAACTTGGAGCCTACTAGTTCTAGCCCATCCCTTCGACACATCTCACTCAGGCGACGGATCGTGCAGACAATGGTGTTTTCCTCCCTTACACTGCGCGTTGCGCGGTAGTGGAGACGCAACACCCCTGCATCACTCTCGCCCACCCTCACGACTGGTGTAAAGCCTCGCGTCTGCTCGACGAACACTCCAGCGTACTCGCTCTGGAATGCCTTCTCAAAGTTCCGAGTTGTATTGCGCGCAAGGCTCCTGAAGACACGGCCAACGGTCTCGTCTTCGACATCAAGCTTAGAGGCACCCGATAAGAACGTCTACTAACGTTCTGGTCGGCGCTACCACCAGCTGTATCGGTTCAAGACACGGCTGTGTCGCCTGTTCTCCGTAAGCGACCCACTATCATTAGTTTTTCAAAAATTGCAGACGTGATCTAACGAATGTTGGTTGTAGCTCAACAAGGTTGTAGGACAATGATGGTCTTTAGTACGGATTGGCTTCAAGTTAGTTAGGGCGGAACAGAGCGGGACATAGGATAGAGAGACATGACTTGGAGAAGAACTTGTGCTCGCTTGCTGTATAATGGATGGGACATTTCAAGGTCGGAAATCGCTTTCGGTGTGATTTATGGCAGACTGTAGTCCGCAGCAGAATTCGACTGGACAGTCGAACTGATACGCTCGACCTCGCGACAGACACTTACACCACCGGGCGATCCAGAGGTCGACCCCATGTTTTCTCCGGCAGATAGCGGAGAGACTGAGTTTTGATATGAGACCCAACGCCTGTTTGAGAAAGACCCCATATCGCGCGCCGGTATTAGATAGGGCTCGCGCGCTATCTTTGTTTGGGGTACTTTGCATATCATCCAGATGTTTGCGAGCGGATATTGAGCTGACCTCGAGTGTACATCATCTCCATGTCCCCCTCACACCACCTCCTTGTCCTCCCTCCGAGGTTGAATACATGTCTCTGGACTAAGCACATGACTTCTGCAGTCACGTCCCTGGCATGCCAAGTTGATATCGCCTGGGTTTTTTGTATCTGCACAGGACGCAGAGAGGAGGTAAGCCAAACTTCTCAATCGCCGTGCTGCGTCTCTTCTCCATATACATGCCGTCTACTCACCTTACTTTCTTAGTGCTATGGGATATTATGATGACGATTATGAGGATCCTCAGTTGGAGTGTCGCTCATCACTTTTAGGATGTCCACATGAAGCTCCCGTCCCTCACGGCAAGCAGCGCTTCATGCCCGTGCTGAGAATAGAATTCTAAGTAAGTAAGTTATTGAATGTCTATGCGACAAAAACAGTACGCTGAACATTGGTACCTAGGTTACATGGCACTGGTGGGATTCTAAACTCGCAGGAGACCGACAGTCAAGTGATTGATGCACTCACTGATGGGCTTTGGTCTGAGCAGGTGGGTATGTGGTTAGTATCTACCGTGGCGAACCACTCAACACACGCGATGCATAGTTAATGACGCCCGGCCGCCGCTTATGACGCTCTGTGGTCGCGAGTTTTCTGTGCCCGCCGAGCAACACCGCTGCGAGTGCTGTCAGCAACTTCGGGCCCTATGTGAATGCCTGGACCTCATACGTGAGCTTCTCAATACAATGCTGAGGCACAGAGCAGCAGGCCAATGGTCAATGAAACACTGCTTCTGGATCCGGATGAGCAGTCTCAAGTTGTCTTGCCGGTGGAGGTCGTGAAGGCGCGGGCCATCTATAAATCACCGTATGTACTGCCTCAATTGCATGTCATCATACTCATCATATGTGTGAAGGTCTCCGGAGCACCATATGAAGCGGAAGTGGCGGAGCACGAGTGAGGCGTGAGTGAAGGTGGGCATGGCAGATCATGGGCTGGGGATGAATGGTATGTTCTCAGCGCGCTACATATGTGAAGTGGTTAGCCATACCCACGATGAAAGTGAACGAGAAGGGCAAAACTGTGAAGGCAAAGAAGATCTCTTTTTGGAAGCACGTCGATGCCGAGTTGAAGAAGGTCCATTTGGCGAGCGCAGCCGACGGTGCCAACGAGAAGACGCGCCAAGAGAAGCAGATGATGTGAGTGTATCAATAGCCGCTACGAGCCACTGCATTCGATGTTCATTTTGCACATGTGCATAGTTTCTTTGCAGCTCTGCTCGATGCTGATATCCAAGCCTATACTCAAGCGGGAACCGAGTACTATGGTCGTGTCTACCGAGACGGTGATACTCTCACTGCGAATCAGCGCATTGGTGAGGAAGCAGCGGGTGAGTTCGTGGTCGACGACTCTCATACCCTAGTCACAGATGAACCCGATGAATAAATCTATTGTTAATGTTGCTCGGTTCAGAATGTAAATGAATGGCGGTGTTTTCGATACATTGTGATCAATATCGCTGAGTGCAAATGAATAAAAAGTGCATATAATGGAGCGTGATTTGGTGGTGTGACCCTGTGCTTCGGGCCCTAGGCGCTTATGAAAAGATATTTGGATAAGATTCCCTGAACATCGAGTGGGGCTACGGTAGAGACTAGTAGGAATATTAATTGACAAAGATCAGGTGTAGGGGTGACGGCGAAATATGGAGCTCATGCCTTGTCACATATCTGGATGACGTCTGAAAACTTATGACATGGAGCTCGTAGCACGATATGAACGTGATGCCATGGTCACCCGGTAGTGTAG
>KV429048.1:65647-83314 GCA_001632345.1 Daedalea quercina L-15889 | reverse complement strand
CAGAGAGGAGGTAAGCCAAACTTCTCAATCGCCGTGCTGCGTCTCTTCTCCATATACATGCCGTCTACTCACCTTACTTTCTTAGTGCTATGGGATATTATGATGACGATTATGAGGATCCTCAGTTGGAGTGTCGCTCATCACTTTTAGGATGTCCACACGAAGCTCCCGTCCCTCACGGCAAGCAGCGCTTCATGCCCGTGCTGAGAATAGAATTCTAAGTAAGTAAGTTATTGAATGTCTATGCGACAAAAACAGTACACTGAACATTGGTACCTAGGTTACATGGCACTGGTGGGATTCTAAACTCGCAGGAGACCGACAGTCAAGTGATTGATGCACTCACTGATGGGCTTTGGTCTGAGCAGGTGGGTATGTGGTTAGTATCTACCGTGGCGAACCACTCAACACACGCGATGCATAGTTAATGACGCCCGGCCGCCGCTTATGACGCTCTGTGGTCGCGAGTTTTCTGTGCCCGCCGAGCAACACCGCTGCGAGTGCTGTCAGCAACTTCGGGCCCTATGTGAATGCCTGGACCTCATACGTGAGCTTCTCAATACAATGCTGAGGCACAGAGCAGCAGGCCAATGGTCAATGAAACACTGCTTCTGGATCCGGATGAGCAGTCTCAAGTTGTCTTGCCGGTGGAGGTCATGAAGGCGCGGGCCATCTATAAATCACCGTATGTACTGCCTCAATTGCATGTCATCATACTCATCATATGTGTGAAGGTCTCCGGAGCACCATATGAAGCGGAAGTGGCGGAGCACGAGTGAGGCGTGAGCGAAGGTGGGCATGACAGATCATGGGCTGGGGATGAATGGTATGTTCTCAGCGCGCTACATATGTGAAGTGGTTAGCCATACCCACGATGAAAGTGAACGAGAAGGGCAAAACTGTGAAGGCAAAGAAGATCTCTTTTTGGAAGCACGTCGATGCCGAGTTGAAGAAGGTCCATTTGGCGAGCGCAGCCGACGGTGCCAACGAGAAGACGCGCCAAGAGAAGCAGATGATGTGAGTGTATCAATAGCCGCTACGAGCCACTGCATTCGATGTTCATTTTGCACATGTGCATAGTTTCTTTGCAGCTCTGCTCGATGCTGATATCCAAGCCTATACTCAAGCGGGAACCGAGTACTATGGTCGTGTCTACCGAGACGGTGATACTCTCACTGCGAATCAGCGCATTGGTGAGGAAGCAGCGGGTGAGTTCGTGGTCGACGACTCTCATACCCTAGTCACAGATGAACCCGATGAATAAATCTATTGTTAATGTTGCTCGGTTCAGAATGTAAATGAATGGCGGTGTTTTCGATACATTGTGATCAATATCGCTGAGTGCAAATGAATAAAAAGTGCATATAATGGAGCGCGATTTGGTGGTGCGACCCTGTGCTTCGGGCCCTAGGCGCTTATGAAAAGATATTTGGATAAGATTCCCTGAACATCGAGTGGGGCTACGGTAGAGACTAGTAGGAATATTAATTGACAAAGATCAGGTGTAGGGGTGACGGCGAAATATGGAGCTCATGCCTTGTCACATATCTGGATGACGTCTGAAAACTTATGACATGGAGCTCGTAGCACGATATGAACGTGATGCCATGGTCACCCGGTAGTGTAGACAGCCACTGCTGACAAAGCGCCTCAGACTCCGGGACGTCACTACTTACAGCAAGTTTGGTCACTTCTGGTCACCTTGCGGCTGTTCGCACACCCTTTGCTGCAACCTCTGAGTCTTTGATACTGACAAGATCTTCCTCTTGTACAATCTAGTCTTTAATACGGTCCCAAAGACGAAAATGGCCAGCAAGGGAGGAGCATACGGGTCTCGTGCCAACGACACAGATTTTCGCAAGAAGTGGGATAAGGAGGAGTATGCGGACAAGGCTCGGCAGCGAGACCAAGAGGAGAAAGAGCGTATGCAGGAGAATGAAGAGAGGCTCAAGCAAGGTGTGTTTTCAAGCTGCATTTAACGTGTGCTGTTTCTTATGGAATAACCAGGCAAGAAACCGCGCAAGGGCAAGCGGGACGACCTACCGAAGCCCACCGAGCTAATGAAGCGTCGAGAGGGATCGCTGGAGCTGGAGAAGAATCTGAACAAGACCATGATCGTACAGAATGCTGGCACCCGTGGCCCGGGTGTCCCTGGCTTCTACTGCGAGACATGCAACCGGACATACAAGGATAGCATTGGTTACTTGGATCATCTCAACGGCCGTGCGCGTACGTATAATTATGTAATCTCCGTGCGACTCGAGATGCTGAGGGTACTTGGTGCAGATTTGCGGGCGATGGGTCAGACCACGCGCATTGCGCGGTCGACGGTGGAACAAGTCCGAGCACGGATAGCCTACTTGCGAGAGAAGACTAAGGAGGCATCTTCTGCGAAGAGCTTTGACTTTGAGAAGAGACTGGCGGAGGTTCGTGAACGTGAAGCCGCCCTGCGAGCCGAGAAGAAAGCAGCCAAGAAAGCGTTACGCGAGCGGGCACGCGTGGAACTCGTAAAAGATGCAACCACAGAAGAAGTGCAGGAGCAAAGCAACATGATGCAAATGATGGGCTTCAGTGGATTCGGCTCATCGAAGAAATGACCGCAACATTCTAGTTGCCGCACCACACGAAAGCAGATTGTATTTCTAGATGCACAAGATGTAACCCAGTTCTCTTTTCTTCGTACTTCATACATTGACTAGACTTCAGAAGGCCATGCCAACGACAGCACGAACTTCACATCCGCGACCTCCTGCTCGTCCTCGATCAGCACCTTTTGCGTCGGTTTCCTCTTGCTGACATCAACCGGCACGCTCCGCACCGTCTTCTGGATGGTATCTACGTACTCACGCATGGCCTCCAGCAACTCGGCCCCGGAGCCCTCCTCAAAAGTGTAGAAGACGTCTACATCGTCCGTGGCTTGCAGTCCCGCGCGCTTGCGCATTTTCTGGATGCGGTTGATCAGCTCGCGCGTCAGCCACTCGTTCTGCAGCTCTGCGTGTACTTGAATGTCAAGCCGGGCCACGACGTCGTTGTCGGTGTTCGTCGCGTACTGTGCCTGCCCCTCTACTGGCTCCGGGAGGTCGATGTAACGTTGTACCGCCAGATCACCTTCGACCAGCTCGATGCCATCCACAACGATCTTTCCCGTTTGCACGTACGACCGGACGTCATCGCTAGAGACGTTGGGCAGCGCATTCTTCACTCGTATCATGTCTTTCCGGAGCTTCTTGCCGAGGGTTGCCCAATCTGCGACTGCACGATACCGTACGCCGGCCGCATGCTCGTCTGACGTAAAGATCACGTTCCGCACGTTGAGCTCTGACTCGACGTATCGTTGCAAGCTCCGTACATCGTCCAGGTACTCCTCGTCTGCGTGGAAGACTAGCAGTTCGCGAAGAGGGGTCTAGGAGAAATGTCAGTTGAGTTGTGCTGAACAAGGAAAGATGGCGCATACCTTCAGCGAAAGGTTATGTCGCTCACGGATGTTGCGGGTGAGCTCAATGACAGCCTGCATGCGCTTGACTTGGCGCTCGATCACAGCGTCGAAGTACTCCTCCTTCACTTCTGGGAAGGCCAGGAAGTGAATGGATCGGACATCCACCTTTGTGTCTTCTGGGATGGAAGAGCGCAATGCCTGGTAGAGGTTCTCCGTGATGAAGGGTGTGTAGGATGACTACCGGTACGATCAATTTGTAGCCGCATGTTATGCAAGTAGAGGATGTACCATTGTTCGACAGAGCGTGAAGAGAGTTTCGAAGAGCGTGTTGAGGGCTGCCACCGTGTCCTCCACCCCATCCTCACCTTTGAGTCGTTTCCGGTTGAAGCGGATGTACCAATTGGTGAGCTCATCGACGAGGTCGAGCAACCGCGGCAGGATGGTGTAGAGCCTATATGCGGCCATCTCCTCTTGTACGAGCTTGATGAGGGATTGACACCTCGCAAGAATCCAGCGGTCCATGACATTGAAAGATACCGGCGCGTGCGCGTCGTATCTAAATTCGCGACCGGTGTTCTTTTTGAGTAGGGCTGCTTGTCCAAGGAAGAAGCGTTGCGCGTTGAGCCACGGGAGAAGGACACGCGAGACCACTTCACGGACGCCCTCTTCGCGGAAGCGCAAATTATCGCCACGTACGACGGGTGAGTTGACGAGGAACATTCTGCGCGGCGCCTTAAACATAAACTAGAGAAAGAATGTTGCATGAAGCTCACCGTGTAGCATCAGCACCGTACTGATCAATGATGAGATTGGGATCTGGGTAGTTCTTGAGACTCTTGCTCATCTTCTTCCCGTCACTAAATCGAAGGACATCAGATAGGACACGGCCGAAATAGAACAGCAACTCACGCAGCAAGGACAAGACCATAAACAATGAGGTTCTTCCAGGGTGCAGTACCGAACAGGTGTGTCGACAGTACCAGCAGCGTGTAGAACCAACCTCGCGTCTGGTCGATACCCTCCGAGACGAAGTCAGCGGGGAAAGTGTTTTGGAACTTGTCTTTGTTCTCGAATGGATAGTGGATCTGTGCGTAAGGCATACTAAGACCCACCAAAAACGTGAGTGTTGTCCGCAGGTGTATGCAGTGGAGACGGGCATACCTCCCGGACTCGAACCAACAGTCAAAGACTTCTTCAACACGCTTGAGTTGACCTTTGCCCTGTTTCGAAGGGATGGTGATGTGGTCAATCTTGTCCCGGTGAAGGTCGGTGATACCGGTTACACCGGACAACTCCTCAAGCTCCTCCACCGAGCCGACGCACACGATCTGTAGACGCACTAGTCAGCGTCCTAGAACTCTTCTAGAGAAAAGGCGCCGTACCTCCTCCATATCATCACTGGCCCATAAGGGGATGGGTGTACCCCAGTATCGATTCCGGGAGATGTTCCAGTCGCGAGCGTTTGCAAGCCAGTTGCCGAATCTGTGATCACCGACATTTTGCGGCACCCTAGGAACTGTAAGCCTTCATCGGCCCACCATCGTCCGGGTAGCTCACCATCTCGTCTGCTTGTTGTTTGCGACCAGCTGGTCAACAATCGGCGTTACGCGCACGTTCCAGACCGGTATGGCGCGATAGATGAGTGGCGTGCCCGAGCGCCAGCAGAACGGATACGAGTGCTTCAAGGTCGACTGGACGATCAGGCGGCCCTTCTGCTTCAGCACCTTCTGGATATCCTTGTCCGCTACCTTGACGTACTGGCCGACGAAGTCGGGCACCTGCTCGGTGAACCGCCCGGAATCGTCGATCGGGCAGGGAGGCATCTCCTCGGGGCTGAGAATGCCATTCGCGAGCGCGACGCGGTGGTCGTCCTCACCGAATGCGGGCGCCTGATGGACGATGCCCGTACCGTCCGCGCTCGTGACGTACAGGTCAGTTACAACGCGGAACGCACGGTCCTCGTACTATTACCTGTCAGTGGCATACTAGGATGAAGTATACCATAGTCGCGCACCTCCTCGGTGAAGTATTCAAAAAGCGGGATGTATCGCCAGTCTTTCATGTCCGCGCCCTTGAAGGTGCTGAGCTTCTTGAACTTGGCCTTCTTCGGATCTTTGTACAGGGTAGTGAGGAGATTCTCGTGAAGAATGAAGTTTTGATCGCGCTCCTCGTCATGAATCTTCACGTAGGTGAAATCGGGGTGCACGCAAAGCGCAAGATTTGAAGGAAGTGTCCAGGGTGTAGTTGTCCACGCAAGTAGAGAAGTCTTGCGGTCATCCACCAAGGGGAATGCAACAGTGACTGTAGTGCGCATTGAATAAATGCGCGCCAAACGAGACAGCCGGTACATACCAGCAGGATCATTAACGTCCTTGTAATTTTGGCCAGCTTCGAAATTGGAGAGTGGCGTCAGACAGCCGGTCGAGTACGGCATAACCTTCAGTCCCCTGTACACCATCCCCTTTTTGTATAGCTCGCTAAATGCCCACCAAACGCTCTCCATAAAGCTCGTGTTCAGCGTCTTGTAGTCATTGTCGAAGTCGATCCACCTGCCCATGCGCTCAACGGTGCGCCGCCATTCGCCCGCATAGCGCATGACGATGGAGCGACATTCTGCATTATACGCGGCAATGCCCATCCTCATCACGTCTTCGCGTCCAGTGATGCCGAGCTTCTTGTCGATCTCGTGCTCGACGGGCAAACCATGCGTGTCCCAGCCGAATCGACGAGTGACGTGATAACCACTTGCATGTGCATGGCGAGTAACGATGTCCTACGTTTGATGTGAGTCAGCAGAACTATATGGTCACCAGAAAACCAGATGCAAGGAAGCAATGGAAAGACGTGAAGAGTGAGTTTAGGTTATATTGCCGCACATCAGACATCGGTGGATCATTCAACGAAGTTCCAGAACAATATCCGGAAGACAAGAATGAGAGCTGACCTTGATCGTCCCAGCAAGTAAATGACCATAGTGCGGCAAGCCGGTCGCAAATGGAGGACCATCGTAGAAAGAGTACTCCGGCCGTCCCTCGGAGAGTTTCAAGCTAGTCTGAAATGCATCTATCTCTTTCCAATACGCCAATACCTTTTCCTCCTCCTTTGCAAAGTTGAATGGTGCAGTCACTTTAAGAACACGAGACGATGAGTAGTCACGCAATAAAGCACACGATCGATACTCACGGTCGTGCGGAGGAAAGGGCATCTCTTCTTATTGGCCTCTCTCGTACCCTTGGATTGGCAGAATGTATGCTCTAGATGGGTGTTGAGTTCAGAAAGAGACTGGATGAGCGTGAGTTGAGTCTGACCAAAAGTTGACTCGAGCCCTGAAGCGATCATGGATAGCACAGTAGACGCCGTACATAATTCCTCACACGTGATCGCGAGCAATGCGCCCCCGAATCTCTCGGAGTCCGTACTGACCGACAACGCTCACGCATTCTCAGTCCTTCAGGGCACCCTACACAGTCAATGACCACCTTATAGCTTAACTCGTAACAGACGAGAAGTATCTCTTCAATATACTAAGTTTACACTGGTGGGTTTAGATTGCGTAAAGCAGACACCTCGAACTCAGACTCAGAGTGTGCATAGTGGAATACTAGTGTCTACCGAATTAGGAGGCTGGCCCAGAGATCGCTGGTGCCACGAATCACCAACGATTTGACAGTTATGTCCACCTATAACTACGTTGATGTGCCGAATCAGAATCTGGTACGTCAGTCAGCGAGCGCTGCAGCATCCAAGCTCATATTCATCTAACAGGTGTGCTGCATCTGTCGGTGCGTACCATCATACTGCTTCTCCGGACCGGAGGGTTGACATCCGAGAAGGTCTCCATTCATTGATCCATGCACTACCCGGACTTGTTGCCACACCTTCTGCTATGAGTGCATAGCCCGGGCAATTGCCATCTCCGCTCAATGCCCGGTGGATCGATGCTCCCTCAGTATTCAAGACCTTGCTCCCGCCGACCCCTTAATACGTAATGTATGTCAGCCCAGCACATATCACTCCCTTCACTCATGGAATCATGATCTATTGCCACAGCTCGTGGACGAACTTGTGGTAGAATGTCCGCAGAAAGACACAGGATGTTCGCACACGTGTCAGCGAATATTACTCCCTGCCCATTTGAAAGACTCCTGCAGGTATGTCAAAGTGCCATGTCCCGACGGCAAGTGCAGCAAAGGCGTCCTCCGCAAGGACCTTACATTACATACACATATGGAGGACGTCCCTACAGTAGCGCAACCTGGTGCCGCAGGCTCAGAGGCGGTAGGTCCATCTAAATGTCCAACGTCGACGTGGGCGGGCAATCCCGAGGACGAACATTCGGCGGACGAATGTGCTGTGTCGTCTCCTACAGAGGAGGAAACACACACTCCTCCCCCTTCTTCGGCGACAAACAATCCATCTTACGAGTCACTCGAGGCGGAGAATGCCAGACTCCGTCTCCGACTCTCAGCGCTGGAAGGTGTCGTCAATACACTGAGATACGAGCTGCAGGCCGTCCGACGTGCCTTGGGGCCGTGGTACAGAACAGAGGACAGCGACGACATGCGAAGAGTGTGGGGAGCCGCTTCACATCAGTCAGAACGTTCGTTGGGTTTGGAATGGACACCTTCTAGGTCCGTCGATGTCGAGCCGATCTCCATCCCACACGTACCATCCTCAAGTTGGGACGAGATTGCGTCGACCACTTCGACGTCCGCACCTGCACAGGCCACATCGTCCATAAGTCCCGTAGCTGCATCTGAACTCCCAACCGGGGACGATATATCATCATACTTTCCTCCTGCGGAGGAAGAAGACGTCTACTCCCCTGACTTCATCCGCGCATCTCATCTGCAGCCGCAGTTGCCCCAGCAGAGCACGAGTGCCGGTGCAGGGCCCAATCATGCCCGCGAGCCGAGAGTCTCCCACCAGCCGCACCTGTCCGGCACGCAGCGCATCCCTCTGTCGCTCTCGCAGTCGCAGTCGGCTCCAGGAGGTATGAGCCATGCATACCCGCCTCACGCGTTCAGTCCGACGGCGTACCCCACGATCCCGGCACCTCCGCATTCTGACCCTGGCGCGATCTCGATACCGCCTCTGGACCCAAGAATGCCTCTCCCAAGCACCCTTGCGTCCTTGCATGGTTCCATCGCATCGCTCGCTGGGGCGCTGGGTGCGCTGGCGACTACGCGCACTCAAGACGCGCTCTACACCGGAGAGGAGCTCCGCAGTATGCGAGCGGGAATTCATGGCTTGCGTATGCAGGTGTGTCGGTGTCCTATGCTGATATAGAATTGTCCTGGTAATGCATGGTCTTGCAGCTGCACGATGCGCTCACTGCTCAAGTCGCGTCCCGGGACACATCGAACGCTAGAGCGACTGATCCTGAAGGTGCAAGCTCCGGAGGCATTCCGTTACCTGGTGCACCTTCATGGATGTCTTACGGACCCAGACCCTTTGGAACACCCGCTTACCCTCATATGTCTGGCGGATTCACGAAACTATGAGACATGAGTTGGAACCGAATTGAAGCTGTTCAAAGTAGTACTGTGAGAAATATTGTATGATTTCAACAGTTTCGCCAAAGTAGGGTACATTGCGCCCTGCGTGATTAGAGATCAAGTGGAAGGCTTCCACACGTTCACTATGTGCACAAGTGGCATCCTGGGCAACGGAACGACGAAGTCCACGCCTAGCATCGTCAATTCACGGTATGCATAGTACCCAAGCACATACGGCAGTCCCCAAACCCCAGGATGGATACAGCGATCTGTGAGCATTCCGAGCTCAGGTCAAGTCGGTCCCGCTCAACGAGCATGCATCATACAAGCAGCGTGAAATATGTGAGAAGTAGAGTCATACAATTACTCGTCCGGAACCTCAATCTCGCCCGCGTCAATAGCCTCGATTATATCATGTGGTGGCTTGCCGTCGATGGTGCAACCGACCGACTGCGCAGTACCCAGGATCTCCTTGCAACCGTTGGCTAGTGTCTTTGCGAGAGACTTTGATCGCATCGTCCGCGCAATATCGACGATCTCGTCGAAAGCAATGTTGCCGGAGTGCTTGATGTTCTTCTCCTTCTTGCGGTCCCGTGGCGGCTCTGTAAAATCACTGTGAGCTGAGAGCTGATTCCGACAGGGACTATACGAACCCTTGAGCGCCTTGATAACGAGCGACGAAGCAGAAGGGACGACGTCAACCTTTGCTTGACGGTTTTGGATGGTTAGTTGGACGGTCACTCGGAGACCCTTCCATGCGCCGGTCGCCTTTGCAATATCTTCACCAACTTTTTTAGGGGACTGCGGCCTCGACATGAAACCAAGTTTTATGACTACGATCAAGACCACATACCAGACCAAGAGGACCAATCTTGGGTGCAAGGGCTGAAGAGGCTCCGACCTCGCCACCGGTCGCCCGCAGGTAGATGATCTTGATTTCGTTAGGGTCCTACTTGCGGATCAGTGCAGTGCCCAGCATAACGAATCACGCAGTACTCACGAGCTTGGGAGCCATGGCGGACGGAAGGGACTTTCAAGGACGGAGACAGACCGATGGGATGAATAGCGAGCGCTACACGGTGTAGTCTCGTGTACTCCGGAATTCAAGGTTCGGGCGGCCATCAGCCAGCTATACAGAGCTGGCAAATGCCGAAGCTCCGGCACCCAGACTCCTACTTTCCCAATTTGTCATCCTCGTTCGTCGCTGTGGCTGGGCTCATCCTCGTCGTTCATTCAACGCCCGTGCTCGCAGCGGATCCTCTGCTCACGATAACCTCCGCATCGCGAGACTTGGGTGCACGGCGATGGGTGCATGGAGGAAGCTCCTCAGAGGGTCGAACTGCCCGCTGCATTTGAGGATGTAGAGGTCGATGCGCTTGTCCATCTCATAGGTATGCGGCATACCTGTTTGGCACACCACGGCACTCTCAATGCTACTGCAGCCGACATGATGGATCGGTTGATGGCCCACAACGACAGGATCCCATTGTCGCCGTACGTTGCCAGCCAGCAAATGCAGCGATGCGTCGCCGATGATAGCTTCGACAGGGAGGCCCTGACCAGGTTCCATTCGCGTTCGGCCCCCGGGATATCCGTACTAGATTACTTGAAACGCGTAGTGAGATTCACCAAAGTCGAGGTATGCTGTTTATCGTCTGCCTTGGACTTGCTGACCGCTCACATCTTTGATTCTCTTAGCGTGTTTGCCTCCTGATCACTCTGCATTACATCGACCAAATATGCGCTCGTGCGCCGCTGTTCACCTTGACCTCCCTGACTTGCCACCGATTCGTGATCACGGCCATCACCATCGCAAGCAAGACTTTCTGCGACGTGTTCTCTGTGAATGCTGTATATGCGAAAGTGGGTGGTATCCCCGTCGACGAACTCAACATGCTCGAGCGGGAGTTTCTTCGCATGATCGACTGGAACTTAACTGTCGGTATCATCTCGTCACTTAACCCCTGCCCTGTTACCCGTTATGTGCCCACTTATGTTCATCAGGACTGAATTGTACACTGCTTTTGCCAGTGTACCCGCGAAGTCCTCCAAGAGTATTACGTCAACCTCGTCCGCACCCACAGCATGGGCACCTACTACATTGCAGCCCGCGAGTCAAGCAGCGGAATCTCGTCCGACAGCGACACAGACTGGGAAGCGGGGGGTTCTCAACCTGACTCTCCCATGGCTGAGAGTACCACCACGGAGCCATCTACGATCCTTGTCGATACAGCGACGCTTTCCCCTGAGCCTCCGCGGCTACCAACTTTGGAGCAGAATATGGCTTTTGCAGCATTCCGCCAGTCATCTCAGGGACCTATGGAACCAGGATGACACATTGTATCCCTACTGTGTATTTAGTGTACCACACGCTCGCCTCCGGTCCGCGAAGGCCTGTATCGATACGTACCACGCATCTCTCGAATAAGTTCAATGAGAGTAGTCATCGGCCCACATATCTTATACTAGTCCCCAGCGCATGTATTTCGACGATGAGAATATCGTACAGGTCAAACACAGCTGGCAGGAGGGATACGCTACGCTAGGGGTCGCCGTCTAAACTCAAAGAGGGGTGGGTACTGTCCATGGAAGTCAACCATGTGCGGCAGGCAGTGGGAGTGCAAATTAGTTAGGGAGCGATACATGAGCTGTGTGTGTTAAGAATACCGGGATGTGTCTTGACGATTTTCCAGAATAGCCTACATTCCATCTCCGTGATACGTACTGAGTACAACGCAGCGCAACGCGCGTACGTGTGTCAAACCGTCGAGGTCACAAGGGATCATTGATACCACACAATGCGGACCAGTCACCTTGTTGTCGTTCACCGCCGCAGCGCGGACAACATCTTCGCCAGGGCGTTAATCTGCCCTTTCTGCACCTTGCGCGGACCATCGTGGTCGCCTTCGGCGCTTCCCTCCACGTCGTAACGCTCGCGCTGGAGGCCAGAGAGGTCCGTTGTGCTCGTCGCGGCGTCCGTCCTCAAGTTGACTGGCTTAAATTGCGGACGCTCGCTGATGGTATCGAGACTCGAGTCGGTCGGCTTCGCGCGACGGGGCTTGCGCTGCGGGGGTCCACCGAACCTGTCGGCCTCGCCAGGCCTGCGAGGCATGTTGGGCGCCGGTTGGTCGATCTCCCACGGCGTGCCCTGGACGACTGTGAAGGGACGTCAACATCACGTAGAGAATCACTAACGTCCAGGCAATACTCACACTTGACATTAGCAGGCAAGCCGGCGGGCCTGTTCTCGTTGTTCGAGTACTTGCTTGCGCCAGTGTAGTTGCTGCGCCAGCTGCCGGACGACACGCTCGTCGCCGCCGTCGCGACACTGCGCGTGCTCCCATTGCTGTACCTGGTGAACGCTGACGTCGATGTGCCAGCGCTGGACATCGAACTCCGCCAGTTGGACGAAGCCATCGAGCTAGCACTGGACGCAAGGGGCCGTCCACTGCGCGTGCTCGTGGGTGAGACACCGCGCTTGCTAACAGGCGAGACCGCGCGCTGATCAGTACCCTGTTGGCCGCGGCGCTCGTAGGTGCTGTTCGCAGAGAAGACGGAGCTCGAGGACGGGCCCCACGTGCTGGCGTTGCCCGCACTCTGGCCGTACGGGTGGTTGTTCGCGCGGCGGCCGCGGTGGCTCCAGTTGCCCATCTCCTCGAACTCAGGCTTCGAGACAGACGACGCTGCAGGAGGCGCGTTGAGGCTCATGAGCAGGTTCGTGACGTTGCTCGCAGTGGATGACATCGGCTTGCTGGCCACGTTGGGCGCGCTGCCGCTGCCAGCGTCTGCAAGCGTCTCCTCGACGGCCGGAACCTTGGCACCAGCGCTGCTGGCCTTGCCGAAAGAGAGCTTCCACTTCGACGGCTTTTTCGAGATAGTAGAGACCGGGACGGAAGTGGTAGACGCCATAGCAGACGACGACAGGGGGAACGGAGCACCGAGGACGCCCGGGACCATGGCAGGCGGGGCGGTGTCGGGCATTGCATGATTGCGGGAGGTCGACACTCCCTGCGAATGACGGGAGGTACGGCTGATCTCCCGTGCCAACGTCTGTGAGGCCTCCGCGAGTGTGTTGAGAGTCGCATCCTGCTGCGTCGTGGACGATTGCGCTGTACCCTTGCCCTTGCGCGCACCACGCTTGCGGCGCTTCTGGGTGGACACCGAGCGCGAGCTCGCCGCCCCACTCGCAGTACGTCCGATGTCATACTGTTCCTCCTCCTGTTCTTCATTCTCCTGGTCGGGAACTGTGGAGAGGACGGAGGTCTCGGCTGCAGCTTGGGCAGGAACGAGTGAGGGCGCCCGGGACATAGACCGAGACACACGCTGACACGCAGACATGTCGATGGGCGTGGCACTGCGGAGCGAAGGACGGCGCGAGTGCGGAATCGACGCAAGACGGTAACCGTGGACAGACGATATGGACACTGTCCGTGCGTGGCCGGGCCTGTCGCCACCCAGGAGCGTGGGCAGGTCGCGCACCCAGTTTCCAAACGCACGTGCGCTGATACGCTTTCCGCTGTCGCGTGGGCCATCAAGGAGACAGAAGACCTTCGTCGCGAGGAACTCAGCGACAGGCTGGGTCATGCCAGCGAACCGGGTCATGAAGAACTGAGCCGGAGATTGACGGAACACCTCGAAGGACGAGCAGGCACCCTCAGCGGCATCCGTCCAAGGGTTATAGTGGTACAACCTGTGATTCATTGAAGTGAGAAAGAACAGAGCGCTTCCAAAAGATGCGACGTACATATTGATAAGCACGATACCAAGTGACCAGACGTCGGCAGCACGAGGAGAATATGTAGGATGTAGGTTATTTCGGCATTCTTCATAATAGATCGGGATGAGCACGCGAGTGACGGCAGCACAGCAACGACGTACCGAAACTCATGTAAGGAGCGCTACCGCAATCCATGTCCGCAGAGTCTGTATCCGTAGTAGACAGTCCAAAATCAGTGAGCTTGACGACGACCTTTCGCTCGCGCCGCCCGTCGGGGAGCGTCGTCCACCCATCTGTTACGATGAAGTTCTCCGGCTTAATGTCCCGATGGAAAACGGAGTTGTCGTGACACGTCGCCACAGCCTCGCACATTTGGGAGAACATAGAGGCGATCAGGCGGAGTCGAGTGCGAGAGAGGAGTTGCGACGGTGCAAGGGACGAAAGCAGACTCGGGCTCGAAGGGGTGCGGGAAGAACTGCAGCTCGAGTCTGAAGGTGGAGTCGTCGAAAGGTCCGAGGCCATGGGGTCGACCTCATAATGGTCGCGGGCCTGTTCCAAGAAGTAGAAGAGATCTTCACCGGGCACGAACTCGAGGAGGAGAAGTAAAAATGAAGGGGTCTCGAGAGTGCGATGTAAGGTGACGATGTTGGGGTGGGCAGGCAGGGACTGATGAATAGTGGCCTAGAAGCAAAAAAAATCATCAGTAACAACGCATATACCCACTCAAATGCAACATACCTCGAACAGCTGTGCGTCAAGAGCATCCCGGTCAAGGTTAGCCTTCGACAGCACCTTGATGGCATATTCGCGGCCGTATTCGACAGCATGGTGGCGAGCAAAGTAGCCATCATCCATCTCCATGCTTCCAGTAACAGCGACGCCGTGTTCATCATCCGAGGGAGGCGAGGAAGGGCGCGAAAGGATCTCGCGCACGAGATACACGACAGCATAGCTTCCGGTGCCAAGCGTACGAACCACCTCGAATTCCTTCGCCGGTTCATCGTAGTCCGCCCGCGGCTCTGATGAGCTGATGGGAACCCGCACGATCGTCTCGCCCTGGAGGGACAGGCCTTCCCCGACCAGGTCGCCACGCGATAGAACGTCCACGACCACGGACGAGTTCGACGAGCCGGAAGACTTGTCGCCGAAGGATGACAGGTTGGATTTGAGCGGGTGTGGCGAGCGAGGAACTGGGCTGGGCAGCTGGCGCGACGAGGAAACCAAGGGAGAACGTGGGACCTGCTTGGAGGATATGCGGTGGTTGGGGGACGGAGAGGGGGGAGTCGATGTGAAGGAGGAAGCGGACGGGAAAGCAGTGGAAACGTGAATAGGAACTACATGGGAGGGACGGGAAGGCACAAGCTTGTCGTTGTACGCGCGCTTGTGGGTCAGAGATCCGTTCTGAAGGTCATCACTTGTGTCCCTGCGGATAAGGGGCATTCGCTTGGAGGACGTAAGAGAAAGCGGGGGAAGCTGGATAGGATACTGCAACATGAGCAAAGAAGGAAGACAATAGCGAGATGGGGTCCTGTTCTACACTCCGTTCTCGAGACGAGAGAATGGGCGAGAGGGTGAGACCACAGAACACTACGAAGCTCGTTGGGACATGCAGTAAGGCGGGAGGGCGGCTCTCTCGCGTCGAGCAGGATGCAAGCAGGCAAGCAGAACGACGACCTGCGGCGTCGAGGAGCTGGAGCAAGCCTGGGGGCACCGATAGGCAGTAGCAGAAGGCAAAGCTGGGGCGCAGGGATTGAAGTGGGCGGCGCGCGAGCGATTGCGCAGGAGCAAGCGTGGGTGAGTCAGGCTGGGGACGTCGAAGGCGGCGGCGACGACGGACTCACCCTAGTTTACCTGAGCAAGACCGACACTGCAGCGACGACGACGGAGGAAGGGAGGATGGCAAGGGGGGCGCCTGCAGCTGCGCTGGGGAAGATATTGAGATTGTGCGGCAGCACATGGTGACTTGCTTCGCAGCACCACGCGTGCGCGTGCGCTCGGATAGGCCCACAATGGCACTGGCACGCCCAACTGTCACCCCCCCTTCCCCTGCCCAGATCCCACACTGCCTCACGGCCATCCCCACCGCCAGTCTTCTCCTTCCGCTGCCCATTTTTTTGGCTGTCTCATCACCCGGATGTCTCAGGACGCTCCCAGTCGTTGCCCGCATGCATGATGCCGTGTCCCGCCAACCGCAGGCCCTGCGGTGCACGTGCATCCATTCGCCATGTGGGTCCATCCGCGCTGCCGCTTTCCCCGCGCTGTTCTCGGTTCTCGGCATCATACTTCGCTCGCAAGTGGTACGTGTACCTTGACGTGTACATAGTGGAGCCACTGAACGCATTGTCGACTCGTCCACCATACGCTTTTACAGCGCAGCTAACGCGGTATGCCACCTGGAATCCTGGACCCAATGCCCTCAGCTGGCAGACTGTCACACCGCCGACCAGAGAATACACTGTATGGCATGGCTAGCGCGATATCTTGATGCGAAACCCTACCCTCGCAGTACTTGTATTCGCAATTCCACGTCACCCTAGCGTCAAAATACACGCACCCCGGCCACCAGATACACGCATGCGCTTAGACCTCTACTCAGACTGCAAAACGTGATCTTCACCGCAGCAACATACGACATCCTAGGCTCCATTTCTCCGGGTCCGTACCCATCGTCTCCCGGAGGCGGCAGTGTACCTACCACGCCCCGCCACTCCCGCGTTCGGCCCCGAGCAGGGAAAGCCTTCAACTTAAGTATGTATACCCTCTTTCATACTGAAATCTGAACGTCAACCCCAAGTCCAGGCCAGGTCGGCAGGCACATGGCTGTCCAGCACACACAGAGAGCGCGGCTCTTCGACACCCGGTGCCTCAGGTTCCCCACTGCTCCTGCGCAACGGGTATATCTTTTGCTTGGCTCGCAGATAAGCAGCTGTTGAATGAACATCTCCCGGCATTGTTCCACGCTATCGAACGCTCGAGCGTTCAATAGAATCAGCTCCAGGCCGCCGGCTTATCTAAATCGGGCCATATGGCTGCCGCGGCAACGCTCCTGGACGGGAGTCTTCTTTTCCTACACCAGCGTGATGTCGTCGCCACAGGACCCTGGATAAAGGGCTTCTGTGTCTGCAGAGGGTTTTGACGGCGAGTCTGGGTTTGTGCTGCCGCCATGGTACCGAACGAATGCCCGTAACTTGCCCAAACTAGCTTTGCTCCGACTGCTCACTGATTTTGTCCCGTCGGTACTCACACAATCTATTGTGTAGTATGGAAAGCATTTGGACAGAGATTGTGCATCGCCGAGTGACTACACATCATGACCTGGTCACTGACTGCCAGAGCCAGGCCTAATACACAAGGTAATCCGAGCTTCGCATCATTACCTGGTGATCAAAGTTGCCTGTCTGGGTGGGTACTCGAATACTCGATTCTTTCCCTGTTGACGTCCACGACGATCCGCCGCTTGCCTAGTGAGAGGAAATGATGCATTCCGGATGTTAATAATAGTGTGACTTTGAGTTCGCATTGTACCCTGCTTTCCAGCTAGTTCCATATCGCTAGACCCCCCGCCGAAAAATTGCACATGAACAGAGTTCAGTTCGGGGCTTGAATTGTAGACTTACCTCCCAATATTGAGAAAAATAAAGTTTAATAAACTGCCCGACAAAAATCAGCTACCTGACGTCGAAGCACGACAGCAGTGATCGACAAGTACAGAACTACACGGCGAAAAGATTATGATCTGCACAGAGGACAGGAACCTCAACCTGACGACAAGACCACCAATCATAGCATGCTCGAATATGTCCGCGGTCAATGCATTGCGAAGGAGGGCAGATGTTGCGATGCTTGCGCACCCCTTCGTCGACGAGGAGTAAAGTAATCCAGGCGATGACGTTCGCAGGGGTGCTCCTGTTTGGGACTGGTATTTCGGCATCCGCCGCGGGTGGCTGCTCAAGAGCCTCGTGCATAAGATGGCACTTGAGAGTCGGTCGCAAGTACACGAGGCATGGGGAGATGCA
>KV429048.1:23673-64897 GCA_001632345.1 Daedalea quercina L-15889 | reverse complement strand
GTGTCACTCGTAGAGCATATTACTAATGGATAAGGGGGTTATATTCAGCATCCGCTGAAGTCCGCCTGTGTGCGATTTTTGGGGGAGGGGTCTAGCGATATGGAACTAGCTGTCATCAGTCATGAGACTTCCTTCTTGATCTCGAATGTCGAATATAGCACGGGGCATACGCACGGAACAGAACAGGACAGATTGCTCCGCATGAAGGTTCACCACAAATCAGAACCTCACTATAAATCCGTCTGCGAGATGCCAGCCTCGAAAGCATGAATGCAGAGGCCTGCGTGCTCGCGCAACACGCGGTAACAGAATGGGATGAGAGCGACAGTAGAGACTACTTACTTTACGACATGCGACCTCACAAAGTCAGCTCGAAGCTAGTCGGACCATGCCTGGAGCCAACCTGGAGCCAGGTACGAATGCATATAAGATTGCACTGACATCAATATGTTCCCGTCAGTCATATACTCGAGTGGGATCCGAATAACAGTCTGAGTGTGGTACCTGTCCGGGGATTTACAGGGTCATCCTGGGGTCCACCTCGGGGTCGTCAGCAGACGGGGTCTGGGCGGGCTCATCCACTTCTTTCTTCCAGAGCTGCTCGAGCACCCTCGTCTCGTCCTCCGGGAGCGAGCTTCGCGCACGCATGACTACCTCTGTCGCCGCCTTCGCCTTCCCGTGCGAGAGCAGCCACCGCGCCCAGCCGACAGTCGCGTGAACAGGATCCTTCCGCCGCCACTGTTCGTAGACCATCTCTAGGACGCGTGCAGAGCATGCGGGCACCTCCACCTCAGCCACCACCTCCTGAGCGAAAACCTCCCGCCACACAGGAGCTGTCAGCAAATACGCTGTCCCGATGCGGCGCACGCGGGCCACACGCGCATCGGTGTATGCCATCGATGGCAATCTTGCTTCTGCGTCCGCGTCCCCACGCGCCCGTTTTCTCTTGTGAATTCTAGCCGGCGGTACCTCTCGCTCCTCGAACGTCTCGGGCCTGAACCTCAACCTGAGCTCGATATCCGTCGCCTTGGCGTACCGCATCAGTAGCATCTCCTGGACCGCGGGCCACGCCGTGGCATCACGCATGCGGTGGCCTTCGCCCAGAAGCCGCTGTATGCCCGCGCAAAACGGCCGAAAAAGGATATGCACCGCGTCGTACGTACGCGCCGCCAGTCCGTCCATATGGTCGCACACAATCGATGACGGCGATGAACAATGAGAATCACGCACGCCCGTCAGCGCCCGCGCCAATGCCCAAGACGTATGCACGCACCTCGAGCAGCCGGATGCGCTCTCCCACCTCAGTCTCCGCAGTGCCGGTCCCGCAATCCATTGTTGTTTCCCAATCTGGCTCGGGGTCTAGTCCCCAGAGCCATACGGTGTCTGTGCCTTCGCCCACGACTGCGGCCCGGGCTTCATCCCACGCACGTTTCACGTCCTCACCAACCGAGAATTGTTTCTCGGCATCGAGCCGGGCAAGCCATAATTGCGCCGAATGCTTTGTGCTGTCCTTGCCGGTCCACTTCCGAGCTAGGCGAAGGACCCGTTCAGGTGTGTTGCTCGTAGGCGGGAGGTATTCATGCAAACTCTCTTGGCACGTCGTGAGCAATATGATCGCCGTGGCGAGGAGTACGGGTGAGAGCGTCGCCGACTTTCGCTGTGCTAGCAGCTGGAGCGATGTGACGAGGTAGCCTTTCTGCATCGTGCGGACCACATGTATGCATAGGATCAGATTCATGTGAAACGCCTGCAGGGAGTGATGACTGACCAGGCTGTCATCGATGTCTTTCCGACACCAGTCTTGTATGAAGCTCGCGTACACCAAAGCGAGACGCTCGTCTCCTGCATTCTGATCTCGCACAGCACTGGCAAGCCGCTCATTCGCGTCCTTCAGCGCGTCGACCAATGCTTCCCCCTCGAGGCCAGGCAGCAAATGTCTCGTCGCGGATAGCCTGATAGCGGTGGGGTTTTGAGGGAGCGTTTCATGTAGCAAGGTGAAGAGGTGATCGAGTAACGTATCTCGTAGTGATGGCGGGCACGGATAAGTCGCTAGCAGGTCTTGAAGCGAAATGAACAGCTCAATCTTCGGTAGAGCTGTATATGCGTAGGTCAGCAATTATCATGCAGTGGTACCACGCGTGAACGCAGACCTTTGGCAGCACTGGACATGACAGACTTGACGATAGCACCTTGCATGATCTGCCTGCGCGCAGCCTCACCCTCATCGCCTTCGTCTTCTGCATCCACTTGCATCTTCTGCATCTCCTTGCCCATATCGTCGTCGCCGTCTTCATCTAGTGCTCGCTGCTTCCCCTTGCGCTTGGTGTCTTCCACCTCAATACCGAGGACATCCCACCGCCTTCGCAGACTCTCTACGAAACCCAACTCCATCTTCACGTACTCTCGCCACACCTCTGTACTCTCAGGGTTGAGGCGAATGCCCCGCTGGAGTAACGCACGTGCGGCAGATGGAGCTAGGTGCTCGAGTTCGTGAGAGGCAGCGAGGATGTAGAGAGCAGGGACGTTTGGGTGTAGTTGCAACGCGCTACCGACATTTCGCATTCATCTGAGGCTGCGTTCGACACGGTCTGTAAGGCTCACCGTGCTGTAATCCGTCCAACCAATGTTCTCGCTCCTTCCTTCTTCGCCACCTGTATATATTGAATCCAAAGCCCAACATCGCTCTTGAACTTCTTGAGAGCACGTTCGAAGACGTGAAATTGTCTCCGAACAAGTGCGTAGTCGGAGACAGACGGCGGTTGAGACCCGTCGAGAATTCTAGCAGCGCGTTTCCTCCGGAGAGTCTCCAAGCCCATCTCATAGGCTATATAGCGGAGGAAGTCACCCTTCTTCGGTATTCGCCTGACGAGAGTGGTTTCAAACGAGGTGCGTTTCTGCATGATCTGCTTGACCTCTTTCTGGACATACGAAGGTCAGTTAGGCGTACATCCACGTTCCTAAGGCAATTGCTTACTTGTGTGAATAGACCTTTTCTGACGAGGTCCTTCAGCTCGGTGAGCATCTATCGGCAGCGGTCACGTTCAGTGACAGTGGAGTTAATAATCACGCATTTCCGTACCTGCTCCTGCTGAAACTGTACCCTTTCCATGTCTTCCGAGGGCTTTTCTCAACGAAGCGTCGAATCTAGTGAATGAGCGAGACAGCAGCAGGGAAGTGCGCTCGGTGCAAGCTCTCTGCACTCCCGGCGCGCGAGGTAGTCTCCCGTAGGCAGCCCCTAAAGACGACCTTTTGGAAGGGGGATGTTGGCGGTCGTCTCGCGGTGAAGACAAAATGATCGTTGCGCGCTTCTTGCGCGGTCACAGGTAGGCGAGCGCTTATGCGATCTTTGCCATGTCCAGCCACGAAGAGGATGTCGTTCAAAGAATACACACCGTACGCATCAGGCATGCTTTCATGTTTTCCTCCATTCTCACTGTACTTTGCATATGTACTTTTTACTTATCTGTCGCGACTGCCGTGAACCGATGTGGAATATTGGCAACGGTATTCGCCACGCGAACTGCCCGATCGAGCAATCCCGACGTCTGGGCGTCAGGTAGCAAGCGCCGGTGCCGGGTAATCGATGTTGGGTCGGAGCGTCAAACGCCACCGAGGCGCCCTTCCCATCCTTGCCGCCGACCACGAACACCTTTTCTCCATCTTTTATCCTCATCATGCCTACGTCCAGCCGTGGACACCGCGCACAAGGCGGGATGACCCGCACGCATTCACGAACCAACTCTGGAGGCTCGTCTAGGATTGGCCTCAACCTACAGATTACCCAGAAGGACGTACCCCCGCCCAGACTGCCTGATAAGTCGAGGAAGAGCGCGCATTTTAACCACGAGGTATGTGCTGCCCGGACGTCGATGTTGGGATAGGCGTGCTGAGAAGTCCCGCTGGGTTTGTTCGATCATGCTTCTAGCCTATCACACGTACCGCGACGATATCCAGGATCGGCAGTACGAACCGTCTTCCGTCGCGCGAACAAATAGCCCCTGCGCAGCTGCGGCGTGCCCCTGCACCTCTCGCTACTACGCACACCAAGGATGGCAAGCATCGGGCAGGCTTTACTATATCCAGTCCGTCGGAAGGCGATGATGATGAGTGGGTGTCCAGTGAGAGTGGAAATGCTACACCAAACGCTGGTCAATCGGACTCGGAGGGCGAAGACACTACAACACCCGTCGAACCCACCAGACCATGTTTACCGCCATCAGTCATGACAGTGAACGGCTTCCATAAGGAAGACCTGCCAACACCCAAGGCGGAGGTACCCCCATTACCTCGGGCAGCTTCGGGGAAGATAGCAGAACAAGCCTTACCGCCAGTCCAGAGGGACTTCGCCTCTGAACAATGGCAGGCACAGCTATCTGTCTCGCAACCACAGCTAAATGACCATGACCGGCAGAGCCGTCCGACCGACTCGCTACCACCGCCCATCACCAAGGCGCGCTCGGAGACGCACTCCCCTTCCCGATCAACTTCCCCGCCTCCGAAACGACAGTCGATGACGCGGCCGCCATCGACGCACTCGGTCGCGAGTCGCACTGATGGGGTATCGTTGCGACCACATCCACTCATTCGGGGCCATTCTTATGGTCAGGGGGTCCCATTCGCGGCAATGCCCGCCCCGCTGGCGCCCTTGACCATGGTCTCTTCGGACGCTGCCCAGGCTCAAATGTCCTCCGCATCCTCACCAACGAGCGTTCGTGCAGGTTCACCAACGAGCGTCCGCACAGCATCACCGAAACAGCCGTCACCCACGTCATCGGAGGCGCGTAGGCAGCTTCGCCGAACCTCAACGTCTTCTGCACGGTCCACCGCGACCATGCCAGTCCAATCCGCCAGTCAAGCACAGCTCAACAGGTCAAATCACGACCGACAACGCACGCTGTCCGCCATCTCGTCTTCATCGTCCTTCGCCGCATTGTCCAACCTCGCATTGCGGTCAACACCATCCCCGCCCCGGGAGTCTCTTCACTTCACGTCCCACCTCCCACCTGCCGAACAGCTGCATAATCTCGAGGCAGTACACTCGCTTCTACCACCTCCATATTTAAACTCGCACATATCTATTTTGACGTACCGGAACCCGGTCGCGGAGTCGTACGACAGGATCATGCGCGCCAAGCAGGCAAGATGATCCGTGCATGTCGTATCCTCCGGGAGATATATCATAGAGGACCGCGTGTTTGCGGGATTGGGTGCGTTTTGCGCGTGTTGATGCAATGTTTTGGGGCTCACGGAAAGCGCTAGCTATTCACTTGTATCTTTACTGTCCTGCTGTTGATCATGCTCAGGGTCCTTGGAACGATCAGTCTATATCTCGCCCAGTTGTATAGCTAGATTGCTCTAATTTGCAGGCACTGATGGTCGTCGATCCTTTTTTCGAGCTCACCACACTGACAGTCAATACCTACACCTTGGGCAAGGCTTTCACCTCAATGATGCTGTGTCGAGTTCCCTTCGGCATCAATTGCCTAATTACAATCTACGCCTATTCCACGTCTTCTGAGCAAGCCGATAGAAGGGTATTTGACCTCGACCTCGACCTCGGAGCGATCAAGACCGCATAATCACGGACTCGCCCATGCAGGCGCTCCAAATCCATGTTTCCTGGGCCCGCGTGAGGGAGCTGTCCATGGTCGGCTTACCCATGCGCCATTATACATAGGTGAGCCTAGTCTGTGTCCACCAGCAGCCGGGTGACGAGATTATCGTGTAGCGCAAGAGCTGCAAGGGGTAGTCCGCTCAATCATACGAGTGATAGGCAATTCATTTCCACCACAGGGGTCTGTTGTACGCGCACGACATAGTGTGGAACATCCCGCGACCCATCACTAGTCGTGACGACGGCCAAGATTATGGATTGACGAGTGCAGATCTTCCAGTCCGGCTATACAACGTAGGGAAAAACGTCCAAAGCGTCGTCAATCACGGCTGGCAACTCCGTGTCGCCCCGCGAGTCTCACTGAGTATCAAATCTTGCTTTCAAGTTGCCTTGGGATGACCGTCTACCATGCAGTGTGGCTGCGATCGCAAAGTCGCCACTTTCGTTTCATCTAGCTTGCCGCCGCCGTGTTTGTGAGATGCGCCACACAAGGGGCAGCTTCTGATGAAAATATCATTACCGGATTGGCCTGTTACGGATGTTTGTCACGGATATTAATTTCGCTGTAGGTCCTTCGCTGCCCTTCGAGGAGTGCCGTTGAGGTTCCATCATCACTGTCTCATCGACTTCTGCATTTGATCAAACCCCGAGTGCCTTGCTCAACGCAATGCAGGACGCGCACCCTACATGTTGCTCTGCAGTTTGGGGAACACGGACGTGAGTGGCGTACATCTCGGTCTGATACAGGATACAATGGAAGACGTTCAACTTTGACAGCGGACCACGGTCTACGATCTATAGGTGGTCTTGCAGGGGTCAATCCGAACCCATTGTACTTCAATGACAATGGTGTTGCATAGCAACCATTGTGCTCTCGGATGGAAAGTTGTGGCCACAACTGCGTCAACATGCATAAATACAGCGGTGTGCACCGCAATCTCTTGCGCATCACAAACACACCCCACTACGACGTTTGAGCACATAGCTCACAGTCTCGCGACGTGCCTACATTAACCTCGCCATCAGAGTTCGGAATGGTGAAACGAAAAAGAGCAGATACCAACGACGAGAATCAACCTCCTAGTGCCACACCGGCTAGCTCACGACGCAAACCGACGTTGCGCGGAAGGCGGGGAGTACTAGAGCGCCTCCGAGACGTACCAATCGAGCTGACTTGCTTGGTATACTCATGTCGTTCAGGCACTGTTGATCGCCACTGACGCGGGAATACAGATCTTCGGTCACCTTGACCCAGGAAGCCTCTTGAACGTGGCGAGATGCTCTACATATCTTCGAGAGATGCTCATGAGAAAGGATATCGCATGGCTCTGGGCCGAATGTCGACAGAATGTTGAAGGTCTTCCCGATTGTCCGCTACACCTCAGCGAACCGGCGTATGCGGATCTCGTTTTCAACAAGCGTTGCCACGTACGTTCGCTTATGGATGTTTTATCCGACGCTGAAGTTGCCGCTCCTTGTTAGGGGTGCTCCAAGGCTGGCGTGGCGAAAGTCATTTGGGAAGCTAGTGCGCGTTATTGTGACGAGTGCGTCCGAGTTCAGTACGTCAAAAGGATATGACTACTTCAGAGGGTCGTTGCCGAGGCTAATGCTCTGGTCACAGAATGGTCGGCGTCAGGCACTTCTTCAAGGATCCGGCCAACAGTGTATATTCCCGCTTCAAAAAATTGGTCCTCACGGTAGGCCACATCCTGTTGTCCGATATGTTCATGTTCGACATGCAACGCTCGAAGGTTACAGTCGACAGCCGCCTAAGTTTCCACAAGCCCGATTTGCTCAGACTGTATTCAATTTGGGTTGGAATGGAAGAGCACGGTTCTTGGCAAGATTTCGTGATGGAGCAGAATGGACGTCTCGAGGTGCTTCGTGCGGTGAGTTCTCGAACACATACGACTAGAATCGCCGCTAATAGAGCACGTCAGCATGTGGAAGCATGCCAGGAGTGGAAGAGATCGATCGATGTGGTTCGGACCGAGGAGCTACAGAGTATTCGTGATCAACGAGTCTCATTGTACGATGCACCAATCATTACTGAGTTTTGCACACTGACGATGGCTCTCAGCATCAAAGCCAGATTGCTTGAACTTGGTTACCCCGAGGCAACGGTAGAGGCCGCGGAGGCGAAACTTCAGACGTCGAAGCAAGTCCGTGTCTCAAAACCCCTCGACGATAAGGGTTTGCCCTGTCTTTGTGTAGTCATCGACGCCCATTCACGTCATCGATCATAGGATGGTCGCGGATATGTGCGCAGTTGGTATCATTCATGGATGACTTTGAGCAGAGCCAGGTTTGCGAGGACCGTATCCAAAAGTTTGCAGATATCCTGGACGAGGTAAGAAAGGATAATCTTCACGACCCAGATATTCGTTGGTGGCCAGGAACTGCGGATCTCCTTCTCATGCAAGGGACGTCTTATCGGGCGCGGTTGACAAGTGGACCGCTGCCGGTGAACGTTTCGGATTATCTGGAATTGAAGGCTCAAATACGCCGTGATATTGGCCAGTGGTTGGAAAATAAGAGGGAGGAACTGGAGGAAACTGTACGAGATATGAAGGAGGATTTCTTTCCGATAGGAATCCGGGCTATCGACCTCGTCGTCTGCGTTTTCTACTGCGATTCCTGCCATCAACGCATTCGGTTCCCGGAGATACTGGTGCATCGATGCCTACGGGGATTGATGTACAACAGATACCGAGTTCTTGAACAGGAGATTCAGCAGCGGGAAGACCTCTTCGAGAAAGCCGTCCTGGAAACGTGTGGCTACTGTCCGTGGTCCTTGACGTGCTATGTGCGCTACTTGAAGCAGAAGCGACATCCTCAGCAAACGATATTGGTCAGCCTGGTCAGCGACATCGACCACGGGCTTATCAACACCATCATTATGTGTGGAAAAGATCCTTTCTATACGAAATGGGACGAGATGGACAAGCGCAATCCGGTCTTCAGCCTACGCAACACCAACATAACTGCGAAGGTCATGGGTTGGCGTTGCGCGGTAAGCGCTCTTCGCTCTGTTCCGGTGTTCACGAAATATGACAGACGAGTCCGCAGACACTCTCTGATGCGCTGCCCGTTCAAGCATGGCAAATTGACGACCCTGCACTCCGTCCGAAGGCCGTGGACATGATGAAGATGGAGCGTCGCATGCGGTACGTCAAGAATCGACAGATCTGGTGTTGTGCACGCTGTGCGGACCAGTGGATGTTCCTGTCCACTTACGCTGAGATCACTCAACACATTCATGCGTAGTCGGTGTTTTGTGTCAGTATACCACGTTCCAACGCTGACGCCGTTATCCTCATCCAGTCACGACAAGCACGCGACGCTTGAAGACGGTGACATCTACTGCAACCCAGATGACTGGCACGTATGGATGGGACCCCTCGACCTTGTGTTAGCAACGCCGGCGGCCGCAGGAGCTAGTAATGTATGACGTGATCCAAGTATGCTGTATGCCCGCGTGTGTATGCGTATGTGTATGTAGTATGTAGTATGTAGTATGAATCCCCCGGTGTTGTACGATAGGATCTCTTCGGATCCAAGCAGAATACATCACCTTCGTGACATGTTCCAAGAGACATGGCTCTAAACCATGCCGTGCACATGGATCTCGAGAGGGCTTGACAACATGTCACAGCACGCGGTTTGGTGAGGCTGATCATGAGGACCCGGTATCGCGACTGCTTAGCAGCACGCCATCAACAACGTCGATCGAACTTCGAACGCCAACGATTCACATCCGTCCAGCGTGGGTCAAATAATTGTGGTAGCATTCAGAACGTACCTCGGTTAAGGATTTTCAACTGGCATAGCCCGTAGCATAGGCAAATTTCATACCAATCCCTCTATGGATCGTCGTTGGTGAATTTATCCAGGTCAAGAACGCGTTGCAATGAGCGTCTCATTTCAGAACTCGCGTCTGTTCCGAAGACGCGATGGTCACATGTACCGTGTCAGCGCGACCTCAACATCGCTATGACGGATGCCCTCAGCTCTCAAACATTCTTCTAGTTTGTGCTGCCGCGAATGTCGGTGAACCCGATTACTAAACCTATGAAGAGATCTCCGGACCGCAGAGTAAGGTACCATTAGTACTTAGCTGCTGGAGACTAACAGAGTTAGTTCAGACTTGGAATAGAACATAAGGCCTGGACCTCACAATCGTAAGGAGAATTACGACGCCCGTAATATATATCTCCGAGAAAGCCGCGACTGGCTGTGCACTGGCGTTGCGCAGTCGGTAAGCAATACTTACATCAATGCTATTGTACAGGATGCCGTCAAGCTTGCTGCGCTGAGACTCCCGATAGTTATGGTATGGGGCTCCCAGCAGACCAGATGTAGGAAGCTCCATCAAGCCAGTACTTCGTTGACCTATGATATCTGTGTACCGTGAGACACGCGTATGTGTACGGATGCAAGACTGTAGTGTTCTTTACCCATGACTCGCCTTCGCTTGTGCGTACCACGTATTTAGCACCAAAACGAACACAACGATAGAACATTCAGGAGTTAGGTAGCCTCCGGTGCGGATGAGTTCGTCATGAGGCTGATGAGCGATGAACGCCAGGAGCCAGGCGTGCACTTAGCAGTCGACGTTATTCAACTCTCGTCTGACTTTGGTGAAGTCCACTCACTTGCAAACCGGCTCTCCACACGTGAGCGTTCTTGCCCCCTGCAGATGCGAACTACTGGAGAGTTCAGGAGGATAGGATTCAGACTTACCGTTTGCACGCATGAGTGGATATGTTGGAGGTCCCTGGGCATGATGGTAACACAACGATTTCGCGTAGCAGTGTCGCATGAACCCTCTTAGTTCCTTCGGCGCTCTGGTGGGATGTTGGCAATTGTTATTGGCCACATTGCTAACCGACTTCAATTCACGCATACGCCCACGGAAGTTTCTTCTCACACATTTGCTCTTGTGATCTTCATCTGTAAAGTCGGTGGATTGCAAATTGAGTGATCGGTCGGTCTGGTTTGAAAAGCCGGTCGGAAAAGGCTCCTATTGGATGATGTGCAGTTGGCCGTCTTTAAGGCTGATTACCACTCAGATATCCCCTTAGTTACCACTTATCCAGGGTGCTCAGCGCTCAGCATTTCGGATCATCAATGATTTCTTTCGTATATCGACAATGCCTCCCCAGCTCGGGGCGTTTACTAATACAAAATGCGCAGACGGGTCGCGGTACAAGTGAGGATACTGAAATATTGTGATATGCTCCGCAGCAAGACACTACTGTAGGCTGCTGCTAGGACTGTCGTGGGCAGGAATATTTGAGATGTGTGTAGGTCGAAGCCCTGTAGCCCATGTTCTAAAAGTGGCAGGGTTAGAAAGTACGGCAGAAGGTGAACAGGCTATATGCTTACCTTCCCGCCCGAACCATGTTTGCTTCAAGACGCCTGAAGCATGCAGCGACCTCTGTGTCTGCCGTCTTCAGTGACTTGACATGATCCACGATAAGATTGGCCTTCCGCCGGTATGAGTCGCCACTGAAATTCTTCGAGTCAAGCATGCCGGTCTCTGAGAATTCCTCTGCGCTGCAGATTGCAGCTGTAGCAGCAAGTGCTATTGCTTGCTCTGGTATGCCATTGTCAAAGATCTCCGAGCAACTGTGTCCCAAGCTGCTTGGATGCTGAAAGTAAACTGAATCAAGGATCGCCGGAATAAGGCCCTCGCTCTCATAAGCTCCAACAATGGTACCCTGCATTCGGAGTCAGTCCATTGAAGTGTTAGAAATGATCAGTTCATACCTGAGAATCTGTTGAGTGAAGCAGCGGAGTACTCTGAACACTCGCATCGACAACACTCCCTGCCCACTGCTTCCTCATCACACAAGCGTCGGCACAGCTGACCTGGAGTTCGGGAACAGCTTCCGACTGAATTTCGGGAGGAATGAGGTTGCTACGGTGAGTCAGAGGGAGCAGGTACGTTGCCGCTGACTTGAAGGTACCACGGAAAGTTGAAATCATCTGCTGAGCCTGTACCTAGATCAACATGAAGTACTGCAGTCAAAGGTGAGCTTACTTTGCGACGGAGAACCGTGTCGTGCTGTGCATCAAAACGCACAAGTGTCCCTCTCAAGTTATCAGGGATCAAACTGCTATGGAGATCCTTCCCATGAGTCGCCTTGAAGACAGCAGCCTTCACGACTGCCTCCATGGTCGCTTTGTCCGGGAAGGCGGTCGTCAGCGTGACAAGCGACTCGATTGTTGTCTTGATCTCGGGAATGTACACTCGGCGAAACTGCTTGAGTAAGTCTTCCGGTATTGGCTTCAAGAGCTCAAGCGATATACGTGGGGCAATTGCCGTGTTGCCCACTTCGGGCACCTGGAGTTGCATGTCCTGCGCTGTTCCGTGGCCTGCTGGTATGATAACATCTTTGATAAGCTAGGTTTACATGCAATAAACCATTGTTTTACTTACCCGATGGCATCCTTGCAGGACGAGATGTTGATCTATGGGTTCCGAGAACATCGGTCGGACCCACAGTCGTCGAGATAACTCGTGGCTGCCTGCGTTGTGTTTGCGAAGGAACCAGCTCGAGCAGCCCGGGCCGTGCGGTATGTCCAGCGTGCGATGCGTAGGGGTGGTGTGCCAGCTGTGGGGGTCGGTGTCGGTCCGGCCCCATGCTGATGCTACGACTTGGACCGCGAGAACGCGGGGCACGTTCAGTTCCATGACTCGCAGCAGCGGGTTGCCACAGCAGGTGCGATGTATAAGTTGTAGGTACAATGTTGTCACCTTGACTGTTGTACTGAGCGAGGTAGTTGGCATTCTGCACGTAGTTGGCATCCTGCACATAGTCGACGTTCTGCGCGTAGTCGACGTTCTGCGCGTAGTTGACATTCTGCGCATAGTCAGCTGTAAAGGTGTTGGTTGCTCCCAAATGCTGACTGGCTTGTGGGTTCTCGAATGTGTTTTGCGGGATGTCAGTGTACCCATGGATTCCTTGCACGGTTTCCTGGAATATTTAAGTGTCATATTCGCAGCACATTTGCATCAGATTAGTGACGTACATGCAACGCTGGGTAGTTCAAAGGTGGATCGTACTGCATTGCATTTGGTGGGTGTTCCACTTCGAATCCAAGCTGGCTTTCTTGTGGGTTACCGGCTGGGTTGAGATTTGCAAGTCGGTGGCCGCGCACATCCTATGGGGTATATCGTTGACAACTGACTCACGTGTGAAACCGCGAACTTACTCGTGGTTCAATTGGCCTAACAGGGCCCCTAGCAGGCACTCTACCCTGTTGGCTTTGTGAGGCGGGGCCAGCATCGTGGTGCTCAGACATAGTGCGCTAGGAGATGAGATGACAAGCTGTTTGAGCACGGGTGCCTCAGCTATAAGACTTATGAAGCTTCGAGATGAGACGGATATAGCACTAATCTTACATCGCTCTGCGGATACGTACTAATGTACAACATGATTTATCAGGGGGATGCGTGTAGAAAATGTGAAGATCAGCTCAAATCGAATCAGCAGCCCTGTTATACACCCTCTGAACACGATCAAACAGCGAGCGAAAGTCTCATACAATGTCACATCGTGGACCTACACCGTGGAACTGTAGAGTCAGATGATCATTTGGCACGAGGAGCTGGATACGTACTCGTATAGCGTCACTACACCCTTGCTGGTGTTCCAGCCCTCTCCCTGGCCAACGCCTTGCCATTGATGGCTGCGAGGAAGTCTTCCCGGAGCTCGCCGATGGGACCGTATATATCGCTGTTTTCGTCAGATTCATCAGACGAGTCCGAGAGAGAGGTGGCTTCGAGTTTCATCGCCCGATGCCATTTGTGACGGTCAGTATTCACCATGGCTTGGATTCGTGGTTCGACATCGATCCCATGCTGGTGGGCAACAGCTTCCAGCTCCCCAAGTGTCTTCTCCGTAACATTGACAGTATTCTCCTGAGTTTCCACGATGGACTTAAGGAACGCGAGCTGCTGCTCCTTCTCGGTGATCTTTGAGTAGAGCGTGGAGCACTCCAGGATACGAGCATTGAGGGCAGACCTCTGCATGCGGATCATACGAGTGATTGCGTCATCGGAGAGGTGGTCAGTGACACCAGGCGCATCACTTGTTGGGCCAGAGGTGGTCTAATGAAACAAGATGGTGAGCTCCGAGTCCATGAGATGTCGATGAACGTACCAATAATGCCAAGGGCAAGTCTGTGCCGAGTCTATCAACAAGGTCACTGAGCTTGATTCTGCCAAGTCGATTGCCACGGGGCGATGCTGGGTAAGGACTGTATCGAGCACGCCCCTTGCCAGAGCGGCTGGTTGAACGACCATGAGTCTTAGAGTAATCGGAGGGGAAGTCTGGGTACAATAATTAGACTATTGAACACTAGTTTGGGTTGTGCACACATACCAGGAGGCTCTGAACTCGAGCGGACTGAGGATGAAGGAGGCTCAGACTGGCCATCCGAGTGGCGATCGGATGAGGCTGTCGAAACCTGACAATGGTCCTGAGGCCGCTGGTGTTCGACATCTGTGTGTACGGAGGCCATGATGCAATAAGAGGAAGATGAAGCAAGAGGTTGGAAGGACAGACTACGGCGGATATGTGTGACTCCATGGACAATAAGTATATCCCAACCGTGAGATTAGACCGGTGCTCCGTCGGTGCAAGGTCGGGTTGATACAATGCAAGTTTATCTCGTTGTAGGAGAGTAACAATGCATTACAACTGCTTTACTAAGATAACCTAAGGTTTGAACCTGAGTTAGTCACTGGCGGCTGTGTCTCTTGAGTCGTACCTCCTGCTCATCCCAACTTAGAACGTTACAACCCATGGACGCCAGCTTGCATGATGACCTCTACCAAAATGGCTTTGCTATTATCTGCCCTGACTGCTTTCATCGCTTTGAATCTTACGACCTAGTAGTGCAACATATCAGTCTTCACCATCCGCCTGGTTCGCTCGCACAGAGGTTCGCTTCATGTCCTGGTTCGGAGACAGAGCCAGTCAAGCACCCAAAGGCCGGATACCGTTTCAAAGATGAAAGAATGCCGACCTTCTTTGACACCTATAGTACAGATCAGTATGCCGAGGAGCGTAGCAGGAACCCATGCTATCCATTTGTTGATTATGCCGAGCTACAGCTGGCGCGATGGATGAATGAACGCATGAACTCCACCACAATAGACGAGTTTCTCAAACTGGACTGGGTAAGCATGTTGCCTATTAACAGTCTGAGAGTGGTATCTCACAATGTGTCTATCCACAGGTTCGCTGCCATATGCCCTCCTTCCACTCATCCCATACTCTCCGCTCATGGATTGAAGTGCAGCCCTCTGGTCCGGTCTGGAAGACAGCAACCATCAAGGTGGAAGGTTATCCACATGTCGCTCGCTACGGTGAACCGAAGGTGATCTTTCGCGATGCACTTGAGTGTGTGGAGTACCTGTACGGACATCCGGTGATTGGACCATACGTCAGTACCGGACCTCAAGGGGTCCACACTCAAGCAGGCGAGCGTGTTATCACAGACTTCAGTACTGCTACGCTAGCCTGGAACATGCAGGTAAGGTAACAATCCTGGTTGATGCTGGCACACAATGACATTGTCCTCCAGAGCAAGCTCCCAACGGGCGCTGAGGTTGTCGGCCTTCATCTAGGTTCTGACAAACTCGCCGTCACTAGCCATTCTGGTGATTACGAGATGCATCCCCTCTTGTTGACCTTAGCTGGTCTCCCTGCCGCCATGCGCTCGAAGCTTTCCAACAGTGCATGGATATGTATCGCGTACCTCCCAGTGCTGAAGTTCACCGTCCATGCAAGCTACCAGAGTATCCTGGCCAATCGTGTCCTGCATGAAGCTATGGATCTCATCACGGAAAATCTCAAGATTGCAGCTTGTGTCGGGCATCGAATGGCTGATGCATGGGGGAACGTGCGTCTGGTTTTCCCCCCTGTCGTTGCTCTCTCAGGCGACCTTGTTGAGCACCTTTCCATGGCCGCTCTGAGCTCATCCGTCTCGCCTGTCTCCCTTGCGACCTCCAGCCAGTTTGGTGATGGGATAGTACACGCTCGACGCACAAAAGCCCACACACTCGATCTCATCCACACCGTCTCGAAGGCAGTTGATCCATGGAAACTACACGACTTCCAGCGGGAATGCAAGAAGGTCGGATTGAATGGCGTACATATGCCCTGGTGGCGCGACTACCTCTTCGCCGACCCATCCATCTTTAGCGTTCCAGACCTCTTGCATTCTGACTACAAATTCTTCTTTGATCACCTCCTTCCCGCTTGCCAAATTGCTGTTGGTGCTGATGAACTAGATCGTCGCTTTGCCGCACGTCATAAGCGTATTGGCTACGCCACCTTGCGACGAGTATCGGAGGTGAAGCAGATGACAGGCCGGATGCATCGAGAAACCATGCGCACAATCATCGTCGCCATCGAAGGTGCTGTGTCGCCTGGATTCATGCGTGCTATGCGCGCAATCCTTGACTTCCTCCTCGCTGCGCAGAGCCCCCGTCATACTCCATCATCACTCGCAAGGATGACGACAGACCTACGTACGTTCCATCATAACAAGAAGGCGATCATGGCGGCTGGTGGCCGCGGTTCCCTGGGGCACTGGCGGATCCCCAAGCTCGAACTCCTCTCTAATTATGTCCCATTTATCCTTACCCATGGAACTCTTCCACAGTGGAGCTGTGATTCCGTCGAGCACCTCCTCCGTACGGAAGCAAAGAAGCCATTCACGCTGTTTACCAACCATCGGCGTGCTGACTTCAGCGAGCAGTGCTCGCGGCATCTGGATCGTATTGAGAAGATGGAGAACCTGGAGCTCTATGCACTCCTCAAGATTCATGGTGCCGACATCAGGACATCTCTGCGATCCCGCGATGAGATGACTGCCGTCGAGTTACAGGACGCAGCCTCGCATGGTGTAACACGTACTCTCTTGGGGCAAGCACTACCAGGTACTCGCGCCGAGTTCTGCGTACGTTCACGGCGGATGGCACGCAACCTCTTCGCCACAGGCTCCCTCAGTGCATCCGGATCCACGGTTGCCTTCAACCTCAACAAACAGCCAAGCGCAGAGTATGCCGTCGACAAAGTGGCGGACGTGTACAGCATTGCCGACTTCCATGCCGCCCTTGCTGACTACGTGCAGGATCTGCATCTCGACGCCCGGCAGCGTATGCCCCACACATTGTCGCCTGATTATCGAGACATTGGATTTGACCATGTGTGCGTCTGGGAGACGTACCGGATCCAAGTACTCTCTGTTTACGATGATGCTGTGCGCATGGATCCCGAGACGTTACGTGCGATTCCACCAGGTCCCAAGTATCCTTTTGGGATGTGTGACCCGGTTATCATCGATAGTCTCAGCGCGGATGGTGAATTGCGTCAGGCTGGTAAGCGATGTTCTCACTGCATGGTATATATTAATGCTCAGCACATCCATACCCCAGGTTCTCTGGTTGCCCAGGTTCGTGTCGTCTTCAAGGCAGTTCCTCGTGACGGCCATGTCCTCCCCGAGTGCCTGCAGACTCCTCTTGTGTATATCCAGGATTTCGAGTTTGCCGACGTCGACGAGCATGGGCTCCCCATGAAGGCCGCGGACATTCTCATGTACAAGCTCCGGCGACGATGCTACCTGGACCACAGTGGTGCGGTCCATCGTGGAGGTGAGATTGTTCCGCTGCTCAACATAGTACGACCAGTAGACATCTCTCCTGTGCACGCTGCGCGTGCTATGGACCGTTCGCTTAACGAGTTGTCTGCGCTTGAACTACCTGGCTATTTCTGGTTGAACGACATGTGGGACGTGGAGGTGCACGGATTACTGGCAGGGTAGTACATAGGCATCACGATAGGGCGTAGTATTCTCAGATAGATATGCTTTACATATTCTCATTATTTACGAATCTCACATTGTTCAGATTATATCGTGTATTCTCCGAGGGTTGTCGTCGCTGCATTCGGTGCGTGGTGTTAGCTTTCCTGATTTAGAGAATAGGATGCGGATCTGGTGCGATCGGACAGCCTGTAAGCGACGAGTCTGAGAGCTGTTGTCAACAGCTGTGAGCGGCTCTCAGCGTTTCACCTTTCTTGATGCTTGCTGTGTCGTCTCCCCGATGTCATAAATGGCGACTTTCCGCCGTCTTGGTTCTAGTTTTGACTTTCTGATGGCCCGCGGTCGCGTATGGTATGTAATCCCTGTAAGCTGCCGTTGCAGCGGCATGAAACGTAATCGCTTACCCCAGCCCTTGCATATGTCACATGTTTCGGCGATGGGCTGTTCAGAGTCAAGACATTGACGACAGCAGGCCCGACTTTCGAGCGATTCGCAGTGTCGCTGGTCGTGCGCAAGAGGCCGGAGGTGGCGGGAGGCGCGGAAGAGCACGAAAAGGCAGTTCCCGGTGGCAGCGGTGCTTCGGGATGCCACCTCTGAATCCGGGCGGGGGTGACCGAAAGCGGCAAGCGTGGTAGATTAGCCGAGAGCGATCGACTCTGGCGGCAGGGCCGGGTCGTGATAGGTCGCTATGCACTCTCCCCGCCTCCCAGGCCATCACTTTACCTGCTGTTTCATGCGTAGTTAAAGCGTCCCTGCAGGTCGCGCTTCCTCTTCGTCCTCGCTCCCGAACGCCTGCACGGGGGACTTCTTATGTTTGTGTCCCGCCGTACCGACACAGACACGTTAAATCACAAAACGCAAATGACAAACACATGGCCGCCGTATCCGCCACCCGATGAGACAGAGCTGGAGAAGGCCGTGCGCCTGGAGGAGGAGAAGGTCGCCAAGCGTATCAGGTGCGTACTTCACATGTCGGCTTGCGGGTGAAGGTCAAATTGGGACCACCTTTCGACGACGGTAGCGAGGAAATAGACCGCCAGATCGAGAGCGACCGGCAAGAGCTCAAGAGCAGACGCCTAAAAACGAAGATACTTCTTTTGGGTGCGCCCCATCGACTGCCCTTTCCGTCTGTGCTTCTGAACCAGACGTTTATTCTTCCAGGCCAGGCCGAGTCCGGCAAGTCCACCCTCCTCAAAAACTTCCAGATCCACTTCGCCCCGAAAGCCTTCAACACCGAAGTGGAAGCCTGGCGCGCAGTCATCCAGCTCAATCTCGTCCGTTCGGTGAATGTCATCCTTGCATACCTTTCCAAGACAAGCGCCGCGGCGGCAGCCGCTTCGCCGCGCTTCAGCAAACCGAAGGACGACCTCCGGTGGCTGAAGATGCGCCTTGCACCTCTGCGTCAGGTTGAGGTGATTCTAAACCGTCTGCTAGGCGTGCATGGGGATGATTCGCCCGGAGAGAGCCCGGTGGAGGTAGAGATGCACTGGGACAGTGATAAGCTTTCCGAGGTTGCCGTAGGCTCGGACTTTGGCTGGAAGACGCTGATGCGAACAGAGAAGCCGAGGCCAACGAGTCGGTTCTGGGACGACCTGGATGACGCCCGGAGGATACTCGAGGCATGCCGCGATGACATTGTAGCGATGTGCGAAGACAAGACGGTGCAGCACGTTTTGGATGAGGAGGGAATTAGGATCTTGGACGAGCCTGGCTTGTGAGTATATTCCGTAGTGCGTGTGGTTGGACGACCTGACTGAAGATAATGTCAGCTTCTTCGACCAAGCCTCTCGCATTTGTGCGATGGACTACACGCCTACCGCAGGTCAGTCATCCTGGAATTACGATGTATATGCGCTCACTCCTGGTGAAGAGGACATCCTCCGCGCCAGGTTACGCACAGCAGGCGTAGAGGAGCATCGGCTATGCATGGAGTCGCGTAAGTTATTGCCTTTCAGCGAGTCTTCTATCAGCTGAAGCTAGGCTTCAGCTCCGTCGGAGAGGGGCCGTGAGTGGATATTTTATGATGTAGGTGGTGCGCGCGGGCAGCGTGGTAAGTATGACGGCTGGTACAGTGGACTCCTCTATTGAATGTCTGTTCCTAGCGGCATGGGCGGCCTACTTCGAGGATGGTCAGCATTCCTCGCGCAAGGTTTAAGTCATACTCATAGTTTTGTAGTCAGTGCCGTCATGTTTCTCTGCCCCATTTCCGGTTTCGACCAAGTGTTGGGTGAAGACCGAACCACGAATCGACTGGTTAGGATCTCGTTTCACAAAAGCTTCATCGGCATTTTGATATACCATCTCCGCAGGTCGACTCGCTCAAACTCTGGAAGACGATTTGCTCGAGCAAACTGCTTGAAAACGCGACATTCATCGTCTTTATGAACAAGAGTGACATCCTGGAGAAGAAACTTAAAGCCGGTTGGTATTCCCCAATAGGACCTATTTGTCTATCGTATCTGAACAATGTGGATAGGCATTCGCTTCGCTGCGCACATCGAGCAATACAAAGACCAGCCGAACGACCTCGAACATGTCTCCATGTGTATGTTACTGTCTTCAGGGCCGTTCACGACGTTGACATGCTGCCTTACACAGACATCCGAAGGATACTCCTTGCCATCTACAAGGAGTGCTCACCCAAAAAGCGCCCCATCCACGCCCACATGACTTGCGCCACCGTAGGCTACGCTTCTTCCTTCTCGTTAACGTTAACGTGCTTTGCTCAACTCTTTCGTACACGCCAGGATACCCAGATGATGTCCCGCGTACTGTGCAGCGGTATGCCTCCATATGCCTGCAGTTATAACCTCTCTAATATCGCTGTTGCTTGCAGTGCGAGACATCATTCTCATGAAGGCCCTGGAAACTACTCAACTCATCGGTTAGTCCCGTACGGATGGCAATATCTACTCCCTATTTTGTATCATATAGTTGTGCGCACCTAAGTAGTTAGTAATGCCCTCACAGTATTTAGATATTTATCATAGTGTAGTCGCGTCTGAATACGTGTAATGAGCACTCCGTTGCATGGCACAGGGCTTGGGGGACTGTCGTGAAGCCCATACTGCATGCACGCGAACCGGTTGAGCCCATCGACGTTCAAACGCGAGCGTACATCCTGCGTACCGTGGCGATGATGTAATTGGGAGCCACACGCGCGCTTGTGGCTGATACGGGGTTGTTAACACATGACCGTGTTGAAGTCTTTCCGTCCCACAGAATTATGCCAAAGCGGCTCTTCCATCTCGCTCGCGCTCATCTGTTGTTCTGTCATTCTTCGAATCATTGAATCTGACGTACAATCATATCGCTCAATTGCACGCTACTCTCTGCAGCGTAATATCGCGCAATGCCTCGTAAGAAAGCGAGGGCGGTATCGGACAACGCGGGCGTCGAGTCTGCGTCTGCCGAGACATCACGAGCGACGACTCAGATATCGACAGCAAGGAGGCAGCGCCGCTGGAAAGCTGGGAGCCTGAAAGATATGCCCAATATGCCTATGGATATCTTGCTGGAGGTACGCACCTGTGTTGTCGTGTACTTCAGGCTGCCGTTGGCGACAAGATTGGTATTTTCGCCTCCGCGGGTAGTGCAGCAGCAGCACCGAGCATACACGGCTATAAATTCGGCTGATCGAGGCAATGAATGCTGACATAGATGCAGATATTCTCCTACCTGCTGCCTATGGACCTCCTGAACCTCGCGCGGACATCGAAACCATTCCGAGTGTTACTCATGAGTCGCATCTCTGCAGGCCTGTGGAGAACGTCTCGGAAGCTGGTGGAGGGTCTTCCCGATTGTCCGGAACACCTGAGCGAACCCGCATATGCCAACCTTGTTTTCTCTGCACAATGCCATGTACGTCCTTACGCTACCAGCTCTGGTTCATGCCTCGATGACGTTTATTGGCCTACGAGTAGAACTGCCTAAAGCCTAACACTCAGAGCATATTATGGGAACTCTTAGTTCGATATTGCCGCCCCTGCAAGAAGTTGCTGTAAGCTGCACCTTTGTGTTGGACGCATCATCAGTTGCTCAACGTAGACCGAGGAAGGACTGTGAAATTGTTTGACGACACCCCACACGCGAAGTTTGTCTACGAAAGATTCGATGTTATGTGGTACCTTGTAAACAAGGTATCCACTCTGGGTCTACTCCTTCCGGCCTCCGCTCACTTGAACGCAGGCACCAGTACATACCCGTTGCCTGTATCATATTCCTCAGATAGAACAAGTTCAGAAGGCATGGCATGAATTGCACGATGACGCGGAGAAGTGGTCCCATTATGAACGAGAGCAGCGGCAGAGAGTAGATGCCATCCAGGATGTTCGTTGTTCGATGTTGATAATCTCACTTCACTCACCAAAGCGGCTCTAGCATGCCGCCGCTTGTGCCCAGTGGGCCCTTGATGTGGCGAACGCCAAAGAGGAACAGTTGGAACAGGTCAGGGACAGGCGTCTGCAATTGTAGGCTATTTCCTCTCACATGATATGAAGCCTTGCCTGATGTATGATTTGTATCCGACAGCGTTGTATCGAAACTACGTGGAATGGGATGGGGAGACGAGATTGACAGACTCCCCGATGACCTTTCCCCCTTGTCGAGCCACTCACACGTACACCTCGCACGGGAAATCAGTGAACGCTGTATGTCCGAATGCATCCCTTGTAGGTATTTGACGCTTCACTGACTGTTCAACAAGCCTGGGAGAAAATTCGCGACGAACTCTCAGCATACATGGGGGATATCAAGCAACATCGGTTGGCGCGGCAGCGTTCGATCATACTCCATATTCGTCTCAAGACTCTGGATTCCATTATACGCGAGCTGCGTAACCGATTAGGGCGCGACGAGTCCACGGAATGTCTCCCGAAATTCGCTGATTTCGCTCTCATGCCTGAATTCCGTGAATTGATGGAGGCCCCGACGGAAGATATGCTGGACATGGAGGCATTTGTATCCCTGGTTATCAAGCTATGTGACTTGGAAGCGCGATGGATCATGGAGCAGGAGAAGCGGCTCGTGGGGATGCTCGAGCGAGCACTGGGACGTGTGCCGGAGGAGCCAGACGGTGATCACGGAGCGAAGGATGATTCAGAGGACGCGTCGCACCAGGAGCTGCTCAAGCTGGCTTGGGCGGTATTCGAATGTCGGCAATGCTCTGAGCGCTTACATGCATCCTGCGCCATTGCTCATCGCTGTACGCGCTATAACGGCGTCCACTGGTCTTTCGACCTTGACTCTGACGAAACCGTGGGCAATTACATGTACGAGGTGCGCCGCATCTCACACTATGTTCGCCCTTGGAATATCAGCTGCTTCTTTGTGCCTGAACTTGAGCCACTTTGGAGTGCACTACAGACGTGCGGGAAGGACCCGGAGACTACCACCGCTTTGGAGATGGACGAGCAAGACGATGTGCGCTTTGCTATCAAGGGTAGGCTGATCGACGGCAAGAGGAAGGTCTTATCGTGGATGGGGGTGGTGAGTAGCTTGTCCAGCACTCACGGGGTGTAGAGCTTACTGACGCTGTTCAATGTAGATGCGCGCCGGGCACTTGGATCCGGACGTCTGCGAGACTGGATGGCAGTTTGACTTGGTCTCCGATGAGGACATACGCAAGGCTAAAGCGCTCGAGTCAGAGAGGGATGAAGAGATCGCTGAGGAGCTGCTGGGGGACAAAGCCAAGTTTTGGTGCTGCGGCTTGTGCGACGAGGCAGCACACGGTCGCACACGTTCTGTAATATTGGATCACGTCGGTGAAAAGTAAGTCTGTTTCTGCAACGACGTCAACTCCACTGCATAATTCGTCTTGACGTTCTGGATCGATAGACACGACAAGTGGGATTATTATGACGCAGCCGATTCCATCTACATGCATCCAGACACGGTCGCCTTGGTGGCGAGGAGGCCGGTGTTCCTACCCCCTCCGTGACGGTCTGCATGAGACTATTTGACTGTTCTGCCCCGGATTCTTTTCTGCATGCTCTACCAGAAGTGTAGATGGTGTTCTGTGGGCCTAAGTCTTGGCATCCGACTACTACTGTACTAGTACCTTGCTCGATTTTCTATCACGATCCATTATCCATCCCCAGATGTTTAGCGTTGTGTATACATCATAAAAAACTTCCCCGGTTTAATAGAGCTCGCTGCACTAGCACCTATACTCAGTAATCAGAGAGCGATGCCATGGGGTGGGTCTATAATTATGGCCATGTGACCGTTGCGCGTCTTGGCCATCGGGTACCACCGTCACACCAGCCCGAGTTGGCATGCTCATGAATATTGAGTATTGAATGCTTTCTCGCCAAACTGCTTCAATCTGGTACCTTGGCTTCTTCTGACCTAGAACCTCTACCTTGGGAGTGCTCCCTTTCTACTGTACGGCAGTTCTTGCTGACAACTTACACATTCAGACGCATTGATGATGATCCCTCCGTGCCGTTGAACCAGTCCTGCACTGCAGCCAACTGATGCGGTATCTCCTGGCAGGCTACGTCGGTAAGTCATGTTCCAAATAGTTCGGGCGTATCAGCAATAGCTTCACAATATGTGATTTGACAAAGTGATCTGCGACCTTGATAAATTCATGTCATTCCAGCCCTGCTTCAGACAAGCTATGTAAGAGCGAACGGCGTGCACATGTACATCGTGGAGGTCCCAAACCCCGACTTGTTCCGACTTTGGGTGGCAAGGGGCGCATTGATAAAGAATGCGTCTCTGGTCAAGACATTTTCGCGACTGCGGGAGGTGCAATGCAATGCACTGGGCCTATTGAAGCTAAGTTGCGTTCTAGATTCGAAGAATACTCGCAGTTGCACCAACAAAAACCATAAGGACCACCTGCATAGCGGCGATGTTATCAGTGATGATATGAGATCATCAGCAGTTGACTACGCCTGCCGCTGTGTGCTCCCCCGAGTCGGGAGGACTCGGGCAATAGAAGCCATTCCTTGAGTTCATTCCGTATAAAGCCCAAGACGAATGAATACCACGACAGATCACCAAAGACACCGTAGCTACAGCTCATGGACTCGAAGACGAAGGTCATCATCGCGGGCGCAGGCATTGCCGGCTCCGTCCTCGCGATCTTTCTCAAGCTCAAGGGGTACGAGCCTGTTGTATACGAGAAAATACCTGAAGTTACCTATGCTGGCCTCGCTCTCCTGTACGTTCTTCACGAAAATAGAGAGCACGTTCATATTACTCACTGATCATACTTCCGTCACGGCTACTCGAAACAAACCAGTCTGTCGCCCAATGGCCTGCGGGTGCTGAATCTTATCCCAGGTTTGCTTGATAAAATCAGAGGTCTTCAAGAGGACAAGTTTACGCATACTTCCACTGTCCCTGATGATGAGGGCCTCCTGATTGAATTCGACTTTTCGACGCTGCCAGCTCATGCGGGCTTCGGCCTCGTTAGCGTTTTGCGCGCGGACTTCCATCGCACACTCATCGCCGCAGCTCAGGATGTACATCGTCTGGGGCCATCAGCTTGTTGCGCTGGACCAGCATGCGGATCATGTCGAAGTGGCGTTCGTAAACGGTACGAAGGACGCCGCGAGCTTCGTTGTGGGTTGCGATGGACTGCATAGCGATACTCGAGTGTCTATGTTCGGACGTGAGGAAGCGGGTTATACTGGTTTGTCCCAGGTTGGCTGTCTGTCTCCGCTTAGAACGCCCCAGATTTTGATACCATTGGGTCCGCTGCAGACAGGTGGTGTGTCGCCCATACCAGAGGAGCTGAAGCCGGAACCGCGCGTGGCGTGCTGGTACGGAGATGGCGCGTATATGCTAGCGTTAACCATGCCCGACAATCAGATGTCTTGGGCGTGAGTGCACTGATTCGTACTATAACATATCCGACTAAGATGCATTGCCAACCTAGGTTCACCATGCCTGAACCCGAGGAGAAGGAAACCTGGCGGGCGACCGATAAAGAGAGGAAGGAAGCCTTCCAAGCTTGCCCTTGGTCTCAGTGGCCGCTCGGCGCCAGAGAGCTTGTACACACAGCGAAGAAAATAGTTAAGGCACGTATCTCCCTCCGTATTAGACTGTCTATCACATCTACTCACGTCTCACTTTCGGAAGTATGGGCTCTACGGCCGTCCGGAGCTCAGCACTTGGCACAAAGGACGTGTCATACTCGTCGGTGACGCCGCGCACCCTACAAGCCCGCACCTCGGGCGATGCGCGAACCAGGCGTTCGAGGACATTTACCACCTCGTCCGCCTGCTCGTGCAGCATAACACGGACGCTGCTCCGCCTCCGTCGGACGTCTTGGCGAAGATATTCGAGGAATACTGCGCACTCCGCGTCCCACGCACGTCCCGCCTTGTCAAGGAAGCAAGAGCGATGGGTGAGAGCAACGTCGTGCAGGGCATCGAAGCGTGCAAAGCGCGGAACGCGGCGTTGCGTGCGGTGTGGAGTAACAAGCAAGCGGTGATGGCCCAAGTGGCGGACATGTACTTGCAGCCATTCGTCGGACAGGGCGAGATCTGAGGTAAAGAGCGAGAGCACACTCCTGGACTAAACGTCAGACGTGAACCCCCAATCAGATTGTATCTGTACATGTATAAACAGGAACATCATCCACCTACACACATACTCATATCTCGCTCTCGCCATCGAATGGATGGCTAAAGAGGTTCATCTGGGCTCTGAGACTAGCCTCGCTTGTAAAGATTTCCTTGATCGCTGCATCCCGCATATGGCACGCCTCTATGCCCTGCACGACGCGTGCCTCGCCATGGCGACGCGCACCCAGTACGACCTCCGAGGTTCGCTTGATCCGGAGCTGCTCATATTCAGAGAAGATCGTCTCGAGCAGCTCGTTTGAGGGTGGCGCAGCGCTCGGGTTGTGCTTCTTGAGGAGGCGCACGAGATGATAGATGTCCTCGAAGGCTTGGTTCGCGCCTTGTCCGAGGTGCTGCGGGTACGGAGCTGATGTTAGACGATGATTCTAGGGTACAAATAACGACGAGAACGTAGAGTAGACGTACCGGACTAGTTGGGTGGGCGGCGTCACCCAGAAGTGCAACGCGACCCTTGTGCCATGACGTCAACGCAGGTCTGTCGTAGAGTCCGTACTACATATTTGCGAGCCTTTTCAGTCATAGGATGTGAGCGCTGATCGTATACTGCGTACCTTTATGACGCGCGTTGAGGATTTCACAAGTTCTCCTGCGCCGAACGGCCACTGAGACCAAGGGCCTTCTTTGAATCGATTCTGAGCCCCCTCGTCGATTGAGCGCCACGATTCTTTCGCCTCCGGCTCACGGCAAGTGATCCTGCGGATGCAGTACCGGGTGAGTTGCGACAAACGCAAGAGAATGTAACATGCTTACGCCCAGACTGACTCCTTGTCATTGAGCGGGTACGAGATCATGTGTACTCCGTCTGCATAGAGATTGATCATAGTAGGGTGTGCCTTGAGAATATCCGGCGTAGGTGATACACCACCAGTCTAAAAATTGACGTAGGGCACGTCAATCAACGTGATCATGCCCTCAACGAATGTTCGTCACAAACCTGCGTAAGGCCGGTGAAGCTGGCGGTCTCTTCCCCGAACAGACAGACACGCGTGTTGCTGTGGAGGCCGTCACAGCCAATTACAAAGCTCGCGCTGTCTGTCTTGCCGTTCGCAAACGTGACTTCAACGCTGTCAGCCTCCTGTTTGAGTGTAACGAGTTGGTGGCCAAAGACGATCTTCACGCCATGGCTCTGCGCGACCTCGACGATGGCGCGATTTAACACCGGGCGACACAAACCGATCAAACGATACCCGGACACTTGAGGTAGTCCAGACACGTCGACATCCGCCAGGACGGTATTCTCATCCGGGAGGATGGATATATGTTGCATCTTCTCCAGCGGCTGGCCGACGAGCTTCTCCATGATTCCCGGAATCAGTGTCAGTACGCGCAACCCGTTCGGCTGCAAGCTTTTGCTTATGGTTTAGCGGTGGTGTACGCCGGACGAGGAGATCAGTACGCACCAAAGACTCAGACCGGCGTCATCCAGTGCTTCGACGCGTTCGTATACAATAGGGTCATACCCCTTCAGCTTGAGAAATATTGCCAATATGGGGCCTGCAATCCCAGCACCTGCGATGATGACCTTTGTCTCGGACGCCATGAGGGAGGATTCGGGTGTAGTTGTGAGAGGAGGCGTTAGGAGTTGAGAAGGTGACCATGATGGACTTCGGCGAGTCTCCTTAAATATCGTGCAAGGCACTGTGATTCGTTTGGGGCGGAGTGGATGGCCCAGTGCTACCTTGTCAAAGTAAACACAGCATCCTTGCCAGCGTCGTCGTACAAACCTTGATCCGCTAGGCCATGGACCAAGGAGGCCGACACATCCCCGGACAGATGGACGCGCTAGTAGAGGCGTTAACGCCTGGCTCAGCTATCAATACAACTGTCCGAGATTGCGATCTAGAGTAATCTCTGCCGCTCCGGAGTGAGGCAGTAGTGCGGCTAGCGCATAGTTGATCACTGTCAATCGCTGAATCAACTGCGGTGCCGAACTGCACTTGAGACTTGGGATCTTGAGAACTACTGTGCCGAGAGACAGTGCATTGACAGGCGCGGTCTCCGACAAGCAGCGCACTACTCAATAGCAGGTGGCTCGACTCGGGCCTAATCTGGGTGCTGGCCACAGTTAGGCCAGTTCGGACTCGAGAGGCGGACTAGACAAGCAGTTCATACTGAATGGGTGAGTTCCTTGCCTTCTTCCACCACTCGTCCCTTCGCTCGTTTCTCGTACTGCTGCGAACTACTTAGAGACCCCAGCTGCAGATACTATCCCCAAGCGGATGAAGTTTGACCGACATACCTCGATACTTAGCCCAAACTGAACAACTCACAGACAGACCCCGAGCTCATTGCCGAGATTTAATTATGATGCTGCACCTTCATGCGGTCATGGGCAAAGCGAGGGGTGAAAGAAACCGTATGATAGGAGCAGATCGTGGGGCGGACTTATGTTAGCTAGGGTCGTCGTGTTCCTGAGTCCGGAGTCGAACGGTCGCGGTAAGTAAGCCCGCAGCTCGGGTCCATAGCCCTGTCCGGGTCACTACGTACGCTTGCAGAGTGCTGGAAGGTTGGATGAATGTTTTGCAGCTGAACAGCGCTGAACGTCATGTCACTTGTGGACCGGCGCAGTCGCTGACACCTCTCAACAGCCGGGACCTGCTACTGTGGAAAGTAAGCCGTGACAGAAGTAGGTGTCCTACATTCATTATTAAGTGTGCAGAGAGGCGTGCGAGACCACTAGCGGTGGCGGATGCACGTTGCTGGTACACTGTTAGTCGTGGTGTACACCGTCACAGTGCTAGTGTAGAGTACACAGTACAGCGGTTGCAATCACGGTGTCGGCCACCTTGGAGGTGCACGTGTAAGATTCACCATATACGGAGGAGCTGCTACTTTTTTACCACCGGCACTGTCATCGGCACTAGCAGTGCGCTGCTAAAGGGCTGGCAGGGTAAGTCTACATTGAGCCGGTAGCTGTGCATCAGCAAATCGTGAAATTGTCTGACAGCTTCTGAGACGTCTGGCGGCACCTGAGTGACCTTAGACTTGTCTGACCAACCTGGGTCTCTGGAGCTTCTACGGGCTTCACATAGATCTGAGCTTACCGGTATGACACCGTTGTGCACTCAGGTCGACTCAGGTGTCAATCACTAGCATAGATTAGCATTTGGTACTTCACAACCAATGTACTCATTAGTATTGAATTCAGTCAATACATGTGTTCGTGAGCATGATAGTCGATCCATTTTCCGACCCAGAAAGCTTGGAATGCATCTAATGAATCAGAAGCTAGGAATCCTGGCGGGAGGAAGCCATCACCATAAACTCCAATAAGGTGTGCAGAGCGGTATATCGTGTCCAAGTGGATCACCTCGCATGGGCGGCAACCATCGTCATCAAATTCCGGAGTGACAACCCACATACCAGTGTCCTCGTCAGGACCATCTCCATGCGGCTCGAACCACTCCACGAGGGCGCAAGGGTACAGCACCGATTGAAACTTGAATGAAAAAAACAGGCGAATCCGCACGGCATAGAGTCCACGGAAACCTGCAGCCATCGGGTTCTTCGTGACGTAGGCACAGTCGTAACGAGCAGGACCATTGTGCCACGAAGGAGTCGCACGAATGTGTTCACGGCGCATGCCGCCGATGCCGGATGGATCACCTGGGGCATGGTAGGTGGCGACAGCGGAGTGAAAGACGTGGACGTGCATATTCGGCCTCACGTACGCCTCAAGGTCGGTGTAGGGATCATCAAGATCTTCGCCGTACTGTGCCGCGAGAAAGTTCGCGACACACGCAGTAAGCTTGGGCTGACCGATATGGCCCCCTAATGCATCAAGGGTACGCGGATACCCTGTAGCTGGGAAGAATAAGGATGAGTACATGCCAGGCAATGGCAGTCAGAGCAGCAAGTAGAGTGTGACTTACCAGGACGTCGCGCGAGGACCACGAAGGCATCAATAGCAGGCCCATCAACAATGCCATCCTCCTCAGCTTCCTCACCGAGGTCCAAACCTTCATCTTCATCCTGCGCGTGCAGCCGATCATCTTCAGCATCATCGCCGCCATCTACATCGCCGTCAGCAGCCTGAGGTACAGCCTCTGCGCCCGCCTGAGCCTCGTGCTCGCCAAGGCCATCCCTCTCCTGGTCTGCTTCGGCTCTCGCGAGCAAGCCTCTGAGTACATCAGCTATGCACGTACCTTGCAGCATACCGCGCGACTCAAAGTCAATGCGGGCTGCCGCCAGTTTGTCGAGTCTTTGATTGGTCAGAAGCATCTGTCCTAGTGCCTCGTACCGGTTCGATCGGCGCCACGGCTCCTTTACTGCCTTGATATGCTTGTTCTCTGTAATCGATGTGCAGAGGCCGTGGAGCGCGCCGAAATTCCGGGTGTGTCGTGTTGTGTGATTATGTGAGTGCTGGCGCGGGATCGAGAAACCGTCCGGTCGAACACCAGCGGTTCGCACGAACTCGCGACGCTCGTGGTATTCGGCAAGTGCGGCATCACTTCGTGCGAGGGTATCGTCGTCCTGGATTGGGTGGCGGACGAGGTACGTATAGTCGAGATAGGCTCGGACCATTTGTGTGAGGTCGGCAGGAACGAGGCCGTGGATAGCAGGGAGAAAAATCTGCCGCAGGGAGGCCAGTGTTCAGGTGGTCAGTAACATGATGTAGGGAGGACGAGTCCGAGTCGTCCACGTCAGACACTAAATACTCACCTTCATGAGTGCTTTTGAATCGTCACCAGTCCACTGCTTGAAGTTACGCCCTTGGCGAAATCGCCGCAGGCCTGTGAATGGCGGAACGACGGCCAGACTACGTGCATGCATGTGCAAGCGGTTCAACTGTTAGCGATCTCGGGACAACACTTCTATATCGAGAAGACGAACCGTTTATCAATCTCGGTCAGAACTACACTCGCACCGGCTTCACCATACTCCAAGGTAAGCCAGTCGACTATCCAATCAACAACGTGGTCTTTGAACGGCTTAATGATTTGATGTAGAATGTCACCGGAAAGGAGCTCATGGATGTCGGCACGAGGTAGGCTGTTTGTGTACGGCTAGTGGTCCGATCTCATGTCGATCTAGATACTTGGCATAATGAAGAAGGCATGCACTCACGATAACGCTCGCAACGATTCCATAGTCAGTCCATAGAGTCTTGGAATCAAGAGCGGCTACAAGCGCTTCTCGGAGCTCCTCCGTTCGTCTACCTTGTGTGAGTCCAGAATCGAGGTCGTTATGATTGCCCAGACAGCTGAGTTGTGTGGCAACGGATCACCGATGTTGATAAGTAGTCATCCGCATGAATATGTCAATTCGATGGTGAGTTTGTGGGCCTACCCCGAGAGCAACATCAACAACTTACATTGGACACCAGCCCTCAACAACACACGCAGCCAACGCCTGTTCTGGATAATCGTTCATATTGGGACCTACACCATAGATGACGCGCCGGAAGTGTGAGTCGGGGCAGCGCTTGACGACAGGGACTTTCATTGCAGGCTGTATGGGCTCGAGGATGGTGCTGACACTCGTGTGGTATAGCTGTCGTTTGAAAGCGCGGAAAGCATTGGAATCTTTGTCCTTTTTGTCACCTAGAGCCATGGTACGTCAAGCGAGTTCTGTCGCCGGGCTAAAACTGATGTTAGAACTCACACTTTGCAATGGCAAGGAAGGCGAGTACGTGGACGGCATTGCGGTGGGCCCTCCTGACATTGTTGTGAATGTTGCCGAAGGAGATGTAGAGCGGGTAGTACTCGTTCTGGCCAGTTGCTACCGACACGGTCGTCTTGTCGCTCGCCAGAAGGAATGGGGCGAACATGGCACCATGCGTCGTGGGATCTTCGGCGATTTTGTCCTGTGGATCGAAATGCAACGTTCAGCCACCGGGCGATGTAAGTTCAAGTTGAGTTTGAAAGCGACGCAAACTTACGGCTTGCCGCCATGCCCAATTCCCTGACATGAGGTTCGTCAGGACTCGACTCCCATCAGCTTTGACCTCGGAATATGGTGCGTAGTCCACTTCCCCATCAAAATCCTCATTCTCCACTAGGATATCCATGATAACCCGGATATCGCGCGCCCAAACCCTGTATCGCTCTGTCATCCACGAAGGAACATCGCCGTCTGGAAGTTGGCCTTCATAGCCAACTTCGAAACAGTACCAAGGTGCGTCACCATGTGGGATGGCATCAATAGTGGCCAGCATATCATCAGCATTAGCAAAGGGTGGTTCTGCACCAAACGGCACAAGTGATGCGGCCCAAAGGTCCATAAGCTTCGTAACATGACCTTGCGACATCTGATCTTTCTTGTAGAGAAATTCCGCCAGCTCAAACTCCAACCGTGACCGGAACGGTGACCAGTCACCCGGCTGAGGTCTTGGGCGTGGTTCGGGGGGTGTGCCATTTGGTATGTGTTCGCCAGCGGAATTGCATGCATGACCTATCAAAATTGACCCGTCCGCATGTTTTGTACAGGTGTCTCATGCTACGTACCATTGATGAGGGGGTGAGGAACACATTCATATGTATTCTGTCCTCGATTCGCAAGGTGAGGCTCAATCCCCATCGCTGCACCACCAAGATCATGTAGCTGCGGTTCCAGGATTTCACCCGCTGGAATCGCCAGAGCACCTTGATTTTGACCATCTGCCGGGCGAACTGGGCCATTTGCGATGGCATGCCTGTCACCGTCTGCTGCCCCCTGCTCAGGAAGTGGAGCATGAGATGCGTTATAGTGCTGGGTGAGTCCGGAGCGATTCCGACAAGATTTCAAACATAACGGACATTTAAGGTCAAGGGGATTATAGCGTGACCGACACGAGTGGTTGGGTGGATCCAGTGGCATTGTCAAAATGAAGGGGAAGGGCTGTATGGTTGGGCAACCAACGGCACCCCCAGACGAGTTGCACTTCGATGGTCAGTGACTCACCCGTTTGCTGTGCTTGCGTGCCAGTCGGGGCGTATTTCCTGCTTATTGCGTATCATTCTCTGATAGGCATATTTTTCTGCCGCCCCCCTCTGCAGTGTGCAGCCCCTGCACGGGCCAATCAGGTGGCACGCCCACCTTTAGGGCAGGGCTAAGCTACCTTGATGCGGCCTCTTATACCATCGTTCTTCCTGCCACATAACATCCCTCTCACTTTCTGCCGCTCACAGTCGCTGGACCGACTTACTTTTTGCCTCTGCATTTTTCACTCGCTCATTTATCCTTCAATTTCCCCTTGATTCTATAACCACCCTTTTAACTACCACTCCTTCTGACCAGTTATCATGTCTGACACTCCCCGACGCACTCGCGAATCAAACAAGACCGCTCATCCAGGTAAAATCGTGCTTGACATGGAGCAGAAACGACGCACCCCTCTTGAGGTGGCCGCTGAGAAGAGGGCACGCGACGAAGAGCTCCGCATTGCACAGGAAGCCCATGATGCAGCAATCCAGCACCTTGCAGCCATTCAGGCAGAGATGAAGGGTCGTGACGATGCCGAGCAGGCTCCCCCACAGACCATGCCGCCTAAGTTCCGCAAGGCAGGAAAGGGCAAACGTCAGGCTGCTGTGCATGCTACGCCTGCTAAGCCAGCTGGTAGTGGGACCTCGGGCTCACAGGCAACGGCAAAGAGACGATGTAAGTTATTATTGAAAGTCACGGGTCATCATGCAGCTGATATGGTGTTGCATTCAACAGTGAAGCTCCCCGCTACCATGGAGTCTGATGATGAAGTAGACGAGCCACTCAGTGCTGGTCAGGGTGCCGGTATGTCTTGTTTTCACAGAGCTCACTATGATTTCTAACAACATCTGTCAGTGAATGCCAAGAACACTCCGGCACTGATGCATTCTAAGAAGCCTAGCAAAGTTCGGCGTGAGGATATTGAAGCTGCCAGTGCTTTGTCCGAAGCACTCTCCCGTCAGAAGACACCTGGTGCTACAGCCACTGCCAGTACTGCGGTGGTGCCGCCGCCTTCATCTAAGCGTAAGGCTGATGCGCCCCCACCTGTTGAGTAAGTAATTGGTAATTGTCTTTGCATTCGTCAATCTAATGAGTACTTACTTCTGCAGAGCTGAGTCTTCGGGCCGAACCACTTCAGCAAAGAAGCAGAAGCCATATGTACCTTCCGGTGTTCTCTCCTCGTGGACCAGCATCCGGTCGACACCTACTGCTAAGCCGGTGGTCAACCTTCCTCCCCAGGTCTCTCGTAATGATGGCCAAGTGGCTGACATCCCCGCTACTTCAGAAGTAGCAAATGTGAACAGTATCAATGTCACAGAAGAGCAGGCCAAGCAGCCCATTGCTGAGGATGGCTCGCCGATGCGAGATATACGTCAGGTAACTGTATGGTTACGCTCAGCAGACTAGTAAGGAGGCTCACAATTTCCTACTCAGGGTATTGTTGTGGTCGGGCTCCCTACTCCGGTCCGCCCAGCCGCAGTTCCCACTCCTGTGTCTGAGACAGTGACGCAGGCTGCAGCGGCCACTGGGGAAGGTGAGCGTGTCAATGCCACAATGAATATTCTACCGGTAGGAACACGTCAAGGCTTCAATCGCATCCTTGTTCCCAAGCTTCTCGAGTTCATGGGACGGAAGGCAAACCCGTGGGATATTCAAGAAGGTAATCTGACTGCCGAGCTTCAGTATCTCTGGCAACACACATTCCCGGACGTGAATCTTGGGTACCGTATTGTTCCGGGATCACCTATGTATCGTCTTGTGAGTTGACTGTCTATCTACGAGTGTCTAGCTAAGTCATGAGGAATGGTAGTGCATGCAGAAGGTCTATGACTGGCGCTCTGCATTTGGGAACAATGCTATCAGAGCAGTTCATCGGTTCTGGCGAGATGGTCAATTTACGACAGACGAAGATCGTGCTGACTGTGCGACATTCGCCCTTGGTGCGGGTGACCCATACCTCTATGGACGGGTGACATTCAGTGACGATGGAAGTGTACATGTATGTCTCTTCTATGGCTCAGGCTCAGACTTCCTCATTCATCCACTTCGACATTTAGAAACGTTATCGCCGGTTCCAGAATGCCGTCATCATCGAGACACTTGCAGGACATCTCCATGCCATCGAAGGGGTCGGACAGATGAACTACCCGAGGGGCGCTCTGATGTTAGCTACGGCAGCTGTGAGTTCTGATTTCTCCGAGTCCGTCATCTTCTACCACTGACCATTATTGAATACAGGTCGAGCGGGCCTGGAACCTTGGGACAGCCGGAATAATCAACAAGAAGACAGCAACGGCGTTCTCGGAGAAGCACTGGAGTAGTCACGTCCCATACTACTTGCGCTCCATTGCCAACCTCTCGCCTGAGAATTGGAGTGCAATCACGGCGAAGGCGCGTGAAGCGCAGGCCTTCATTGGCCCGGGACTGGCGCCCATTGAGAACTCCGATGACGAGGGAGAGTACATGCTATCTGACAGTGACTCGGGCTCAGAATCATCGCCCAATGATGACGGAGAGGTATGTCGTATTTTCTCATCAAAAGCCACTTGCTCATGCTTCTTCGCAGGTGGCTCCTTGAACTTGAACCTGTCTCGGTCCTCGGCAATCATCACAGTCTTACGAAGTCCCTCTCAGAATGTTTGATCGCCTGGTGCCAGTTGCCCATTGTTCGCTTCCAACAAACCTAAGCCTGCATTGTCTCACTTGTCTGTGTACATGACATTTCTGATGCGGCCTACTACTTTTATCTTTCCTCGACAGTCTGAGCTGTACTCGCGCTGGTGACCTCTTGTCTCGACGATCGCGTGTATTTACTTATGCTGGCTATTAAATCTTTTCATTGTATCATACATTATTGTGCTACGCCATGAGCTCTATCTGGGTGTACTAATCTGGTGAGTCTGAGTGGTGTCTGAGTACAATCTGATGCCTCTGAGCTCAGAAACTGATCTACTTACCTCAGACTTGCTCTCTGACAGGTCTGAACAGTCTGAGTATCTGCATCAGACGTGTCAGACACTGTCAGACAATTTGCGAGACTTGCTGATGTGGTCGTCATTGACGATGAGTCGACTCGGAGCTGGCACTGGTCGGGACCCATGATCACTGCGGGCCGGCCAGCGGTGCATAGTTGTGCATTTCTTCTCACTATTTAGCTCATGATTGGCAGCTGTAGATACTGTCGTCTTCCCGGCCTTAAATATTTATTTACGGTCATTCGTGTATGGCGGGCCTGTTCGTGTTAGTAGTGTTCTGCCTCGAATGCAGCGTCGATGGTCGCATCGCTGCGCACTCTTCGTATCGCTTGCTCCTCGAGCGGTAAGAATGAAGAGCGGGGCGTAGGACGCGTGGGGACGTTCGAGGATCAAGATCGGTTCGAACAAGTATTCAGCGACCATTGCCTGAACCAAGCAAGAAAATAGGCGTGCCTCCGATTGCACAGTAGCAGAGCGAGTATCAAACGTGACGAAGCCGCCCTACCCCTATATCTCGCTTTCTCCCATTTTGAAGGGATGCGTGAAGAATTGGAGCCAGTTCGACACAAAGTTCTCATCCGTGTACACCGCCTTTACCGCCTCGTTCCGCGCTCTGCAGGCCTCCTCGCCCTGTACGACGCGCACATTGCCCTGTTTCCGAGCGCCTTCCACAAGCTCGGACGTGCGTGCGATTCGAAGCTCTTCATACTCCGAGAAGATCGTGCTGAGGAGCTCGGTCGAGGGCTGCGCCGCGGAGGGGTTGTGCTTCGCGAGGAGACGCACGAGGTGGTAGATGTCCTCGAATGCTTGGTTGGCGCCCTGCCCGAGGTGCTGACGTCCGACTCAAATTCAGCGAACGCCCTGCGCCCGCATTTCAAAGATGAGACGCACCGGACTCGTCGGGTGTGCAGCGTCTCCGAGGAGGACGACACGACCTTTGTGCCACACATGGAGTTCTGGTCGGTCGTAGAGCCCATACTATCATGGAGCGGCGTCAGTTGGGACGCAGTGGTATACTACGTAAGCGGTTCACGGACCTTCACTATCTGGTCTGCGGTGCGGACTAGTTCACCGACACCGAAGGGCCACTGGGACCACGGGCCCTCCTTGAAGGATTTCTGCTGCTCCTCATCCATGGAGCGCCATGTTTCTCTTGCCTCTGCCTCTCGCCGGGTGATCCTTTCACACACGTCAGTGACCAATGCCCCGTGAGTATCAGATGAACCACTCACGCCCAGGATGTTTGTTTGTCATTTATTGGGAATGCGATCAAGTGCGCACCGTCCGAGTAAACGTTCAGCATGGTGCGGTGCGCCTTGTGGCTCTCGGGCGTCGGGGAGATGCCACCAGTCTGCGGGCGTGTGAGTCAGAACCAGTTAGCACTCATTACCTCAGAACAACACACACACCTGTGTGAGTCCTGTGTAGCTAACGGACTCGTGTCCAAAAAGGCATAGGCGGGTGTTGCTGTGTAGTCCATCGCAGCCGACCACGAAACTCGCTCTGTCCACGGCACCGTTCGTAAAGGTGACCTCGACATTGGCGTCGTCCTGTTTGATCGACACAAGCTGGTGCCCAAACACGATCTCCACGCCGTGGCTCTCGGCGACTTCGACGATGGTGCGATTGAAGAGGGGCCGTCGCACTCCGGTCATGGAATACCCTGTCTCTTCTGGCAGCCGCGATGGATAGTCAACATCAACCAGGACTGTTGCTTCGCCTCCGAGAACGGAGCACTGTTTGAACCTCTCAAAAGGCTCGCCCACTAGCTTGTTCCTAAAGCCCGGGATCAGCCCCAGCACACACAGGCCATTGGGTTGCACGCTGAACGCGGATGGGCCGGATAGATATAGTGTCATTGGCGTGGCAAAGCATATAGCATGCAGGGCGCGTACACACCATAGAGAGAGGCCTACATCGGCAAGGGCCTCCACCTTCTCGTACACGATCGGGTCGTACCCTTTTGCTTTGAGGAAGATTGCGAGCACTGGACCGGCGATGCCAGCCCCAGCGATGATAACCCTGGTCTTTGTCTTCATGCAGATGTTCTAGTTGCTGGTCCCAGTAGAGTAGTACCTATGGTAGGCGGTTACAAGAGCGGCACATTATATACGAATGAAGGAGGTCATGCGCCGACCTTGCAAACATGGTCTCGGAGTGCGATGAGTCTGTCCAGGTCATTGGAACGTTCAGAGGGCACGCACCGCAAAAGGCTCGCAGCCGCAACGGTTCCGATACTAAATTGGATATAATGCAAGCTCTGGAAGGGCAAAACTATTGAAGAGCTGTTCGATGTCGCTTCGTTACATAAGCGCACGTCCCAGCGGAGGGTGCGAGACTGGTAGCCAAATATGGTATGGTCAAGTGCGGGATGGCGATCTGGCCGCCGCCAAGCCACCGTTGGGATCGGACATGAACTATCGACCGTGACTCACAACGCCAACTCGCACAAATGTATGACAGTATTTATCGTTGTAAAATAACAAGTCAAGGTACGAGGTCCGAGCCCTAGGTTTCAGGTCACGTGATGCAAGGTCCGAGTCCCAGGTCCCAGGTCCCAGATCACGTGACTTTAGGTCCAGGTCCCAGGTCCCAGGTCACATGATCTTAGGTCCAGGTCCCAGGTCCCAGGTCCTAGGTCCCAGGTCCTAGGTCGCATATTAGGGTTCCATGTATAACACGATGTAAGAAACATGTTAGTATTTGACATGTTTGAAATGTGTACATAACATGTAAGAATGTCGCAACTTTCTTACGAGCATTGGAATGCTTTGTAATGCTTAGCAATGAGTTTAGATGCCATGAGCATTGCATCGCCACTCAGACAAACCCCAAACATTTCCAAGGTCAGGTCTCCATTGTAATGATTGGGTCTTTTTTGTATAGGTTGGGCTTTAGATTCCAATGGTGGCTTTTGTAATGCCTGTGCTGGGACTCCCTTGAATTGAAATGCCGCTGGCTGCATTGCAATGCACTGACAATGATTGTAAGAAAAGTGAGACATCCCAATGGCCAACTCTGTATTTGAACCCCTTTTTCATTCTTCGCCTCACTCTTATTATTTGAGATCTGTTGAGACTTATTAGTTCAGCCACCTCTGTTGATATTCTGATTATTATATATTGGATTGGAATGCGATGCACGGGATTGGAATGGACATCTATTAAATGAGATGGTTAGAAAAGGATTCGAACATGGGATTAACAGAGAGCATACCTTTAGAGAATGAAGTGCAACGTGCAGACCATTGGGTTATAGTGCCATACCTAAATTTGTTGAACAAGGAGTGGTGTGGCGCAGCTGAAGGCAAAGCTACAAAGGAGCAAACAAATACTCCAATAGAATAGAGGACTTACAACAGATCTCACAGCTTACTGAGAGGGAAGACTCAGAGAGGCGTAGAATGAGAGGAGAGATCGTTACATTACAGGGGCATCCAGCCTGGTATATATACACATGAGAGAGCCATCACATGATCGTACAGTAAGCGCAACAGCATGACATCGTAATGGTGCAATGAGCAATGATGCGATAATTGCACCATGGATGGAATGTACTGGAAAGGACTGGACAGGACTGGAAGGGAATCTGGACAGTCCTAGAACATGATGCCATAATGATGTCATGGAAAGGAATGTGCTGGAACATGCTGGAAAGTGGTGGAATGTTCCATAAAGATCTAGAACTAATCATGTGCTACAGGTCTGGATCAAGTCCATAAAGAATGTATGTAATATGTAGCAACGTAGAACACAAGTCCATAACAGGTAAGGATAAGTCCTATCCTGTTGTGTAACACCCAAAATAGCCAAAGGTCAACACTCCCACTTGTTCAAGATGCTACAACCATGCCAGAGGATGACCTGAACTTTTCGATTGCATTCAGAGGAACGTTCTTGGTCAAACAGTCAGCAAGCTGGTCTTTGCTAGCGATGTAGTAGATCTCAGTTTCACCACGCTTGTAGAACTCGTGTATATAGTGATACCTGATCTCTATATGCTTGGTTCGGCGGTCCACAACAGGATTCACCGAAAGGAAGATGCTTCCATGGTTGTCTAAACAAAGAGGAGTAGGACCAGACATGTTGTCTCCAAGCTCCTCGCCGAAATGATGAAGCCAAGCCATCTGATGACAAGTGTCTGAGGCTGCTTTGTATTCTGCTTCAGTTGAAGACAGAGAAACAGTCGGCTGACGTCTCGACGCCCACGAAATAACACAATTGGCCATCATGAAGATGAAGCCGCTTGTTGAGTGCCTATCATTGCGGTCTTCGGCCCAATCTGAGTCTGAGTAGGCAATCAGACCAGAATTACTGCCACCATCATAACAGAGCGCAAAACTCTTAGTTCCTTGCAAATAGTGCAGAACGTAGAATGCCAAACACATATGCTCTTTAGATGGGTTTGACAAAAACTTGGCCAATCGCATGGCCGCAAAAGCGATATCAGGCCTAGTACCTAGCATGGCGTACATGATACTGCCAATAATGCTCTGGTACTTTGTCCTAAATTCTTCGGTAGCAGTCTCAGTACTTCTCAGCAAGTTTGCGCCTGCTGGCAACGGTGTTCGAGCTACTTTGCAGTTGCTCATCCCAAAATGCTCCAGGACAGTTTCCACATAGTCCTCCTGGTCAATGAAGAGCTTGCATGTAGAACACTCTCGACGTATTCTAAGACCTAGGAAACATTGGACTTGTCCTAAATCCACCATCTGGTATTCACTTGACAAGCACTCTTTGGCTGAATCAATGAAGGGCTTAGAGTTACCCAAGAGCAGCAAGTCATCGACATATATAATGACAACACGGGTGTGATGTTACGGTGGTACTATATCCGCTGAGCGTCTCCTCCCTCTTCTCTGCTGTACCGACGCTGGTTCATCCAGGTATATCTTTTCCTGATCCTCCCAAGCCCAACCTTGGACTTCTTTCGGCTCTCCGACAGTGGAAGCCCGCTCTGGTACCCTATGCCCTACCCTCTCACGCTATTGTTATATGGACGCCATTCCTATTCACCCAGTTACCATCTCGTACAATACTTGGTGGTTCTCCTTCCCTCGCACTGCCTTAGTCACCAACCTATGACTGGCAGGGTCCCCATTCTCCCTTTTACTCAGCAACCGTAATCCTGATGACTCCCGCTTGATGCCATTGTATATATACCAGTAGGATAGCAGGGAGAGCCCTCAGCTTGACCTGGTTAAATCTACATCAGATACCAGCGTCCTTTGCCCAACCACTCTGGAGAGTCCTAGCAGCCGGTTGCTGACTTAGGTATCCACGCTTAAC